>OZ014521.1:6669616-7122633 GCA_963966055.1 Lathyrus aphaca
ATCATCCGATGATAAAAATTTAAAGCATTCATAGGGATGCAATTTTCAAAGAAAATGTCGTAATAGCAAGATCAATCTTATGCATAACTTCCTTACCTGCAAACACGCGTGTAATTGTTGGTTGGGCTCCAGGGTTAGTTATGGGAGCAAAATAATTACTTGTTGTTTCAATTGGCCTTTTTTTTCTCCTTGTGAGGCGAGAGGTATAATCGTGTTAACCCTTGCAATGGTTCCATGTGGGATATATTTTTTGTCTAGTGGACTGGACATCTTATGGTTGAGTACATGATTGTGAAGATTCAGTTCCCAATGATCGGCCAACAGACCTGATGTTGATGTTGTTGTGATTTCTAAAATAAAAACATGTCACTATTAGTATTACAATATATAAAACAGGTTTAAATATTGTTGAATTATTATTCGTGTCTTTCTATTTAGGACATCCTATAAATATGAGAACCCTATCATTTTATCTTAATCACTAACCCTAATGATCAATACATAAAACATGTTTACATATTTTTTAATTATAAATCAACTAACAAAATAACCTTTGTGCCTTTTGATATGGAACTAAGGCGATATAGAGGTGCACAAATAACAACAAGTACAAATACTCAAATATCAAACCCTAACACATTAGATCTTCAACTCTTACACACATATTCTTGTTAGGAATGAGTTTCTTATAAATAAAAATATTATTTGGGTCTGAGCATCTGAATTAAAACCAAACAAATTTGATTTTGATGCATAGTTGATTTGTTATACATTAATGTCCACCAAGAAATTTGATCTCATTTAATTTGATTTGGTCTTGGACAATCTTTTTAGTCAATCTTCCTTAAAAAAATATATATTTCTAAAAGATACAACTCATAAATGACAATCACCTTGGAACCAATAAAACACACGCATAAATTTACTCACGCAATATGGCTTATAGATTGAGGCCAGATGATGCACTCATGCTGGAACATTTTGTCCTGCATGACACCTCTTCACAATTTACATCTTATGTTGACCATGTTGTTTCACCCAAAAAAGTCAATCAAAGGAACAACAATTGGATGTGTTGATCATGGTGTGGTGATTAAGTTAAGGAGCTTGAAGATCAAGATAATAAAGATCATATGTCTTTATCAGTTGTGGTGATGAAGTTTGTAGTGCTTAGAAATCAAGTTATCAATGCCTATCTCTAGAGGACAAAACCTTATGTCAAATGGCATTTGGTGAAGTAAGTGAATATATTTATCAAGTAAGATTTTAAAGACTCATCTTAAGCATCATCGGATAGAAGTGATGATCAAGTTCATAATGTAGTAATAAATCACCGTTCAATCTAGCAAGGGATCATAAATCTTCAGAGTTGTGAAAGAAAGGAAGTGTGGAAGCTCATTAAGTCAGTGTCGAGATATCTGAGTCTATAAAGGTATAAAACTAGCTCTCAAATTTATTAAGGCAAATCAAACACACATTTTTGAATGATTGAAAAGCCTCTCTAATATTTTTAAAACAACCAAAAAATATTTTTACGCCTAGCTAATTGGCTAAGAGCTCAAAAAGTTCCTTATGATGGAAATTTGCACGGTAAAACTGATTAGCTCTTAGGCTTAACTAATTATATCTTTTGGCAACGTCTCATAATCAACTATTAGGGTTAATAGTCAATTATTAACGACTCTTTTGAAAAACTTTTATTTTTTTACTTGATAATTGATTATGTGATTGACTTGATTGATTATTAGTCTTAAAAATCTCATGGATTGTTTCCATATTTGAGCTATATTTTATCCTATAAATAGATGACTCATTTCTCGTTTCTAACCCACATAAAAAACATATTTGAAAAGGTCTTATTTAATTGTTAAAGTAAACTAGTTAAAACATATGGTTGGTTGGGGAAGTCTGTGTAATTAAAACTCTTAGTCGGTTCATGAGTTTAACCTGGTGTCAAAATATCTCTCTTGGTTCATGAGTTTAGCCTATGGTAATAGCTCTCTATTGGTTGGGGAGGTCTTCGTAAAATTCCGCGTTTGGTTGGGAAGTTAACCATTGTAAGACTTCAGTCTTTGTATAAGGAGGCTCATGGGCAAAACATGACAAAAGATCATATTATAATGGAAACTCTCAAGAAGGAATTCTTGGTAGAGGAGTAAATCACTTCATTAGATCGAACATTTATAAACTTTTGGTGATTTCTTTCTTCCATGGTCTATTTACATTTCAGTTAGTTATTTCCGCTGCATTCCTTCTCACTTATTTACTTTATTCCTTTGCTTATTTATTATTTTTATAAACATGTTTAAGCTATAATTTTATCAAAGATGTTTATTTGGAATGGTTTTTCAAACAACACAATTCACCCTATTGTGTTTGAAGTTACATGTCCAACAATGATTACTTAATGGCGTGAGTGACAAATAATAAGATGACCATAAGCTAATGAACCTAGGGATATATAATTAATGATGATTTGACTTGTATCTGAGTCCGAAGACAATTAATAATAATTAAGGCTGAATAAATTTAAGCTCTTGGTAAAGGTATGAAGGCCAAAAGACAAGAAGAAAACTCCAATGAAGTCTGATACAACTTCTTGTAACCTTTGTGTACCAAATTCTCTCATAAATAAATACTGCCCCAATGTCTCATGTTTGAGGGATTGTGCATAATTTAGCTTCTCTCGTAAAACATCTCATCCATATAGGTCTCATACGTACTTAGGGATTGTGTGCATTTCCTATCATAAAACATCTTACCCATATAGACTTTATGCTTGGGGAGTTGTGTACATGTTTGAAAGACGAAAATTTGATCGGATTTATGCTCGAGCTTAATAGAATCTGCCCTAACCTCCAAACATCATATAGGGGAACATTGACCTGGACTAACATAAGCGGATCAAACTAAACAAACTGACCAAAAGTCGGTACATCCAATTGATAGCTAATAGATTTTAAATACATGAACCTAGCTTTAAAAACATAATAACAACCATAAATAGTTGCTCTCTGACAAATAAACATGATCTTAAATTCTCTTTTTATTGACTTTTGCTAGTTAGAGAGACATATATCATAATGATGAATAAATTGATCATAAAAGACTCGGAGCCTAAGATACCTAATATAAACCCTGAAAATCACCACATATAAAATTGTTGAATATTTCAATAAAAGAAAAAAATTGTTGAATATTATACCCAAATACAAGATATACATTGCAACAATGATTGGCGTAACACATATAGAGAGTTATCAAATAGTTTTAAAATAATTTTGTAATGACACCTTGTTTGATTTTATAGTTAATAGACTTGTAATAAAATCTTATACCCTCGTCCAAAATGGTTACGTGAGATACTTAAGCATTAAACTTTATTTATCAATTAATATTATACTGCCTCCGTCCAAATTATAAGAAAAATATAATTTAATATTGGTAAATACTAACGAGTGTCCAAATCTTATAATCTTTCCATTCCAAAAAATTAATATTGGGAAAAAATAAATGAGTTAATTAAAGTTTATTATTGTTGAAAAAAGAATAAAAATTGAATGCTATCTTATAATCTTTCCATTCCCAATGAAATGGAGAATAATATATAAATGGTAAAATATCACAATCAAGAATATAATATTTTCGATAAATTCAACGATGGACGCGCAGTTGACTCTCTGGAATTTGTTGCCTCTTCTTGTTCTTCTCTTCTCCTTGTACTTCTTCTTTCTTCGTAGATCTAACATGGCTGAAAATTCCTCCAAATCCATATATGATTTTACTGTCAAGGTTTGTTTTTTATTCTCTTTTTGTTTTTTTGAATTTTGATTTTTAATTGTTGTTTGATTATACCCAGTTGTGTTTTTATGTGTTTTTTTAATTTAATTGATTGAAAAGATGGTAACTTGGTTGTGCCCATTTGTTGATGTACTCGAATTTCTTCATGGGTCAGTGAAAAATTTCAAATTGGTTGAATTTGATTTGATGTTTGTTTGCATGTCAATTTGTAAGTAAAATGATTTTAGTTTTTTGATACTGATATGAGTTTTATAATTGCAGGATATTAGGGGAAATGATGTGAGTTTGAGTGAATACAGTGGGAAGGTTCTACTGGTTGTCAATGTTGCTTCACAATGGTAACTTTATTTCAATCATTCATACTCATGAACTATTTTTCTGTTATTTCTAACTTTCTATTCAAATTATTTATTTCTTATACATTTCACTGTTATGTAAATTTCAATTTTTTTGTTGTTGTTAATAGTTGTTCTTTAATCCATGTCAATCAAGTGTAATCGTCGAAAAAGTATAGTTGACTCGTAGTTGTTATGTTGTTTGATTTGCACGGAAAAGAGTTTATCTACTTGCGTGTTTGATGCCCGAGTTATTCTATTGAATTTTGATACTGGAATTTATTTAGTTTATATAAAATAACACCGATCTTTGTCTCGAAATTTAATTTGGATGTAGTATGATAATCTCTGAAGTCTACATCCATTGAAAATCTATAGTTTGTAGGGATAGATCAATGAATCCTGTGTTGGATGATGCTAAGCAAAATTTTCTGTGTATGTTTGTATGTTTTTGTTGATTGCGATAAATGTCACGATCGATGTTTATCTATTGTTATTGTATTGAAATTATGGTACAATTATACTATTCTAATTTATTGCTGCAGTGGTTTTACACAAACAAATTACAAAGAGTTGAATGAGTTATACGACAAGCACAAGAATAATGGTATGACACTTTTACCATTGACAAAAATAAAAAATGTCAATTATATTTTATGACTGTGGATTCTCTTATATTGATATACTTGTGATTGTGAGTGAATGTGAATTGTCTGTGTAGGGTTTGAAATCTTGGCATTTCCATGCAACCAGTTTCGTTCGCAGGAACCAGGATCCAGTGAAGAAATTCAGAATGTTGTCTGCACAAAATTCAAAGCTGAATTTCCAATTTTCGAAAAGGTGATTGCCATGTTTTTTTTATTTGAGCTCTCTAAATTGTTTGCTTTTTTTATTTTACTGGAATGAATTGTGGAAGCGTCTGGTTTCTATGGAAATCACTCTGAAATAATCATAATATTGTAGGTTGAAGTTAATGGAAAGAAAGCAGATCCTCTTTACAAGTTTTTGAAGGATCAGAAAGGTGGAATATTTGGAGATGGCATCAAGTGGAACTTCACTAAGTTCTTGGTTAACAAAGAAGGGAAGGTTGTGGAGAGATATGCTCCTACCACTGCTCCTCTGAAAATTGAGGTTAGATTCTTCAACATTTAATTATTATTGAACCTCTCTGCGCCATCTGTGCCGCATTTACATGTTAATAAGCTTTACGTTTCTTGTTTCTTTTTGCAGAAGGACATCGTGAAACTTTTACAGTCTTGAGTACTGACTTGTATACTTCAGAGGTTAGTTTTGTAGTTAATTATTTTCACCTTTTCCCTATCTTCTTGATCATCAAACAAATTTTGTCGGTTCTTGGTCTTGTATTTGCTGATGCTTGGTCCTTCTGTGTTTTTACAGGACATGGAGAATATGTTCAATGCTTCCATAGGACAAGCTTACTCTATTTATCCCTAGTTAATTTATGGCCTGAAAAATTCTTATTATGTTTGTGTGTCTGGACTATGCAATAAGAACAATTCAGTAGTTTTACTCTATTATCAAAATAACAAAACAATGTATCAGAATGCATGTTACTTTATTTCATATGGCTCATTATTTTATTGACATGCGTTACTTACCTACACATTATTATTGAATTGATCACCTTGCTTTAGTTGGGAATGTGGTGTTGAAATTTTTTAGTTTCAAATAGCAGCACTCGTTTGAAAATCTAAAGGTTACAGTGGAGATGGTTTGGTTTCACAACACTGGGGAACAATACTTGGATGGGCCTCATTCCATTGATGAATCTTAAGGAATCTACTTGCTATCTCCCAATTTTACCTGGTATTCTCCATTTGTAATGAAATATCATATTTATCCTTTGAAAATAATGACTTTTAAGGGGGTGTATCGGATATTTTAAAAAATATCGGGGATTTCCAAATCCCCGGTAAATCCCAGAAATTTTTCACACGATACCGGTAATTTCAAATTCTCAGTAGTATGATTTTTTTATTTATAAAAAAGGTGAAAATTTTTACACTACCGCTAATTTCAAATTTTTCGAAATTTCACTTAATATCGGAAATCTGAAAATTCTGATAGAGATTTTTTTTCCACTTTTCCTCCAAATTTTTCAAGGGCAATGGTGGAATTATGAAAATTTTGGAGAGTGTCAGGTACGATTTGGGAGGTGGTAGGTAGATTTCTCATGAATGTTGGTCTTGGTGTATTTTCCCTATGTTTCGATTTGGGTTTATCCTTAATGCATGAAGCAGTTATCAAATAAAATAAAAAATCAAATCAATTACTTAGACTTTAAATACAATGTTAACACTCAAACTAGAATTTAATACAGGTGTACTTTCCTTGTGTTTCGGTTTGGGTTTATCCTTAATACATGAAGCACTTATCAAATAAAAAAAAATCAATTACTTAGACTTTAAACACAATGTTAACACTCAAACTAGAATTTAAGATAGGTGTATTTTCCCTGTGTTTCGATTTGGGTTTATCCTTAATGCATGAAGCAGTTATCAAATAAAATAAAAAATCAATTACTTAGACTTTAAACACAATGTTAACACTCAAACTAGAATTTAAGACAAGTGTACTTTCCCTGTGTTTCGGTTTGGGTTTATCCTTAATGCATAAAGCAGTTATCAAATAAAAAAAAATCAATTACTTAGACTTTAAACACAATGTTAACACTCAAACTAGAATTTAAGATAGGTGTATTTTCCCTGTGTTTCGGTTTGGGTTTATCCTTAATGCATGAAGCAGTTATCAATTAAATAAAAAATCAATTTCTTAGACTTTAAACGCAATGTTAACACTCAAACTAGAATTTAAGACATGTGTATTTTCCTTGTGTTTCGGTTTGGGTTTATCCTTAATGCATGAAGCAGTTATCAAATATAAAAAAATTAATTACTTAAACTTTAAACACAATGTGAACACTAACCAGAATTTAAGACATTTTGTCCACGAATGTGAGCCACTTATACCACAAACTTGATCTACAATAAGACCACACTCTCCACCAAATAGTAACATAATACTATTTGTCGTAGAGTTCAGCAGCGTTGTAAGTATCCTTAGCTAAACATCCAGGATTTATAAGACTCTTACACACCACACCTCAATCCAAAAACTTAAGAGGCATTCAACAAGTGTAAGAGATCATGCTTCTCACAAAGTTCACAAAGTCTAACCAACACTCACATATAACTTTTTTGAGAATTTGAGTAACATCATTAGGTTAAACATCTAAGAGCCATATGAGACATTAATACAATATTTCAATCCGAAAATTTAAGGAGTTAGGTATATGTGTCACCTATTATGCATTCAATAATTCTTTCATTTCTTGTCGATGTGAGATTTAACTACTTATAATTAAATTTAATAAAAATATTTATAATTTCTTCATCCCAAAATCTTAAGTCATTAAGTATACGATTCACATCTCTTACCTAACCAACATCTCATTGATTTTTAGTTGATGTTCAACTTAACTAGTAACATTTGTATCAAATAACCTCCTCCACAAGTGTCAAACATCCACATCACAACCTTGATTCACACTAGGATCTTGCCTTTGCTCCACCACCAAGAATAACCAAGGCCAAGGCTTTATTAACACTTGTTGGAGAATTTGTGAAGCATCAATGGTCTAAACTTTTAGAATTCAGAAAAGGCATTGACAACATATCTCAATCCAAAATCTTAAAACGTTTTGTATGAGAGTTATCTTTCATATATATCCAACATTTAGTCGATGTACGACTTAACTACTCACTTGAATTTAATACAAAAATTTATAATTTTTTTCCACTTAACTTGTATTATTAAAAAGCCGTCCTTAATAGTATATTATGAAAATTTTGAATAATATAAAGAGATATTTGAAAATTATCCTTCATAACTTTTTAGCCCAAACCAAAACAACTTATTTTAAATTTGTGCTAATCCAAATTAGGTTGTGAGTAACCCTTATAACCTGAATTAACTTGTTCACTTATATATATATATATATATATATATATATATATATATATATATATATATATATATATATATATATATATATATATATATATATATATATATATATATATATATATATATATATATATATATATATATATATATATAAGGTTGATGATTAAATCATGACCGTGGCATCAAAATCTCATTATATATGTCTACAATTGTCCAACTAGATTTTAAGGGTCCTAAAATCCTAATGTCATGTTTATAAAGCCTTACTAATCATTCAGGTCAAAGTACAATATTTCCTAACCCTGAAATCTTGCATTCGTGCCAGTGCTTGTAAGGCACACCCCTCATGTGTGGAGAAACTAATCAACCATCACACATTCACACATTCTACCAATTAGGCCACAAATCATATTTTCAATAAGGATCATATGTGACCACTTTTTATTTTATTTTCACAACTATTTTGTTCTAAGATCCACATCAAGTTGAAGACAAACATTTGGATTAAATAATGTGAACTTCTGTTGATCGAAACAAAAAACCTCAACCCTCGTTATCATATACAACCACCTACCTAAAAGAGACAACTATTTCACTCATTGAAATCTTGGATCCACACCAAACCATAATGACTTTTCTCTGTCCCTATTGCCCAGATTAGAACCTATTGTACCACCTCACACAAGTGAGAGAAAATAGGATTTCACTTGTTAAAAGAATGTGAGATGGTAAGATAGACCTAAATAACGTGTGGCAGATCAAAACTCAATTAAAGAAATGAAAATTTGAGTTTTAATCTCCCACGCATTCTTTGCACTTATCGTACCACCTCACACTTTTCAACATGAAAGACTCTATTTCCTCTCACTTTTGAGTATGAGAGGTTGTTATCTATCTTAAAATATGTGTACTAATATGTGGAACTTCTCATCCCTTTTCATTAAAGGGTAATTAAGAGCTACAACGAGATGAACTTGACCTTGGGTTGTATCGAACGATCCGTTATGAAATAGAGAATGGAAATTACATAAACAAAAAAGTATGGCAAAGGGAACTCAATGTTAGTGATATATTTATTTGAATGCCTCACACTGGGCGTAATAATGCAACCCCATGTAAGTAATCTAAAAACTAGGAAGTCCCATATGAGGTCTAATCAAGTATATGAAATATAACACACATACGAGACCTAAATGGATTCTCCCTACTTTTGTTTTTTGTATGAAAAGGGTAATCATCCCATGCAACGAGAGAAAACTGAAGAATGTACATGTGAAATATTACACTTATATAGAAAGTAAGCTTGAAAAGTAGTTACACTATAAATAACTAACTTTTAGTTAGTTTGTTATAACAACTATTAACTACCAGAATAACAAACTTTCTTCATCAATCTCATAATACCCCCTTCAAGTTGGGAGGTATATATTGCAAACTTCCAAATTGGATGTTAGGTATTGTAAATAGTTCCTTGTAAGAGCTTTAGTAATAGGGTATCTTAGCTAATACTTAGATGGAATGTGAATCAGTTTGATAAAGTTTGTGGAAACACATTCTCGAATGAAATCACAGTCGGTGTCAATGTGCTTGGCTCTTTGACTCATAGGGTTTCTTACCATTTGGATTGTTGATGTTCTATCACAGAAGACTTTGCAAGATGGAACATCAATGTTGAATGCCCTTAGAAGTTGCTTCAACCACAACAGTTCAGATGTTGTAGAGGCTAGAGTTCTACATTTTGCTTCAACTGATGATCTTGATACAATTGCTTGCTTCTTAAATCTCTAAGCCACCAATGATTCACTAATGGAGATGATAAATCTTGTAGTATATTTACCTGTGGTGATGTCCCATAATCTACATTTGAATAAGCAGAGATGTAAATAAATGGATTAGCAGAAAATATGACTCCATGACCTGGTGTTCCCTTCAAGTATTGTAGCACATGATGAACTCCATTCAAATGAGTTGTCATGGTTTGGCCACATATTAACTGAGCTTGTTCCCTATAAAATAAATGTTGGGTCTAGAAATGATCAGATATAATAATCTACTAATTATTCTTCTATATTGAGAAACATCTTCAAGCAATTGTCTATCTTTATCATTGAAACTGGTACTAGGGTCCATAGGGAGAGAAAGAGGGTTGGCATAGATGAAAGTGCGTCTATGAGTAGTTGTAGAGTATACTTTCTTTAGAAAAATTGAATTCCTTTGCTTGACTTGGCAATTTCTAAGCAAAGAAAATATTTAAGATCTCATATAAGCTTTAACTTGAACATGCTTTAGAGAAGTGCCTGAGTTTCTTGTATTATGTTGGAATTTGGACTAGCAAGCTCTATATCATCAACATATACCAAGAGAGCCTCAAGAGAGTGCATGGTCCTTTTGTGAAAAGTGAGTGATCTACTGATCATTGATTGAAGTCATGTTGCATATTGTTTGTTGAAAACTTATGGTACCATTGCCTTGAAGCTTGCCTTAGGCCATATAATGATTTGTGCCATTTACATACCATAATCTCCCCCTCACTTGGATAACCAAGTGGAAAATCCATATAAATTTCTTTAAGGAGATCACTATTTAAGAATGCATTATTGATGTCTATCTGAGCCAGTTTCTAGTTGTAAGCGCAGTCAGGCTAAGAATTACTCTGACTGAAGTAAGCTTGACAACTAGAGATAATGTGTTTATGAAGTCAAGACCATGTTGCTGAGTGTACCCCTTAGCAACCAGTTGAGCCTTGTGTTTGTCTAAAGAGCCGTCTACATTATTCAGATGATGAACCTTAAGTTGCTGGTGCATCTACTTCTCAAGATGCAATTCAATATTCTAAGAAAGATGTGGGAACATTAGGTGGGAATGAAGATTAGGAAAGTAAGGATGATGAAGAGGAGGTGGAATACGAGAATGATTCTAGTGGTGACACAAATGATTTCTTCCAATGATTTGCGTTTTGGTTATGAAGACTGTAACTTTTTTGTTCTTTTTGTGATATGTTCTCGTAAGCCATATGTAATGGCAGGATAATATTTTTGTATTATTTGCCTCTATTTGGGTTAGTTTTCTTGGTGTTGTTGTTCCCATATGAGGGTTAAATTTCTTTGATTTATGGTAATTCTTGTTATTTGATGGGCCTAATTTTTGTTAACCTTATGTTTTTTGTATGCATGGGAGAGCTTGACAAGTCTCCACCCTTTGGTCCTTTGAGGAAAATAGGGGGAGTAAGCACATTTTGTTATGAAGTGGATTTCCATATTTAATGTGATATATTTTTAACATGTTCTTCACTTGCTCTCTTATGATCTGATGTATGGTTTTTAATAGGTTCTGTTAATGAGGAAGTTCATAACATTTATTAGTATTATGTTTAAAGTTAGGGTCTATCTGGAATAATGTATGTAATAATTTGCATAACATCTTACATATTTTTAATTTTCCTAAACATTGATTAAAGAGGGAGTTTTTTTTATGAAGTGTGATTAGAAATACTTTGTCGGGAATATGTGAAGTAAGATGTTCTATGAAGATGTGATACATTCTGACTCAAAGTGGTTTACAACCACCACTAAGAAAAACATTTGGGACTTGTCGACTTCCATGGGAACATGAGAAGTTACATTATATCCAAAAGTTGAGTCGTGAGGGATTTTAAATCAATACCCAACACTAGGTAAGAGAAAACCTAACAACTGACTGCTCTATCAATATTTCTCGCATGGAGAAGTAGCATTATCTTCATAGAACAAAATTTGTCAACTCTTTGGGGAGAAAAAACTTTCAACCTTGCTCACTACTGAGGGAGCAAATCTTCTTAACATTGCCCAATGCTAAGGATGAAGTACGAGAGCCTACTAGGGGAACACCAAATCATACTCTTCTTTGGGGAGGATTGAATTCACAGTCTATAACCTTTTCCCTAAACTGTTAGACGATGACACAAATCTAGAAGGGGGGTTGAATAAATCCCTTTTAAAAATAGGCAGCTCGTCATCACCCAGAAGCGGATTGCCTAATTGATCCACGCACGTCGTGAGATCAAAGCTTCAGACATAGGCCACCAACTTTTTATAGGCCAACTTGTCCTCGGACCCCATATGCTCGGACTTCACTCTGTAATGGATGGTCGACAGGTTGAAGTGATCGGCCTCCACTCAAGAGGTATCTTCGACACCAGACGCTCTATGTCTTTGGCATCCCACTGCATAATATAAATGCTATCTAAGGCACGAGTAGTGATAGGATTCATCGTATACCACCTGTCTTTGAAGTTTCAGACATAATCATGGTAGGTTTTGAAGAGTCTCATCGGCTGCTTGACAGAAACCCAACTGTGACATTCATGGCTGCTTAACCGTTGCAGATGGAAGAAGCGGAAGAAGAGGGGAGAGTGTGTAGCCAATTTGGAGGTGTTGGCATACCAGTTCGAATGCCCGAACGAACGATATGGCATTGGGGTGAAGTTGCGAAGGCGCCAGTTTGAGTCGCTTGAAAACTCCCTCCTGAAAGTCAGTGAAAGGGAGTCGGATCCCCGCCTCTCGAAAAGCGAATTCGTACATAGGGAATCGTCTTCCCCGGAACACCCAACAGATCCGTTGATCAGGAAGATGAGCATCACACTCCTAATTGTGAGGCTCGTCGGGGACCAATTCCTCCACGATTGTGTGGGCAATAGTATGGTCGTCGAAAAAGCGCGACTCCGTCTCCAACGGTTCGTCGACAACCCAAGAGAGATCCCTGCTCCAAGATGTAGACGGTGTACTCCTTTCTGTGGGACGTCCTTGATCCGCGTTACCTGAAAGGCAGAGCAAACAAGTGAATTCAACGTCGCATCAAATTCACCCTTTCACCGCAGTTCAAGTGAAAGGGCGAGGGGGAAAACTACCCGACACACACATCGCAACGTTACAGATGCCCGAGACATTCACCCAAAAATTTCCTGGGGCATTGATCGGATGCTCGAGACATACAACGGATTCCTGGAACATTCAAAGAATACGCTAATGTTTCGCCTGAGACACTCAAAGAAAACACTACAATTCCCCGACACATTCATACCAAAGGCCACGAAGCGCCAGGGGGATTCAAAGAAAACACCTATGTTTTCCCGACACATTCATAGTGTGCCCGGTGCATTTATCCTAAATCCCTAAAAAACAACCTAAAAAGGGGACATTTTTGTCTACTCTAGCGAATAAATCACCTTTCTAGCCATTCTAACTAAAAAATAAAGTTTAAAACTACCAAGAAAAGGGATCAAAAGCATTACCTGACATGATTCCGGTAGTGTGATGACGGTGGCGGAGACGAAGATCGTTCTAGCAAAAGAGAAGTTGCAAGTCCGGTGAAACGTTAGGGGAGAGAAAAATGGGAAAATGAAATGGTCCCCTCACCCACCTTTTTATAGACGTTGCATGGAGGGGACGCGCTTAGGAAATCATTGCCTAGGCTACCTAGATTTCCTAGGCCGACCAACATTTAATGCGTTGTAACGCAGGAAACGAGGCAACGCGCATTAAATGCAATTTAAGGGGAAACTAAAAGGCAAGACACGTCACCCTTAAGAATACCAGAAGACGTCGGGCACGTACTTTTGTCCTCGACACCCTAGGTTATTCGTATGTTAGCCGGGCATGAAATCTTTCCCGACAAAGAACGATGCTCACAATGCTTCGCGTCCTGTTTTATACGCACCTCTACTTCATTCATCCTAATCCTTCAAAATGTATCATCAGCATGACAAAGTCAGTTTTGTGCCTCCAAAAGAGCACCTGAGAGGGGTCGAACATAATTCTCCCGAAATTATACTCTTCGTCGGACATGAGTTTACATTTGTCTCCTACATTACCTAATTACGCCCGACGCACTCCTTCTTAAGTCATCACTCCGCTTCAGAGTCTCGACTTAGGGGGATCCTGTTTTGGACTAGGCCTCTAACGCAGTGTCGGACAGAAGCCCAACTAGTCGGGAAGAGGCCCAAATCGTCGGGCACGACCCGCAACCCACTAACCCATACGTGGGGAGACAGCGTCTCCCACACGTACGTCACGTCACCCAACTGTCCTCCATTATCTCATCAAATATAGGGACAGTTGGACCAAGGGCAAGACCCACATGCTAGGTCTTACTTGCTCCTATGCATTCCTTGGCAGTTCTTCCTTGGGCCTCGCTGACCCAGCTCAAGTAAGGACCTTGGCCCAGCGCTGGGGGCACACTATAAATACCCTCTCTCACTAGAAGGTCAGGTATTCTGAAACCATTATTCTTCTTACCTGTTATGTACCTCATTCTCACTTTAGCATCAAAGTGTCTTTCAGGTACACCCCCTCCAGTCCAACACCGTAATTGTTGTTCAACGCTTGGAAGGTACCTTCTGATCAGGTCAGATCAAAAAATGTATCACTAAACCAAAGCACCTCTTACGAATTTAAGAATTCAATTGGAGATCGATTTGAATTAATGAACATTAATCTACTCTAATCAAATATCCAAGGTCCATTGAGATTAAAGAGGAATTAGCCTATAAAATGCTATCCAAGGTCAAAATAAAAGAAGAAGGGAAGAAGAAGCAAAAGAAAACAAAACAACCCCAAAAACAAAGCAAAAAACACATTCTGTCTCAGTGCTAACCGGTTAAAGCATAATGTTATCTGGTTACTCAGTTCAAAAATACAACCATTTTTTTTAAATTTAACACTGAGTAACCGGTTAACGCATAGGTGTTAATCGGTTACTCTGCGCGCAAAATCAAAAATAAGTGCAAAATTCAGCATGATTCCCTTTCAAAACATTTTTCAAACATCTTGTGATCATAGATCTGAACTTGCACGAATTTTAGAGTAAGAACACAATAAAAACTAGAAATAAAAATGTAACACAAGATCCAAAGGATCTCACACAA
The DNA here is from genome assembly GCA_963966055.1 of Lathyrus aphaca. Lineage (NCBI taxonomy): Eukaryota > Viridiplantae > Streptophyta > Magnoliopsida > Fabales > Fabaceae > Lathyrus > Lathyrus aphaca. The sequence continues at coordinate 6,684,641 of OZ014521.1, forward strand.
AGATCAACAAGGATCTACATTGTGGATGATGAAGATGAAGATGTAATAATGGTGTAAGATGAATTACTACTACAAGGATTAGAACAACTCCAAATTAATACACAAGTAAGCTTGATCTACTAAATTTGATGAAGAAAAATGAAAAGGATGAAAGTTTAATTCAAAGTTAATCAAGAATTCAATGTGAATTTTTGATAACTTTCTAAAGAAGAAATTGAGCTTTGGTGAATTTTGGTAGTTGGGGATATATTTTGCAAGAGGTTTTTGGGCTCTCTAAAGCTTATAAAATGAATGAAATGAGGGTGCTATTCAAAGAGTTTAGGTATGAAAATTTGGTGGAATGAAGATAGGTTTGGGAGATCATGATTAGGCTTGGAAAGTAAATTTGGAGGGAATTAACAAAATAGTGGTGATTAATGAAGGTACATGTTGAGAATTAATTTTGATGATGTACGAGAATTAAACAGAGATGGTCTAGAATATTTCACATGTGATCAAAATGAAGGCATGAAAATAAACTATTGTGGTTTCGATTCGATTCTCTTGCTTGTCAAAGAAGGCATGGAAATAAACACATGAACCTTGGAATTCTTTGGAAAATAATCGATGAAGACTTGGAAATTCTTGATCAGATGAACTTGAATTGATTGTAGATCAACTTTGACTTTGTTCAGATGAAATTGTCCGAGCTGAGGAACTGTTCTTATATTTTTGCTTTCTTCTTGAAAAAGTTAGTAAAATATGGAAAATAAAAATATTTTTGGATTTTGATTAATGTTAGTAAACATAAACAAATAAAAGACACATAAATCAATGGTGATCCCCTGTGAGGCATAAACCTACGACCAAAAAGGATAGACGAACTAGTGCGTGATCTTGTTTGTATGCAATGATGCAAATAAAACTATGGAAAATCTTAGGGTGCTACACTGAGGAACTGTTCTTGGTCCTGGCTTCTTCCTGAAAAAGATAGTAAAAGGAGAAACAAAATATTTTTGGATTTTAATTAGGGGTTAGTAAATAATAAACAAATATAAAGAAATTAAGAAACAAAAGGTACTTAGTGATCTTGTTTGTATGCAAGATGCAGATGAAATACGAAGAATCTTAGGGGCAAAAATTAAGGTGTTACATACGCTTATGAGGAGATTTTGTCGCTCCCGAGATTTCCATCCTGGTACAGAGGTGAAAGTGGCACGGAAAAGGAAGAGTCGCCAGCCATACATTTTTATCCCGAAGGAAGGGTAATGTTGCACCAAACCCGGAAGAAGGAGAAAGTGAGGTCTCACGAACCAAATAGAAAAGGATAAGGGAGTCGGTTACGAACTGGGAAGGTATTAGCACCCAGATCGTCTGTTGTACCCGACGAGATCCACACTTGCTAGCACTGTTTCAAAGGGTGAAAGTATCTGCTACTGCTGCAACTTCTACTTGAAAGGACAGAAAACAAATAAGGGACAATGGGATGAAAGGATAAAGAGATGAAATGGCACAAGGAACAAGGAAAGAGACTGAAGTATTGTGTTCGCCAAGCGCCATCGCTTGTGCCTACGTATTCCCTTTGTGCAATGAGAAAGCCAGAACACCATAGTTCGACTCAATAAGATTGACACAACTTGCTTGTATTTCAGGGTTTGAACTGCTTATGCCTATGCAGGTGTCTGATTCGTCTGGATCGAGTGCATACTGTCTTGCAAATGACAAGTAGGAGCAAGTTCTTTCGTTTAGAATGAGAGAGCTGAGAAGAGAATTCCCGAAGAAAAAACGTTTATTGTTTGTTTGAAGTTTTTTAAAAGCTTTTTATTTGAGAGTTTGCATAGAAGAGTGTATTCAAGTCCTATTCAATGGAGTGTGTACTTCCTAAATCACTCCAAGATGGAATGAAGGAGAATCACACTAAGTATGGAGAAGACCCCCAAACCTAGTTCCAATGATCAAGGCTTAAGCACACTAGCCTATTTTCTTTATTAAGTGTTTTTGTTGCTTTTGAATGAAGAAGTGTTTTTTAGATTATTTGTGAAACAACTTCATGTTGAAGACTTGTGCATCATGCTAGACAAGCTCACATTACCACAAGATGGAATGGATGCAAGTTCCCCATGGAATAAGGCTCATAACACATGAAGTTATTTCAACCTTTATTAGGTGTTTTTTATTTGATTTTTGAGATGAGGAGAGAAGACTCAAAGAGAGAAAAAGGTTAAACATCTAAGGGGGACTAAGACCAACCCTATGTTATCATGCTTGGATGCCCTATGGTTAATGTAATTTGAAGGGAAATATCCTAAAAGGAAAGGAGAAGGAGAGGAGAAGAAAGAAGAAGAAGAAGAAGAAGAAGAAGAAGAAGAAAGTAACTTACTTCCAAAATGGAAGCTAAGTTGTTTCTAGGAGGGATGGGAGAAGATTGTACAAGCAAAGCATCTTTAAATTCTTAATCAAACACAAATTGAATGATTAAAATATGAGGTAATAAGTTAGAATGTGGATGCACACCCACACTCGAATGACTTACCATTAGCCCCTAAAAATTTAGCAACATACATCATAATTGCAAATAAGAAGTAATGTGAACTCAAACAAGTTAAGAAACCAAATGAAAGAGGTTCTAGGGTATGAGAACCCTCCAAGTTATAACCTAATCCTATAAATTCTCTAAGAGGTTTAAGGTACCCAAAGAAACTCAAACTAGGTCAAAAGGGAAACCAAAGGATCAAACAGGTTCACACAATACACAACTTATGAAGTATGAATGCATATGGCATATAACTTGAATGAATGCATGACTAATCACCAAAGTCAGAATATAATGACCTATAAGAGTGCTTAAAGATTATATGAGATGATCATATAAAACATGGATCAGTTAGTTCATAAAGAGATGAGATGAACTAAAGAAGACAAATTCATGTTCACATAAAAAGAAAGAACAAGTCAAAGTTACAAGTCAAGGATGAAAAATGGATGAAAATGAATGTAAGTCAGAAGCATATGAAATATATGATGTTATGAGAATTCAAGTATGATCATACCAAATGCATATGTAAAACATGTCAAGATAATTCAAGAAAGTAAACAAAAGATGTCACATAAGGAACAAATGGCAATTACTTGAGATGCAAGTCATAAATGATGTATGAAATAAAAACATGGATGAAATTAGTATGGTTCAGTAGCATACACAATATGAGATGTATATGAGATGAGTGGATGATCATATTTGATGCACAAAAGAAGCATGTCAAGTGTTAGAGAAAAGATGAGATGTGAAATTAGGTCAAAGTTCAAGTTATAATGCACAAGCTCAACCCAAATGCAAACACATATGAAGAAGACATATAATTCTAAAGATAGGACCTATAATTCTATAATGATGACCTATAATCTAACAAAAAATATTCTAAAACAATGACACAAGTGCCTTCTAAGGAATTAGGGTAGAAGAGGGAAAGAAAAGGCTCACAAATGTTCACCTAATGGTAAGGCGTAAAACCAATAGAAAACAATTACAAAAATTATGAAAATAGGTCACAAATTATCTAAATTAGAAGCAAACAACATGTTAAAATAACAATTCAAAACTCAAAAAGAAACTAGGTTAAAACAGGCCTCAAAATCACATTGAACCAAGTCAAAAGAATGCATAAAGATATGATTCAAAAGGCATGATAAAATTACTTTAAAAATGAAGTAAAAATGTTTTTTGATACTTTGATATGTCTTTTGATCATGGAAAAAAGAATGGTTGAAAAAATATTTAAGAGTTAAGAGAAATAAAATGTGAAAGTTCAAATATCAAAGAAGAAATCAATGGAAAAAGAAATAAAAAAGAAATTCAAAATAAAATCCAAAAACTAATAAAATCAGAAAGTAAAAATGTGAAAAATTAATAAAAGGTGTTTAGATGCAATGTGAATTTTTGTGGAATTTGTAATTGTGTTTTGGTATTTTTAAAAATAAAAAATGAAACAAGTATGAAAAAGAAAACAAAATTGTAAAAGAAATAGCTAGGGGGTGTAGCAAAAGCAACGTTCCACTTCAAAATGAGTGGACCTCAGAAGCGCGGGGTGTGAATAACAAATAAAAGTCTGGTCCAATGCGCTGAGGTTCATAAGTTTATGGTGCATCCTAGGTGTCATACCCCAAATTTGTCCTACTTGTGTCATTTTATTTCTGTCTAACCAATATTCAAAAAATATAAAAATATGTCTTTTCTTTGCTTCAGGTTTTGTGTAAAAAAAAATCATGTCGTTTGAGTTTGTCAAGTTGAGTCGAGTGTGTGTGCGGTGAAGAAAAAAATCATTGTTTTGTGCGGGGTTATTTTATCTGATTATCATTATTCATGTTCCATTATCCTTTTATTTAAGATCTTTTTTATAAACAATTCATCATCCGAATTTATTTATTTTTTAGGTCCATTATCCTTTTAAGCCCATTTATTATTAGTCAAACAAAATCACAAAAAAATCTTTTTCTCATTTTTATCTTATTATTATTATTTTTTATCATTTATTATTATTATTATTATTTTTACTATTATTATTTTTATCATTTACTATTATTTTTATTTTTACTATTATTATTATTACTATTTTTTTTATTATTACTATAATTCTTAACTTTACTTTTACTATCTTTTATTATTATTATTATTATTATTATTATTATTATTATTATTGTTCTTATTATTATTATTATACTTATTATTATTATTATTATTTACTCCTTTTTATCATCATTATTATTATTATTATTATTATTATTATTATTATTATTATTATATAATTCTTATTTTTATTTTATTTTTATTTTTATACCTGAATCCAATTCATCAGTATTTTTCTAAGTTCCCAATTAATTCACATGGTTCCAATATGTACCACAATTTTTACATACTCCCACTCACAATACAACTGCATCATCATTTTTTTTATCACTCACACAAGTTAAGACGTTGCATACGACAATACCTTGACACAACAACTTGCAGCTGCCTCCACTACCACAGCATAATCCCGCAGCACCTCAAACGCATTATAAGAGATCTGTTTCGCAAAAGATTCTGAAAATCCCATTTAATTTCCCGTTTCACCCTTCAACCTCCAATATAAAACCTTCATTTGTTATCACTCAGAAAAAAAGCTTCACTAAAAAAAAGGTCATTGACACCACTACCTCTTCTCACCGAACTCATACACCATCATATTTCAAGGAAACAGAGCGAGAAACTGATTGTGAGACGAGAGAAATTTTCAAACCATAACTCAGAAATCAATCTGAAAAAACACCACAGATCATCCTTTAATCACTCACCAACCTTTGTTCATATCCAAACTTCATGCTACCTTCAAAAACGCCAAAACCGAAAGCACCAACACATTCAAAACCAGAAAAAGCACTAAGAGCTTCGAAACCCAATGAAACAACCACCGTGAGAGACCGAGAGATTTGAGATTCATAGAGACGGAGATCACGTCCGTGAATGAGCGAGAGAGAGATTTAGACGAAAAAGGTGGATTTTGTGTTCATTTTTCTTCTGAGTTTGTGTTTTGAAAAGTTTAAAGGTTCAAAGGGTAAGTGTGCGGTCTGAGAAAGAAAAGAGGAGAATTGGTGAATAACTTCGAGAAAAGGGGTTTGGTTTTCCAAGTTCCTTTTGCTGACTTTTATTCCAATTTTGATTTTTATTATTGTTATTTTATATAACTTTCTTTTTCTTTTTTTGTCTTTAAATTAGGATAATTATGGATTTGGATTAGTCATGATCCATTGTCTAATGCACATAGTAAATCAACTCCCCCCGCCCCCTCTGTCTTTTTATCTATATTTTTTATTTTTTATTTTACTTATTTTTTTATGTATATATATAAAATGTGGAATTTTGCTGATTGTGAAATGGGCTCTGAAGTCCATCTGTATACCTCACTGCACACCCAGATTTTATTCTCACTATCTGCACTTATAGATCCAACGTTAAACCCTCATTTATTTTTAATATTTATTTTATTTTACTTTATTAAGTTGTATTGGTGTTGCTGCTGTTTTTATTATTATTATTATTATTATTATTACTTATTTGTCTTTTTTTATTTTTGTTTTGTTCTTATTGTTTAGAAAATATTTTTTTAATTTAAAATATATTAGTGAACCATTTAATATTCTTTTAGTTTTGTATTTCTTATTTCTCCCTTTCGGGGCCGATGATATACCAAACGGTCGACGATTCGCCCGATTTCATAAAATCGGTGAAACTCGATCAATATGAGACTTATTTAGTTTAGTTTTTTTTCATTATTTTATTTCAATTTATTCTTTCTTTTTGCAATTTAATTTAATTTATTATTTATCGATTATATCACTTTATTTAATTTATCGCATTTTAATACATAAAACGATTTGACTCCTCATATAACGGTTCTAAACTTTGAACCGATTCTAAGGTAGTTAACGAACCACATTTCGACGCATCCGAAAAGGTCCAACGCCTCTGAATAGTTCGAAACACTGCACACACGCTTTCTCTTGGGAAAATTACAACGAGACCCTTTATTTCTCGCAATCTCCTGTAATTTATTTTGTATCCATTCCCCATTTTATGTACGCACTTTATTTTCCGCTTTTCATTTTATTCATTTTGATCGCTAGGAGCACCCTTAGGGACTAGTTTAGATCTCGTTTAGTTCGTGAACCCTTGGTCCAACGCCAAGTGGTTGCACTCGCACACATCCACTTTATTTTTCAGTTATCGTTTCGTTTATTAGGATCCACCTAACCTCGCGAGCCGAGCGCATTGTGCCTCGCTAACAAACCACAAGATAAAACTTCATTTGCATTCACCCTTTAAACTCAAAAAAACCAAAACATTTATTTTTAGATCCAAACCTTTAATCCAATGTCAAGCGGTCATTAGGTAATAAAATACATTAATAATACGAGAAGAATTGTACGCCACGAGCCTTAAGTGGTAGAAAGGAGGACTACGAGCTTTCGTTACTCGCTTCGATTATTTTCGTCGCAAGACGCTCGACTTGTTGGTTTGGAATAATCACCTCTACCCATAGTCTTTAGTGAAATTTGACTCCTAAATCCTTTCATCGAAGAAAGGTAATAAAATCAAACAACCACCAATCGTAGTAGGCCGAACTACGAGGCTCTGACTTTCCCATTGCACGCGGGAGTACGTAAGCACAAGGATCTCAATCCTTGTCGAGCACCTAGGATCAATCTAACTTATAATTAAAACTCATTTCCTCTAGAAAGTAACTCATTAGGCATAGACATCCTTTCGCGCGTGATAACTTAGATGGTTCCCATCGAGTACGATGGATGTATGGGGTGCTAATACCTCCCCCCTGCATAACCGACTTCCGAACCCAGGCAATGGTTGCGAGACCTTTGTCCTCATCCTCCTTTTCGACGGGTTTTATCTATATCTTTCCTTTCCCTCTTCAGGAATAAATTAGAATTAGGTGGCGACTCTCATGTCTACCCAGCGCGCGACTCTTCTCTTTAAATCGCGTAAGGTCGTATTTTTCGGGGTGAGACAGCTGGCGACTCTGCTGGGGACTGGTTCACCCCTATGCGAGTCAAGCCTAGTCTATGTTTCCACGCTTGTTTGGATGTTTGATTTTTTCTCTTACTTGTTTATTTTTATCGCCTTCTTTATCACATTATATATCTTGTGGCTCCTTGGTACCATGATCAGATTGATGCTTTGATCGCAAAAGAAACGTGAGGGAAAAGATCTATACCCGGGCTTACGAGTACAGACATAAGTTAACGAGATTGTGTAGTATGGGCTCCCGAGGGAACCGCTCTCGTGGGTTGTCGGTACGAAAACCTCACTTGGAGTAGATTCTAATGAGAATACTAACGATCGTCAAGCTCTTGGTGTATGTGCTTAGTTGTTTTCATTAGGGTCATCGACTTTAAGGACCTGTAGAACATTTTGGTTAAAACATCGATTGATGGTCGTGTAGTATTGGCTCCCGAGAAATTTTCTCTTGTGGGTTGTCGATACAAAGACCTCACTCAGAATAGACTTTCTTAATGGAGTTGATTGACTGTCAAGAGCTGACATGAGCATCAAACAGTCGAGCAAAGTCCATAACTTTGAGGCCTTTGTTTAAACCCCGTGTCGATGATCGCGTAGTATGGGCTCCCGAGAAAATTTTCTCTCGTGGGTTGTCGATACGAAGATCTCACCCAAAATAGATTCATATGGGGGAGTCAATCAACCATCATTCTCAAGGCGTGTGTGATGAGCAACCATATGAATTGACAACTTTGGGGTCCCTAAAACCTTAGAGTCTATCCAGTGAGTTCCTGGTCAGAGTAACCTCCATTCGTACCTCAGACTCATGAGTTCCTGTTATCACAAATTCTAGATTAACTCAAGACCATGATCTTGTGATCATGGATTCTGACCTTGCATATCATTTCATTTGCACTAATTATTCATCTTGCATTTCATTCCAAATCCGAAAGCTCATTTCATGTTCCATCATCTTCAGTAAATCAAGCTGGTTTACCGACGCTCGTATCTTTCTCGACGCCCGTATCTAACTCGAGCCAACATTAGAAGACTGATGGACGTGATTCAATAAGAGCAAGTTGCTATGAGGTAAGAGATCAACTCGGTCAAGAGCAAGATTGACCAGATTTACGAGACCATACAAGCCCTGGCCAGAATGGAGGAACGTTGCGAAGCCGCTGCTGCAAGGAACAATGCTCTCGTGCAAGGATCTACCTCGCACATAACAAACTCAATTCTAGTTCCAAATCCTTTGGTCTATAGTTTGCCTCCAGGCTTCATTTCTGCTGTTGAAAAAGTCACATCTCAACCAATACCTACCTCTGGTGTTACTGTTAGTGTTATTCCTCAAACTCAACCTGTCGTTACTTAGGTTCATATGCCTCATGCTGAAGAGGATCAACAAGTTGAGTATGAGATGCATATTGTTGTTCCAATCACCAACCCTCATGATGTTCAAGATTCTGAAGCGATGAAGATGTGTCGTGAGTTAACTGAAAAACTTTGAATCATGGAAGGACACAACTCAACTTCTTTGAGTGCCTCAGACTTGTGCTTAGTTCCAGATGTTGTGATCATTGTTAAGTTTAGACTACTGGAATTTGAGAAATACAAAGGCCTCAGGTGTCCTGAACTCCATTTGAGGATGTATCGTAGAAAAATGGCCGCTTACGCTAAAGATGACAAGCTCATGATCCATTGCTTCCAAGACAGTCTGTCTGGAGCATCTCTAGAATGGTACATGCAACCTGAGCGAAACAACATGCGTACTTGGCTTGATCTATCTGATGCATTCAAAAAGAAATACAAGTACAACACTGACTTAGCTCCTAACCATACTAAACTTCAGAGTATGGCTCAAAAGGAGAACGAATCCTTCAAAGAGTATGCACAACGTTGGAGGGAGTTAGCTACCATAGTTCATCCTCCATTATTTGACCGTGAACTGATTGATATCTTTATGGGTGCCTTACAAGGGCAATACTACGAAAAGCTGATCAACAGTGTGTCTTCCGGTTTCTCAGACATGGTGATTGTCGGGGAAAGAATTGAAGAATGACTGAAAAATGGAAAGATCCAAGGAGGTTCTAGCAGCTAATCTGGTGTCAAGAAGCCTTTCAATGAGTACAAAAAGGGCGAAGCAAATGCCATTTCTATTGCAAGTGGGAAACCTCAACATAGTTCACCTACTTCAATCCCCTACTATCAGTATCCTTATGTTGTTGCTGCGCAATATGCTCTCGTGCCATATCATCCAATTCCTCCAATGCCCCATCAACAGGCCATTCAAGCTCCATTTCCACCTCAGATGCCTTACCAACCGCGTCCATATCCTCTAATTGTTGTTGCGCAATATGCACCTAATCCATACCAGCAACCAGCTTATCCACAATAGCCTGGTCAATAACAGCAACATGCTCCTCAACAACGTCCGCCAAATCAGCAAAGAGGACCTGGCATACGCATTGATCCATTGCCTATGTCATACAACGAAATCTTTAATGGGTTGATGACAAATGTGCCACCACAAACTGGTACCTCCCGAGACTATGATGCCAATGCTCACTATGGGTATCACAAAGGTGTTCCAAGTCACACAATTGAGAACTGCAACGCCTTCAAACACAAAGTTCAAGACATGGTCGACTCTAAGGATCTCACCTTCACTTAAAGGAATCCAAATGTCCAAAATAATTCAATGTCGCCGCACGGGGCCCGCAAGTGAAAGCTTTTGAAGGGGTTGTCGAAGACCAAGCTGAATAGTCTCCAACTCTGAACAAGTCAAATCAAGAGAAGTTCATTCCTCAAATCAAGGCAGTCATTGCCATTTACCATTCCGCAATCTTGTTATTTTGTATTGTTTGTTTAAGTACTATTTTCTTTGAACATTTTCGTTTGTATTTGGTTTTGTTAATATTATGTTTATGCATGTTCTGAATCAGTCTATTTGCATTCGCTCATCATTTATCACAAAATCACAAAAATATTTCCTCACTTCACTTTAGCAAAGATTTGAGAGAGGATGATGAAAACTAAGTACCCATAACTGTGGTATGCTTTCGGATAAAACCTCGTCAATGATGTACAAGCATTTTTTTTTCAAATCCCCAAACACTGGAGAAATAAGGAGTTAATCCCTAGTCAACCTCTTCGAGCCTAGAAGTAGGAGTTTCTTTCGGATTCAAACCCTTACGCTTAACCCGGGGCAAGGTAGTGTTCAGTTAACCTGACTACACCTTCAAATCACAAGATGAGACATCCCGTCGGAGAACCATCAACAAATGACTTGGCAGTCACAACATTCAACAAAATACAAAAAAAATCAAGAAAACCGCTAAGTCGAGCACCCAAAGGGAGACTTAGGTGAGAACAAAAAGAAAAAACCGCTAAATCGAGCATCCAAAGGGAGATTTAGGCGGAAAATAAATAAAATTTTAAGTCGAGCACCTAAAGGGAGACTAAAGCAAAACAAAATCAAAGATAAAAAAACCTAAGTTGAGCACCCAAAGGGAGACTTAGGAGAAAAATCAAAGAAAACCACTAAGTTGAGCACCCGAAGGGAGACTTAGTTAAAAAAAAGAAGAGAAGAACGAATCAAGAAGAGGAGCTCGGATCCTCACCAAAAACAAAACAAGGATCAGTGACCACCAAATCAAGAATCAAAGGGTCACCAATATCCAACAAAATAAGATGACTGCCACTTCCAAGCGAACCTTAAAGCTTCATCTTTACTCTTGAAAAGTCAAAACAAATGCATGTGTTGAAGTTAACTGAACGTAGGACTGGAGATCATCATGAAGAAGGGGTGGGTACAAATCATTTGAGCCTTATACCTTTGTTTCTCAAACCATTAACCATATCATGTTGCAACCCTCGAAAGACCTAATTGAGGTATGGTTTATTCTGAAAGCATGCTACCAACAAGGTTGCGTAAACTGACTCCCATATATTTGTTAATCTTCAATCTAGATAGCATATTCTTCTTGCTACATCTTTCACTCACTTAATCAGCACCTCGTTTGGACTAACGGTCCATTCGTCACATTATCACAATCATTCAAATAAAATGACTTTTTCAAAACTTGCATGAACATTGCATTAACATTACCATTTGTGTATGAACAATTTAATTGCAAATCAGTGCTTGACATCAAAGCAATCCCAACAAGGGGAAATCGAAAGAGGAACTTGATTCGAGACTACCTCAAAAGGTTATCAATCAGGGGAAATTTCTCTTTAACAGCTCAATATAATCATCTTCAACAGCTCAATCAGGGGCAAATCATCTTCAAGATCTCAATCAGGGACATACGCCTATCAAATCCAGACACTGGGGCAAACCATGGTCACTCTCGAAACTTCCCCATCAGAATTCTTTTCAATACCCTACAGACAGGGGCAAGCAAACAAGGAGCAAATATTCCTATCTCCACTCCCCAACTGAACAGGCAGATCTCGCTAGACGTTGGCAACCATTCAAATCAAAAGTAATTTTCATGTGTCAATCAAGTTGCTTCGCTCATCAACAAGTGACCGAACTTGGAGCATTCGGATCCATCTTCTTATTTTTATTTTATTATTATTTTTATACCTGAATCCAATTCATCAGTATTTTTCTAAGTTCCCAATTAATTCACATGGTTCCAATTTGTACCACAATTCTTACATACTCCCACTCACAATACAACTACATCATCATTTTTTTATCAGCAACACAAGTTAAGACGTTGCATACGACAATACCCTCACACAACAACTTGCAGCTGCCTCCACTACCACAACATAATCCCGCACCACCTCAAACGCATTATAAGAGATCTATTTCGCAAAAGATTATGAAAATCCCATTTAATTTCTCGTTTCACCCTTCAACCTCCAATATAAAACCTTCCTTTTTTATCACTCAGAAAAAAAGCTTCACTAAAAAAAAGGCCATTAACACCACTACCTCTTCTCACCGAACTCATACACCATCATATTTCAAGGAAACAGAGCGAGAAACTGATTGTGAGACGAGAGAAATTTTCAAACCATAACTCAGAAATCAATATGAAAAACCACCACAGATCATCCTTTAATAACTCACCAACCTTTGTTCATATCCAAACTTCATGCTACCTTCAAAAATGCCAAAACCGAAAACACCAACACATTCAAAACCAAAAAAGCACTGAGAGCTTCGAAACCCAATGAAACAACCGTCGTGAGAGACCGAGAGATTTGAGATTCATAGAGACGGGGATCACATCCGTGAATGAGTGATTCAGACGAAAAAGGTGGGTTTTGTGTTCATTTTTCTTCTGAGTTTGTGTTTTGAAAAGTTTAAAGGTTCAAAGGGTAATTGTGCGGTCTGAGAGAGAAAAGAGGAGAATTGGTGAATAGCTTCGAGAAAAGGGGTTTGGTTTTCCATATTCCTTTTGCTGACTTTTATTCCACTTTTGATTTTTATTATTGTTACTTTATATAACTTTATTTTTCTTTTTTGTCTTTAAATTAGGATAATTATGGATTTGGATCAGTCATGATCCATTTTCTAATGCACACAGTAAATCAACGCCACCCTGTCTTTTTTTTCTATATTTTTTATTTTTTATTTTACTTATTTTTTTATGTATATATATAAAATGTGGAATTTTGTTGATTATGAAATGGGCTTTGAAGTCCATCTGTATACCTCACTGCACACCCATATTTTATTCTCACTATCTGCACCTATAGATCCAACGTTAAACCCTCATTTATTTTCAATATTTATTTTATTTTACTTTATTTAGTTGTATTAGTGTTGCTGCTGTTTTTTTTTATTATTATTACTTATTTGTCTTTTTTTTTTGTTCTTATTGTTTAGAAAATATTTTTTTTATTTAAAAAATATTAGTGAACCATTTAATATTCTTTTAGTTTTGTATTTCTTATTTCCCCCTTTCGGGGCTGATGATATAACAAACGGTCGACGATTCGCCCGATTTCATTAAATCGGTGAAACTCGATCAATATGAGGCCAATTTAGTTTAATTTATTTTTTCATTATTTTATTTCAATTTATTCTTTATTTTTGCAATTTAATTTAATTTATTATTTATCGATTATATCACTTTATTTAATTTATTCAATTTATCTTATTTTAATACATAAAATGATTCGACTCCTCATAGAACGGTTCTAAACTTTGAACTGGTTCTAAGGTAGTTAACGAACCACATTTCGACGCATCCGAAAAGGTCAAACGCCTCCGAATAGTTTGAAACACTGCACCCACGCTTTCTCTTGGGAAAAAATTACAACGAGACCCTTTATTTCTCGCAATCCCCTGTAATTTATTTTGTATCCCTTCCCCGTTTTATGTACGCACTTTATTTTCCGCTTTTCATTTTATCCGTTTTGATCGCTATGAGCACCCTTAGGGACTAGTTTAGATCTCGTTTAGTTCGTGAACCCTTGGTCCAACGCCAAGTGGTTGCACTCGCACACCACCACTTTATATTTCAGTTATCGTTTCATTTATTAGGATCCACCTAACCTCGCGAGCCGAGCGCATTGTGCCTCGCTAAAAAACCGCAAAATAAAACTCCATTTGCATTCACCCTTTAAACTCAAAGAAACCAAAACATTTCTTTTTAGATCCAAAACCTTGATCCAACGTCAAGCGGTCATTAGGTAATAAAATATATTAACAATACGAGAAGAATTGCACACCACGAGCCTTAAGTGGTAGAAAGGAGGACCACGAGCTTTCGTTACTCTCTCTGATTATTTCCGTCACAAGACGTTCGACTTGTTGGTTCGGAATAATCACTTTTACCCATAGTCTTTAGTGCAATTTGACTCCTAAATCCTTTCATCGAAGAAAGGTAATAAAATCAAATAACCACCAACTGTAGTAGGCTGAACTACGAGGCTCTGACTTTCCCATTGCACGTGGGAGTACGTAGGCACAAGGATCTCAATACATTCCGAGCACCTAGGATCAATCTAACTTATAATTCAAACTCATTTTCTCTAGCAAGTAACTCATTAGGCATAGACATCCTTTCGCACGTGACAACTTAGATGGTTCCCATCAAGTACGATGGATGTAGAGGGTGCTAATACCTTCCCCCTATATAACCGACTTCTGAACCCAGGAAATGGTTGCGAGACCTTTGTCCTCATCCTCCTTTTCGACAGGTTTTATCTATATCTTCTCTTTCCCTCTTTGGGAGTAAATTAGAATTAGGTGGCGACTCTCATGTCTTCCCAGTGTGCGACTCATCTCTTTAGATTGCGTAAGGTCGTATTTTTCGGGGTGCGACACTAGGTCAACAAAATTGACTTAATCACAACCACAAGATGCAGTCAATACATGATCATCATAAACGTATGCGTATCTGATGGATGAGATGCAAACACACAATAACAAACACGGATGCACGCACATACTATGAGTCAAAAGTAAAATTATAGAAGGATGAGAGTACATGAGAGACAACACATTCATTAATGTGTTGGCTTCATCTAGATCTTTAAAGCAAAAAGATCTAATAGATACGACTTAAAGCTGAGAAACCCTAGGGTTTATGTTCCTCACCAGCCGAAGACTTCGGTCGTCTTCTTCGGCAAACCTCCGGTGGTCACAGTCACAAACATGTCCAGAAATGCACAAATCTTACATCAATAGAAAGCTAATGTCACACACTTCATGAATCCAATCTCAAAAACAACATCTAATGCATGAACAAAGAGATTCGATAGTAAACATTTTGCCCTAAATTTCAAGATCTAAGCCTCTAAAGGCCTATCAAATAAACAGAGATCACATTGCTCCTATTGAGCTCCAAAATAAGCAGAATCAAGGCTTAAATCATTGAAATCTAAGCAAAAAGAGTTAAGAAATTTCAAACCTGAAGCTATGTATAACCTTGGATCAGAAGAAAACCAGAGATCTGAGCTCGATCTTGAATTTCCAAGGAGCAAAATAAATGCTCTGAATGCTTCGATTCTTGATGAAACAAAGGGAAAATTCAATTTGAACTTGAAGCTACACTTGAGAACTTGTTCCTTTCCTTGCTTGATCTTAATCAGAGAAGCTTGATGATGAATGGTGGATGAAAATTATGGTGAGAAATGGAAGAATTCGTGTGAATTCATAGAGAAAAACTTGAGAGGTATTTTGGTGAAATTTGAAAAAAGTGAGAGAATGAACCAAGCTTATTCAGATTTTGTTATGGGAAAACTTTATACTCATGGTTAACCTATAACCATCATGGTTGATGGTTAGAACCATGGTTAAATATGGTGAAAGGATCAATGGAAGAGTGTGGTGAGTAAAATTTGAAAATGAGAAGGAGAATGAGCTCGGGTTGGCCCTTATCAAGTGTATAGAGGGTTCATGCTATTATAATGAGGTTTTGATGAATGGTGGTAATCATGTGGTGATTGCAGCCATGATTGTAACACCCTATTTTTAATATTTAATCGTCGGGTAATTTTGTTGTTATGTTGGCCTTAGTTAAGGCGTGTGTCTTATTATTTTTGGTGTTGTGTCCTAGTGGGACGGGTATATTCGGGTACGAATAGTAATATAGAGGGTGCAAATATTAATAAGAACATTTAGTTACTATTTTTATTATTATTATTAATCCTTTGATAAAAACCAATCATTGAAATAATAGAATTAAAATTATTATTATTATTATTATTAACTAGATTAAGGGGCGGTTTGGTAAAAGGTTAATAGAGGGTTAATATTCAATTAGTCAAAACATAAAAAAATCAGTGTTAGATTAATCGTGAAATTTTGGTAAGAAAAACAAAGGAGGATAGGAAGAAGAACACATCTAGAGCACCCAAATCATCCAGAATTTGCAGAATTTTCCACTGAAATTCGAGGTAAGGGGGAGAACGAATTTAATTTCAGGTGATTTAACATGATGGGTAGTTTGGGGGTATCCTTCTCTATTAGGAATTTATGTTAATTATGATGTGTATGAAGAATCTTTGAATATATGATGATTGTTTTGAATCCATGAATATCTTATTGTATTTGTGATGATTTCTGTTGCGATTCTGCTGTTGTTGATCTAGATGAGGAAATCTGTACGAATATTGTTGTTATTGATGAACAGAATGAGGTTTAAATCTAGAACAAAAATTAATCGGAATATAGTAACATAGATGAAAGATAGATGAAGATCGGAGAGTAAAACTGATGTAGAAACGATTTTAAGACAGGTATGAACCACAAAATCGATTGGAATGAGGTATAGATATGAAATTATGCAGAAAACCTAGAAAACGCATTGTTTCTGCCCGTACGCGTATGGACTAGGCCAATACGCGTATGGAGGGCTTGAGATTGGGCCAATACGCGTATGAGGGCATATATACGCGTATTGGAGGGGTGTATAGGCCCAGGCCAATACACGTATTGTCATACCAATATGCGTATGACCAGTGTGGGGTGCAAAAATGCGCAATTTTGCAATTTCTCTCCCGATTTCGCGTGCGTCGCCGATTCTTTTGGTGTGAGGTATTGAAATGAGTCTTAGGACATGTTTAATTAAGATTTAACCTTGAGAATGAAATAATGTTGGGATTTAGGTGGATTAATTTAGTCGGGAATCGATTAAATCGCGTGAGGTTAATACTGGTGAATTTTGGTGAAAATGACGTTGTGCTTTGATCGAATAGATCGTGTAGATGTATAATATGGTGACTTATACATGATGTATTCTTTTTCATTGACATGCATACATTTGTCATTTATTGTTAGGATGATCGGCCGGATGGGCGAATACGATCATTTGTACTCTATTATGGAGAGTGTTGGGATAATCATTGTCAGATGGGTGTATGTGATTATTCGTGTTCGATTGAATGAACAAAACCTGGTACCACATGAATTGTGTCGTGTTGAGTCACATTGTATACTTATCATTGTCTGTTGTGCATAATTATTGTTGTAATTGTCATCGTGGATTATTGGTGAAGGTTGTGATAATTGTTGATGCTGATTGCGTGAGAAACTACCCTGTATGTGTTATATGTGTCGTTTATATTTGAATTTGTTTGTCACCCCTTTGTTGTTGTTGCATCTGTGCTTCTTTAGAAATACAGATAATCCAGGTACTTAGAGTGCGTGGAGTCGTGTTGCTGTGTTCGAGTCTTAGGATGCACTGATACGTAACAAGGGATGGGGATCTTTCTATTGTTATTTTATTTCCGTTACGTATCTGTTTTTATGGAATTAAACATATTGAGGATATTTTGTTGAAACTTGCTTATTGCCTTTGTTGTTTTGAAACAATTATTATTCCGTTGTTTCTAATGAGAGAAAATTTTGTTGGTTATTATTGTTGAAAACGTGAAATTCCACTTTAAACTCTGATTTTTTATATAAAAATGTTATTTTTATTTAGTTGGGAAAATAGAGTGTTACAATTGGTATCAGAGCAGGTCGGTCCAACCGGCCAGATGTTGTGACGAGTCAGTCCTTAGAATAGGGATTGTTGTTGTGCTCTAACCTGTAGTGGTTGTGTTTGTTGTGATAGTATGGCAGGAAGGGATGATGTTGCACTTGCTGCTGCTATGCAAGCCATGGCACAAGCTGTTGTGAACATTGCTTTAGCTGCAGGGAATGTTGAGTTTCGTGATCTGGATTAGTTCAGAAGTAATAAGCCGCCTAAGTATGAAGTTGGTATTTTGGATCCAGAGGTTGCACAGAAATCGATGAAGGCCATTGAAAAGATCTTCAGGATCATGGGGTGCACTGATGATCAGAAGGTGAGGTTTGGTACTCACATGCTTGAGGGCGAAGCTGAAGTCTGGTGGGATAACAGTCGCCAAAGGTTGGAAGCTGCAGGTACTGCTGTTACTTGGGTTGTGTTTCGTGGTGAGTTTTTGGAGAAATATTTTCCGGAAGATGTTCGCAGTGCTAAAGAGGCCGAGTTCCTGGAACTGAAGCAGGGTACTATGACCGTGGTTGAGTATGCTGTGGAATTTGAAGAGATGGTACAATATTGTACACATTATAACACTGAAGAGGCTATGACTTCGAAGTGTTTGAAATTTGAGAATGGATTGCCTCCTGAGATCAAACAGGGCATTGCTTTCCAGAAGATCAGGAACTACCCAAAATTGGTGAGTAGGAGCAAGATCTACGATAATGATAACAGGGCTCGCATTGCTCATTATAAGACGGTGAATGATAAGAAGGGTAAGTAGAGGTTTGAGGGTACTCCTTATAGTGCTCCGACTGATAAAGGTGAACAAAAAGTTGTTACTGACAAGAAGCCAAGTTGGGGAGGGGCAAACCCCAATCCTGTGAAGTGTTTCAGATGTGGAAGCACAGGTCATTGTGCCAATACTTGTCATAATGAAGTCAAGAAGTGCTTCATGTGTGGGAGGAAAGGCCATGTGGTAGCTGACTGTAGAGCGACTATGCTTACTTGTTTCAATTACAGTGAACAGGGTCATATCAATACGACTTGTCAGAAACCGAAGAAGACCCAAGGAACCAGTGGTAAAATGTTTGCATTAGTAGGAGCCCAGTCCACTAATGAGGAGCGTTCTGTTAAAGGTATTTGCCTTATTAATAATACTTATTTGGTTGCTATTATTGATACGGGTGCAACACACTCGTTTATTTCTGTTGATTATGTGAAGAGATTAGGAATTGTTTCGTCTACTCTAGAACAAAGAATGACTATTGAAACTCCGTCTATTGGTTATGTGGTTACATCGTTAGTATTGATCAGTATTTTTGATAGGGATTTCTATGTGGATTTAATTTGTTTACCGCTTGGTAGTATGGATGTTATTCTGGGGATGAACTGGTTGGAATTCAACCGGGTCTATATTGACTGCTATTGGAAGAAGTTGTTGTTCCTTACTCCTGAAGAGGAAGCGTTGGCTAATTCGTTATCTACGAAAGAGTTAAGGACCTTGTTAGAAGACGAGGCGATGATGTTTGCATTATTCACATCGTTGTCTGTTGAAAGTAAAGTATCGATTATGGAGTTGCCAGTTGTGAATGAGTTTCCGAAAGTATTTCCTGATGATATTTTGGAATTACCTCCGACGAGAGAATTTGAGTTTACTATTGGTCTTTTCCTGGTACGAGGCCTATTTCTATGGAGCCGTACATGATATCTGCATCAAAGTTGGCTGAGTTGAAGACTCAGATTGGTGAATTGCTTGATAAGAAGTTTATTAGACCAAGTGTGTCACCGTGGGGAGCTCCAGTGTTGTTGGTGAAGAAGAAAGATGGTAGTATGCATTTATGCATCGATTACCGTCAGTTGAATAAGGTGACCATTAAGAATAAGTATCTGCTTCCAAGAATTGATGATTTAATGGATCAGCTAGTTGATGCTCGTGTTTTTCAGTAAGATTGATCTGAGATCAGGTTACCATCATATTCGAGTGAAAGAATGTGATATTTAGAAGACTGCGTTTAGGACTCGTTATGGACATTATGAATATGTTGTGATACCGTTTGGAGTGTCTATGCACCAGGTGTGTTTATGTAATATATGAATCGCATTTTCGATTCTTATTTAGATCAATTTATTGTGGTGTTTATCAACGATATACTTATTTATTCTAAGAGTGAAGAGGATCATAAGGAAGACTTGAGAGTTGCCTTACAGGTGCTGAAAGATGACAGGTTGTTTGCTAAGTTATCGAAGTGTGAATTTTGGCTTGATCATGTAAGTTTCTTAGGTCATGTTATTTCTGGTGATGATATATCAGTGGATCCTTCTAAGGTGAGCGTTGTGTTGTTGTGGGAACCTCCGAAGACTGTAACGGAGATTCGAAGTTTTCTTGGTTTAACAGGTTATTATAGAAGATTTATTTAGGGATTTTCTAATTTGGCGTTACCATTGACTCAGTTGACTTGGAAGAGTCAAGCGTTTATTTGGGATGCAACTTGTGAGGAAATTTTTGAGGAATTAAAGAAGAAATTGACTACGACACCAGTGTTAATTTTACCAAGTCCTGGTGAACCTTTTGTTGTTTATTGTGATGCATCCAAGATGTGACTAGGTGGTGTATTAATACAAGATAGTAAGGTGGTAGCCTATGCTTCTAGACAATTAAGAGTGCATGAAAGGAATTACCCTACTCATGATCTTGAATTATTTGCAGTGGTTTTTGTGTTGAGGATTTGGAGACATTACTTGTATGGGTCAAGATTTGAAGTGTTTAGTGACCATAAAAGTTTAAAGTATTTGTTTGATCAGATAGAGCTAAATATGAGACAAAGAAGATGGTTAGAATTTATGAAGGATTATGATTTTAATTTGAGTTATCATCCGGGTAAGATTAATGTTGTAACAGATGCTTTGAGTCGCAAGACAATTCACATGTCGGCACTGATGGTGAAGGAGTTGGAATTAATTGAACAATTTAGAGATTTGAGTATGGTTTGCGAGACGACACTTGAGAGTGTTAGACTTGGAATGTTGAAAGTGAATAATGATTTCTTAGATATTATTAAAGAGAATTAAAGACTTGATGTGAAGTTAGTTGACTTGATGCCTTCAGGAGACAATGATTCTGAAAGTGATTTCCAGGTGGATAATGCTGGTGTATTGAGGTTCTGGGGCAGAATTTGTGTGCCGAACAAGGTTGATCTAAAGAAAGCAATTTTAGAAGAAAGTCATCATAGTAGCTTGAGTATTCATCCAGGAGCTACGAAGATGTATCAGGACTTAAATAATTTATTTTGGTGGTTTGGTATGAAGAGAGATATTGCACAATTTGTGTATGCTTGTTTGGTGTGTCAGAAATCGAAGGTGGAACATCAGAAACCTTCGAGATTGATGCAACCGTTGGAAATTCCATAATGAAAGTGAGACAATATTATGAGGGATTTTGTTACTAGTTTTCCGAATAAGGCGAGAGGATTTGATGCCATTTGGATAGTTGTGGACAGACTTACAAAATTTGTACACTTTATTCCTATTAATATGAGTTTTCCGTTGACGAAATTGGCTGAGATTTACATCAGGATAATTATGAAACTACATGGTGTTCCTTCGAGTATAGTGTCGGATAGAGATCCAAGATTTACGTCTGAATTTTGGAAAAGTTTGCAAGAGGCTTTGGGTTCAAAGTTAAATTTTAGTTCGGCTTATCATCCACAGACAGATGGTCAGTCATAAAGGACTATTCAGACTTTGGAAGATTTGTTGAGAACTTGTGTGTTGGAACAAGGTGGTGTGTGGGATACTCATTTATCATTGATTGAGTTCACGTACAATAACAATTACCATTCTAGTATTGTGTCGCTCCCGATAAATGGGACCGGGCCCAAATAAAGGTACAGACGCGAACGGTCGGCGAAAGGGACAATGAGAACACACAGCCGTGAACTCACTGGGAATGAATAGAGTCGCCAGCTAGGCATTTTTATCCCGGAGGAAAGGTAATGTTGCATAAACCTAGAAAAAGATGGATAAGACGGTTGCGCACCAGAGAGACTGAGAAAGGGGGTTGGTTACAACCTGGGAAGGTATTAGCACCCAGATTGTCCGCCGTACTCGACGGGATCCACGCTTAAAAGATTTGTGTTTTAAAGGGGTAGTGTCAGTGCAATCTGTGTATAAAAGAGCTGGAAAAGGATGTACAGGTGTCAGTGTAAAAGCAGTGTAAAGTGTGATGTATACAGTGTCAGTGTAAGGACAAAAGTGAAATGCTCAAGAGTATGAGGCTTAAAGAATGGAGCTGGAATAGGGGGAATGTACAGAGACTTTTGTTCGATAACTGTTAAGTTATGCCTACGTATCCTCTCGTGCAATGAGGAAGTCAGAACACCGTAGTTCGACCCAACGAGACTGAAAGATAAATTGACTGATGAACTGCTTACTTGTCTATGCTCAAGTGTATGACCTGTCTGGCTCAGGTGCAAACTGTCTTGCATTAGACGGAAGAAGCAAGTTCTCGTTTGTGAGTGAATGAGATGAGAAAAGAATCCCGAAGGAGACGATTATTGTTTGTTTTTGAGTTTTCAGTCTTTTATTGTTTTTGGTGTTTTGTCATAAGTTAATGAGCTTAAGCCTAAACCAATGGATTTAGTAAACTCATCACATCTTCCCTCTGTTAGGGGTAATGATAGTACCTTAAGTGTGAAGTCAGATTCTCACACTTAATCACCTTTGGTGTAGGATTAAGATCATTAACCTACTTGTGATTATTTAGATGTTTTTGGTGTTTTTTTTTAGTGTTAAGTAATGAGGTTAAGCCATAATCAGGGATTAAACAGACTCATTACACCATCCTAATAGAAGGATAATAGATGAGAATGCTTAAGCTGAGGAAAGCTCCTCAACTTAATCCATGATTAGGGATTAAACTCATGACAAAACAAACCTCTGATTAAGTGGATTTTATTTAATGATATGATGATGAAGTGAATTTTATGATTTGTAAGACAACTTGAGGGGGACTTGTCCATTAACACTAGGGTTAGTCCTTCTTAACCAATTAAGGAAGAATTAGAACCCTAATGCAAGGCCCAAGTTACAAGTGTGATGTCTTGATGATTATTAAGTGGATTGATTAAAGGAGTTAAACACATTAAGGGTTTAACACTTAGGATTAAATTTATACACTCCATCCTAATAGAAGGATGCAGGCATAAGCTTAATCACAAAGCCTTAAAGCCTTTAGGGTTTAGTCCCTGATTATGAGATGAGAAGAGAAGACTCAAAGAGACACAAAGGTGAAATCTAAGTGGGGGGACTAATCAAAACCCTAATCATTGTCATGCTTGGTTGTTCCTAAAGTTTGTGAAGTTTACAAGGACAATCTTCAATGGAACCACCAGGAAGCAGATGAAAGGATCAAGAGAAGCAAAGTAACTTGCTTCATTCAAGAAGTCAAGTCACTTGAAGGAAGAAAGTAAGAAGGAGAAGAATGAGCAAGCTCAAATTCAAACACATATCAAAATGCAGCATGGATGCAAGAGAGATGAAAAGAAATTATGAGAAGTGAAGGCAAATTCACTTCTCAAGATAACTTACCACCTGAAAAGTTAGTGAAGGAGATGCAATGCAATGCAAAATGAGATGAGATGACATGATGAGAAACAAAACCAGAAGCATTTACATGATGCTAATGATGCTATGAGATGCTACAAACATGAGGCAGCACATGGAAATGATCATACAAGCTTATGAATGCAAATGGAGCAAGTTAAGAACCATGAACATACATGAAAAGTTATGAAGTGCATATGTCATACAACATGGCAAATGCAAGATGCAATGATCAAACATGCTTCTAATATGTCCTAAGATGTGTTATGAATCAAATGGATGCACAAAATGCTATGGCAAGTCAAGGTATGCTAGCAAATGCAAGATGGATGCATATGGAAGCCCAAATTAGGGTTTATGATCAAAGCATCAAACACAAACCAAAATCAGAAGCAAACATCAAGATAAAAAATTGAAAATGCATTCAAAGGATTCCTAATCCTATACTAACCCACTGCCCAAAGGAGAGATCCCAACTCTTAACCAAGTTCAAGATATGATTTTCCTAAGTTTCCTAGGGTTTTAGGGTTCCTAAACAAGAAAATTACCAAACAAATGGAAAATGAAAGATCAAATCATGGCCATTTAATCTCACAAACTACATGCTAAACACAATGCAATGCAAAAAGAACCAAGGTCCAACTCTTTAGGGTTAGGCAGAAATGATTTTTGGAAGTTTGGATCAAAATAATGCATCAAAATGATTTTAATTCCATGAAAAATTCTTAAAATGCATCAAGATCCAAAAAGAAATTTGGTTTGAGGGTTGGACAATGTTTCTAAATGTTTTTAAAGGTTTCATGAATTTTTTGGTGATTTTTAAATGCCTAAAAGTATTTTTAATTAATTAATTCTCATTAATTAATTAAAAAGAAACTTTTAAATATTTAAAAATACTTTTTTAATGCTAAAAATGAAAATAAAAATATTTTTGTGTTCTAAAAATTAATGAAACCCTTGGTGAAAAATTTCATAATTTTTAAATGATTTTTGCTATTTTAAATAAATTGTACAAATTAAATGAGAAAAATTGAAATAAAAATCAAAATAAATGGAAGTATGCTAAATGAGAGGCTGAGATTGAATCTGGCAATGAAGCTGTTGACTGCGCGCCAGATCTAATGGATCACATTCAAACTGGGCTAATCTCACTTAATTAATTAAATTAAACCTAATTAAAACTAATGACATGATCTGAGCCATTGGATGCACGCGGGAAAAGACTTAGTCAACTCATCCAACGCTTGAAATTCAAACTTGAAGCCCTAACCCTAATTACACATTAATGACTCTCAGGTCACCGGAGACGAACTCCGGTCGTCTTCTCCGGTGACCTCCCTCCCTGAGAATTTCCAAATCACTCTCTAGGTCATTTCTGGAGCTCTAAAGCTCCAGATTGATTCCTTTCACTCTCCTAAACTCAACCCTAACCTCATTTCTCATTTATTTCCAGCCATAACCATGAATCGAAGCTAAGAACAAAAACTGCCAAAATTTCAGACAAGCAATACAACTTCATTTCTCAACCATTTTCAATAATTTCAAGCTCAGTGTGATCAGTGAAGCATGCTTAATCAATTAGAAACAATAAATAGAGGTTCTGGAAAAATGGAATGCCATAGCTACCTGATTCGAAGCTTTCAAAATAGGAGCTTCTGGGCCAATTTCTTGCTTCTAAACAACTCCAATGACCTCTCCAAAGTGTTTGCCAGGCTTGTATGAAGTTTATTTGGGCTGATTGAAGAGTTTGCTTGAGTTCTGTTCAAGGTCAGGTGAGGATCGTGTTTTTGATTCAGTGGCTTTCAGGCTGTTTTGAGTGTTGGTTTATGTTCAGTGAAGCATGGTGAGATGATTGGTGAAGCTTGTTTGAGTGTTTGTGGCTTGTATGAAGAGATTTGAAGGTTTTTGCTCAAGGGAGTGAAAATGAGGATGCTGAGTTCTAGTGTGTTTCAGGCTTGTATGTTGGCTGGTTTGGCTTGCCTTTTCTTTGTATAAACAAATGCAATTGGTCAGAGGATGTGACCTGTGCTTTTGTTATAGGTGTGCTAGCTTTTGCCAAAATGTCAACTTCTTGTAAGAGAGGGCATGGGCAGCTTCTAGCCAAGTACAAAGGGCTTGTCTGGCGCAGCATGGTGTGAGGGAAAGGCTAGTGTGATTCAGTATCCAAGGCAGCAAGTGGATGAGGTGTGATGATGGTTTTTGCAACTTGCTTACTTTTAGTTCACATGGAAATATCTTGCTCCCAAGGCCATACAAACATGCAACTCTTTGGTTCAATCTGAACTTTAGATGTTACATGATCATGTTATGTGAATTATAAGTCCATTTGATAGCCTTAGAACACTTGATCAAGTCATTTTGCAAAATACCTCTTTGGTAGAAACTTTGAATTTTAATGATTTTTGCCAACTTTGACAAACCATAACTTTTGATCCAAAATGAATTAGGTCATGTTCTTGTACTTTTTGAAAAGGGAAAGATCTAATATACAACTTTCATGACCAAAGTTTTTCCATTTGAAGCATTTTTGGATCAAAAGGTAAGGTTTGAAAAAGTTGCATAAAATGACATTTCATGGAAAGTCAACCATGCCCAAAAAAGTCAACCTTGCAAAAACTTCAAATTCTTGAATTTTGTGAACTTCTAACTTCTTCCATGATCAAATAAAGATCATATACACTCAAAATGATGAAGATCACCCCTTGGTTGAGTTATTGGGGGCCTCAGATGCCCTGATTTTACACTGACTTGTCTGAAAAGTCAACTCTTGATCAGATGACTTACCCATGGAATTTCTTCATGAAAATTGATATGCATACTACCTATACCATATAGAGACCAATAGAAACAAGAATGACCAAAAAAATTGGAGTTATGGCCTCTGAAACCAAAACCCTAATTTTAGGTCATCTGTGCAGTCTAACCTGGCTCTGCTTCCATACCAATCCCAGTTCTTGTGATTCTTTGGCATTCTTGATTTTGAGAGGATGTAATATGATATAAGAACACACATAGACCCCTTTGAAGTGATTGATGACCTTTGGAATGGCTCAAGAAGCCCTTGGATTGCTCAGATCACAAACCCTAGATGCAGATGACTCTGAATCTATGCAGTGAATCAAAAATGTGATATGAGATGGTATGATTGAGTTTATGTATATGAAATGATCACAAGCCATGGTGTGAATGGGTGAGGGCAAATTTGGGGTGTTTACAGCTGCCCCTATTCAAACATGAGTTAGCTGTGCAGGATGTAAGCAACGGCTTAACAGGCAAACAAGATAACTTGTGGTTGAATACCAAAGACAGTCCAAAATTTGCACTCACAGAATGAAGAAGAAAAGGGATATAGATTGTAAAAGAAAATAAAGTATATTGTAAAGTATGGGCGACGGAGGACGACCGTCGAGCAGAGGACGACTGCTGGGTAAAGAGCAATGACGGGGACGGCCGACATGCTGGGAAAAGTGTGTGAAGTAAAGCGATGACGGGGACGGCCGACATGCTGGGGATAAAAGGTATCGTGATGGGGGACGGCCATCAAGTTCATAAAGTAAAGTAACCAACGATGGGGACGGCCATCGGGCTAAAAAGAAAAGGGACCACGACAGGGACGGCCATCGGGTTAAAGAATAAATGAAATAAACAGATGATGAGGTACGGTCATCAAAGGTGAAGGACGATCACCTAGCAGGGGACGGCTGCTCTGTCGGGTTAAGATGAGGGACGGTCATCTAAGGTGAAGGACGATCACCTGGCAGGGTACGGCTGCCGAAAATATCGTGACATAGGATGAATGCCGGATAAAAGGTCAACGATGGGGACAGCCATCGGACGAGCATGATGGAGGACGACCATCAAGAGGTGGAGGACGACCACCTAGCAGGGGACGGCTGCTCTCGAGGCTTATCATGACATAGGACGAATGTCAGATAACCAAAATCAACAATGGGGACGGCCATTGGATAAAGTGATGAAGGACGATCATCAAGAGGTGGAGGACGACCACCTAGCAGGGGACGGCTGCTAAATATCAACGATGGGGACGGCCATCGGATGAGCATGATGGAGGACGACCATCAAGAGGTGGAGGATGACCACCTAGCAGGGGACGGCTGCTAAATATCAACGATGGGGACGACCATCGGATGAGCATGATGGAGGACGACCACCTAGCAGGGTACGACTGCTCTCAGGGTTTATCATGACACAGGACGAGTGTCAGATAAAAGGAAAAATTGCTTACTGGGGAAAAGTAAACACGAACGAGTGTTTACAATCCAAGAAATAAAAGGTATAAGTGTTTGATATTGTGTATAGATTAAAGATGCGGACGAGCATCCCTAAGACTACGATACGGACGAGTATCGGGTAGAAACAAAATACTGACACGTGTTCAGAGATGATGATACGGACGAGTATCAACTGGTTAACAGGGAACACGGACGAGTGTTGAATCTGAAGGGACTCTTCTGGGGAATGGTAGACACAGACGAGTATCTATATTCAAGGAGACGAAAGTGTTTAACACAGTGTATGGATTAAAGATGCGGACGAGCATCTTTAAGACTGATGATACAGACGAGTATCATGTAGAAACAAACGCTAGACGCAATGTTCTGAGATGATGGTACGGACGAGTACCAACTGGTTAACAAAGAACAAGGACTATTGTTGAATCTGCGGGGATATAAATGGTATATACAAGATACGGACGAGTATCTGTATAAGTGTAACATGAGTAGTGAGTATGAGTATTGTATAGATGAGTGTTTTAACTGCTGGGGAGGGCGACACGGACGAGTGTCGAAAGGAGAAAAGTAAAGTATAAACAAGTATCTGGTATACAAACGTGTTTATGTTACTGTACTGGGGAAAATGACACGGACGAATGTCAAGGAAATTATAAGTATATGTGAGTGCAAAGAGGACGTCTTTGGCTTTCTGCTGGGGATACGACACGGAAAGGTATCTGTAGAGCGGGTGGTCTTTGTTTGTAAAGAGTGTTCAGGCGACTTTACTGGGGAAAGATGACACGGACGGGTGTCAAAAGGAGCATATACTGGTGAATTGTGAGGCAACTGCTTTTGCTGGGGAATCTGGGGGATTTTTCTGTATATTGATGGATTTTACTATTCACGAGCGTTCGATTCACAACATGGCTTATGATTATGCTATGTGTTTGACTTTTGCCGTAATGCTCCGTATTAGACGGAATGCTACGCTTTGTGGGCGAATATGATGCAAATGCCATGATTATGCGAGGGTACAGATCCGGGATTCGGATCCCGTTGCTGTGAAGATCTCTGGTCGATCTGCTTGAAATGGACATCCCAGCTGGGGATGAGATCATTGATAGATCTGATGAGATGCATCTGCTTGGGGAAATGGATCAATGATAGACCTATTCCAGTAAATGAGGGACCCAGCTGGGGTTTGTAGAAGCTTTCAGTACTCTGTTGTGACTCCTTCATGCGTTACTCTTCTGGATAGAGGCTGAAACTCTGTGGGGAGATGGTTCCCTGACTTTTGTATTCTGCTGAGGAAGAATGATTGGCACCTCGGCTGGGAGGGGTGACAAGTGGCAACCTAGCTGGGGGAAGTTATTGGTAGCAACTCAGCTGGGGAGAAAGCACCTCAGGTGCTAAGAATGAGTGTTGATTTGTCAGCTTGCTAGGATGAAGCTTTCATGCCCCGAGTTGCGTTTTGGATACCTGCAATCCTGCAAAGATAGAGAAACGCACAAGTGATCCCGAGGTATCCTTTACTGGATTCCGTCATAGGAGCTTAGACACTTCTGAGAGTAAGTACATTCCCTGCAAGCATGTGTTCTTATTTTTTGAAGAAAAACATCTGTACTTATGCAATCAGTTTTTTAGAGACATCAGACATTCTTTGCAAATAAAAAAATGTACAAGACGAAACATGACTGAAAAATCTGATTTTATTAATTCAAATGCCCTGAATTGGCAAGATACAGTCAGAGAAACATATCTCCTAAAATGAGGAGACTGTCACAAATTGAGAAACAAAGTGCTGGCGATGTTTGACGACGCTTTCAAAGGAGCTTCCTCTTTCGCTACGACTCGTATGACTTTTGACATTCTTCTCGTCTTGCTTTTTGAAGAAGGCTGATTCTGACTGAAGCTTGGATCGCCCTTCGAGGTTTGCCAAGTTGTAGGTGATACAGACGAATTCAGAATGCAGTTGTTCGCTTATTCCCTTATTTTGCATGGATCGCCCTTTCGGGTTTTCAATCCATCGGGATACCCTTTTTTGCCTGAGTTGTCCAATGCGGCTTTTCAACTCAGCGGGTGTACATTTTTTGTTTATTTTCCCTTATTTTTGCCCGAGTCTTTTATTCTGTTTTTGACTCGCCGGGATGCCCTATTTTTGCCTGGACTTACATTCTGTTTTTGTGTCCAGCGGGTCATTTTTATGCGAAGTATTTTTTAACTGCATCTGAATTCACAGGGGACGGGAAGTCTTCACCATCCATGGTGCTGAGCAACAGTGCTCCACCAGAGAAAACTTTCTTTACCACGAATGGTCCTTCATAGTTCGGAGTCCATTTGCCCCTGTGGTCTGTATGCGGAGGGAGGATTCTTTTCAGCACAAGATCTCCTACCTGGTACTCCCGGTGCCTGACTTTCTGATCGAAGGCTCTCTTCATTCTTTTCTGATACAACTGCCCATGACAGACTACAGCCAATCTTTTCTCTTCAATCAGACTTAGTTGTTCATATCGGGATCGGACCCATTCTGCTTCACTCAGTTTAACATCCATTAATACCCGTAAGGAGGGTAATTCAACTTCAACCGGTAGGACTGCTTCCATACCATACACAAGTTGATACGGTGTTGCCCCAGTGGATGTTCTGATTGACGTACGGTACCCATGCAAGGCAAATGGTAGCATTTCATGCCAGTCTTTGTAAGTGACTACCATCTTCTGCACAATCTTCTTGATATTCTTATTGGCTGCCTCAACAGCGCCATTCATCTTTGGCCTGTAAGGAGAAGAATTGTGGTGTTGGATCTTGAAGTCCCGGCACAGCTCTGCCATCATTTTGTTGTTTAAATTAGAACCATTGTCAGTAATGATTCGCTCGGGAACTCCGTATCGACAGATGATATCTTTCTTCAGAAATCTGGCTACCACTTGCCTCGTAACATTTGCATAGGAAGATGCTTCGACCCACTTGGTGAAATAGTCAATGGCAACCAAGATGAATCTGTGGCCATTCGAAGCAGTTGGCTCAATCTTGCCAATCATGTCAATGCCCCACATAGCAAAGGGCCAGGGTGAAGACATCACGTTCAAAGGATTGGGAGGCACATGCACCTTATCCGCATAAATCTGGCATTTATGGCATTTTCTGGCATAGGCACAACAGTCGGCATCCATTGTGATCCAATAATAACCTGATCTTAGCAATTTCTTAGCCATGGCATGCCCTCCAGCATGGGTACCAAAGGATCCTTCGTGCACTTCATGCATCAACAAGTCTGCTTCTGTCTTATCAACACATCGGAGGAGTACCATATCAAAGTTCCT
Organism: Lathyrus aphaca; assembly: GCA_963966055.1. NCBI lineage: Eukaryota > Viridiplantae > Streptophyta > Magnoliopsida > Fabales > Fabaceae > Lathyrus > Lathyrus aphaca. The sequence continues at coordinate 6,715,749 of OZ014521.1, forward strand.
TTTGTATAAAGACCCATCAGTGTTCAGAAAGAAACTACCAGCAAGCCTTCTCAAAGTCTTCTTATCATTGGAAGATGCCCTAGGTGGGTATGTTTGATCCTCCAAGAAGCACTTAATGTCATGGAACCAAGGCTTATCGTCTTTGACAACTTCTGCTGCGAACACATATGCTGGTCTATCAAGTCTGGATACTGAAATCTGAGGTACAAAGTTAGCAGCTTGAACTTTGATCATGGATGAAATGGTAGCAAGAGCATCTGCAAACTGATTCTCGTCCCGAGGGATATACTCAAGCTTGACCGTTGTGAAGAAAGTCAATAACCTTCTTGTATAATCCCTGTAAGGTATCAGATGATCCTGGTGGGTGTACCATTTTCCGTTGGTTTGATTAACTACCAGAGCTGAATCTCCGAATACAGTCAATGTCTTGATCTTGAGGTCAATGGCTTCCTCAAGACCCATAATGCAAGCTTCGTATTCAGCTTCGTTGTTAGTGCAGTTGAAAGTGAGTTTTGCCGAGAAAGGCATGTGAACTCCTTTGGGTGTAATGAGTACTGCACCAACACCACGACCATTCATGTTAACAGCCCCATCAAACATCATAGTCCATTCCTCTTCCGGGTCAGGCCCTTCAGTGTGAACAGGCTCTTCATGATCTTTCGCTTTTATGAACATGATGTCTTCATCAGGGAAGTCAAATCTCATAGGCTGGTAGTCATCAATAGGTTGCTCAGCAAGATATTCAGACAATACACTGCCCTTGATGGCTTTCTGAGATGTGTATTGGATGTCATATTCCGTGAGAATCATTTGCCATCTTGCAACCCGTCCGGTAAGAGCCGGCTTCTCGAAAATGTACTTAACCGGGTCCATCTTTGATATCAATAAGGTAGTGTGGGTCAACATATACTGTCTCAGTCGGCGAGCAGCCCACGCTAAAGCACAGCAAGTTTTCTCGAGCAGTGAATAACGTTGTTCACAGTCGGTAAACTTTTTACTTAGGTAGTATATTGCATACTCTTTTCGACCAGACTCGTCATGCTGGCCTAGCACACATCCCATTGACTCTTCTAATACTGTCAAGTACATTATCAGAGGTCTTCCTTCAACTGGAGGCATAAGGATTGGAGGCTCTTGCAAGTACTCCTTGATCTTGTCAAAAGCCCTCTGGCAGTCTTCGTTCCACCTGACCGTCTGTTCTTTTCTCAACAATTTGAACAGAGGCTCACAGGTTACTGTAAGGTGAGATATGAACCGTGAAATGTAGTTCAATCGACCTAAGAACCCTCGAACTTCTTTCTCAGTTTTCGGTGTAGGCATCTCTTGAATAGCTTTGACTTTATCAGGGTCAACTTCAATCCCTTTCTCGCTTACAATAAATCCCAGCAGCTTACCAGATCGCACCCTGAATGTGCACTTGTTGGGGTTCAACTTCAGCTGGTACTTCCTCAGACGCTTGAACAGCTTCAGCAGATTCACCAGGTGATCTTCTTCAGTAAGGGACTTGGCGATCATGTCATCCACATAACATTCTATTTCTTTATGGATCATATCGTGGAATAATGTCACCATAGCCCGTTGATATGTTGCACCCGCATTCTTCAGTCCGAATGGCATCACTTTGTAACAGAACGTGCCCCAAGGTGTGATGAAGGTTGTCTTCTCCATGTCTTCAGGTGACATCTTGATCTGATTGTATCCTGAAAATCCGTCCATGAAGGAGAATACCGAGAACTGAGCCGTGTTATCCACCAATACATCAATGTGAGGTAATGGGAAGTCATCTTTCGGGCTGGCTCTGTTCAGATCCCGGTAGTCAACACACATTCTTACTTTGCCGTCCTTCTTAGGCACAGGTACTATATTAGCAACCCACGGTGGATAGCTGGTTATAGCAAGGAACCCGGCGTCCCACTGCTTTTGTACCTCTTCTTTGATCTTCATTGCCATGTCTGGACGAGTACGGCGCAGTTTCTGTTTTACTGGCGGGCAGTCCTCTTTCAATGGCAGCTTGTGCATAACAATGTCGGTGTCCAACCCTGGCATATCCTGATACGACCAAGCAAACACATCCACATATTCTTGAAGCAGATCAATTAGTTGTCTCTTCACTGAGTCTTGCAGGCAGGCCCCGATTTTAACCTCTTTCACGTCTTCATCTGTACCAAGATTAATCGTTTCTACCTCCTCCTAATGAGGAGTGATAACTTTCTCCTCTTGTCTCAACAACCTGGCTAGCTCTTCAGGAAGCTCATATTCTTCTTCAACCCCTTCATCAGCTTGATTGATTGGATTGTCAAAGTCATACGAAGTCATAGCCGTGCTGTTGTCGGTGCTGTCTAGAGGGCACTCTCTGCAAGGGTTCAGTTTGTTCATTTTAGTGATTGATTTTAATCTTGTTTAGAAAAGTGAAATAAAGTTGTCATTTTGAAAACATCGCCATTTATTTTTTTGTACAAAAAGAAAAATGGGAAAAACAGTGAGCGGAAAAGGAAAAGACTCATTTGCAAAAAAGATGTCTGATATTTCATTGATTAATCTTGTTGCACAAAAAGTACAGATGGCCCGATTACAAAATGAGTCTTGTCATCTTGGGCAAGATGCAAGACTTTGATGCATGCTATAAAAATACAGGAAATAATAATTACTCTGCATGAGTAACTCTTATAATTTCCTGGGAAGACCAGTTTGAGATACTGCTCCCCGGGATCTTTGGACGAATCCAGCTTTCCAGGTTGCGTTCTTCTTCCAGCTCGTCTTCCAAATTGTTGATAGCATCAGGGGTGAGCATTCCCCCACTGACAAAACCAGGCTTCCCAGCAGCCTCTGCTTGATTTTGTTGAGTTGGTCTGTAACCCAACCCAAATTTGTCCTTCTTCTCTTCCACAGATAAGACCTTGCCCCAGCCTTGGGCAGTTCCTTCTTCAACAACCTTCCGGGCTTGTTGATAAGATGCCATGGAGATTCCAGATACAGCAGATGTTTCATTTACGTTCAGGGCCTCAAACCCTTGACTCATCGTTTCATGGATCTCCCCATCCATCTCAATATATTTGTAAGTAGCCAGATGACTAACAAAAATATCCTCCTCTCCACAGATAGTAACGACTTGGCCTTCCCACTCAAATTTTAGCTTCTGGTGAAGGGTAGATGTTACTGCGCCAGCGGCAGGAATCCATGGTCTACCCAACAAACAGCTGTAGGCAGGCTGAATGTCCATCACGTAGAAGGTCGTTTTAAAAGTTTGTGGGCCAATCGTTACAGGCAACTCAATTTCTCCCAGAACCGATCTCTTAGAACCATCAAAGGCTCTTACTACCAGGTTACTGGGACGCAATGCCAATCCTTCATACTCTAGCTTCACAAGGGCCTTTTTAGGTAAGACATTGAGGGATGACCCTGTATCTACCAGCACATGGGAAAGGACTGCACCTTTACATTCCATGGTGATGTGTAAGGCCTTGTTATGGTTGCGGCCTTCCGTAGTCAAATCAGTATTGGGGAACCCTAGCCCATTGCTAGCAGTAACATTTCCAACCACAGTTTCCAACTGATTGACGGTGATCTCTTCAGGCACGTAAGCTGCGTGCAGGACTTTGAGTAGTGCATTCCGATGGGCTTCGGAGCACATAAGCAATGATAAAATGGAGATCTTGGAAGGCGTCTGATGAAGCTGATCCACTATTTTGTAATCACTCTTCTTGATGATTCTCATGAACTCATCAACTTCTTGATCAAAGGGTGTTTTCAAAGTTTCCTTAATAGCCTGATCTTCCCGCACCGGGCTCTTTCCTTTTGCCTTGGCAGCAGCTTCTGCTTCGGCAGTGGGTCTTTGAATTTGTGGAGCAAAGAGACGTCCGCTTCGAGTGAAGCCTCCGCCTCCTCCCACATTGTCTATTTGTGGTGCAGGTGTTGATGGTTCAAGAGTGATTTTCTGTCCTTTGCAGTACACGTCAGAGCCGTAATGCCAAGGGATGGCCTTACTGCTTTCATAAGGTACTGGCCCAGGCACAGTGACAGTGACTGGACTGATGGTAGCTGCAGAAGGAACTGTGATAGTCTGTGGATCATAATATATTTTGACTGGTGCTCTGATAGGAGTAGCACTTTGCGAGTTGTAGGCAGAATCATTGGCAGGATCATAATAAATTGTAACTGTTGAGACATCTTCATTGTTTGCTGCTGATGTTGTAGGAGACATTGTTGGAAGGATGGGTGTTGTTGTTGTAGGAGATTCAAAATGAAGTGGTGCTGAAGTTGTAGAAGGAATGTCTGTTGATATCTGGTCAGTTGAAATAACAGATGGAACATTTGTTGATGAAGCTGAAAAGTTGACGGGAACAATGGTTGTTGCAGTTGTAGGAGATACTGGAATTGTTGCTGATGAGATTGCTGGATTTGTTGGAATTGATGTTGTAATTTGAAGCAGGCCACTCCGGATGAGACCATCTATGCCATCCCTCAAGTTATCACAACCATTCACTGAAATGTTGCAGTAAGCACACCCTAGCTCACATCCCGGGAACATTTGACATTCGAGGAGTTGAGCTTTAATTTCTACCAACGGTGTCCGAATCTGACCCACACTGGTTATCAAATAAGACGGCTTGTCTTCTTCAATAGCATTGATTCTGGGACCTCCGTGGTGTGGCATAGGATTTTTGTTGACATTTGGTGGTGGTGCGAAATTTAGAGCCTTTGAATCTACCAAATCTTGTACCTTCATGTGCAAAGCTCTGCACTGCTCTGTACTATGGCCAGGTGCATTTGAATGGAAGGCACATCTGGCGTTGGAGTCATAATTTCTGGGTAGACTGTTGGGATCTGGAGGGGCCAATGTCCTTAGCTCAACTAGGTTGAGTTTCAGGAGTTGTGGCAGCAATGTTGCATAGGGCATAGGGATCGGATCGATCACCCTGTTGGCCTGAGAAGGTCTCTGTTGGAATGGTCTCTGCTGATTGTTGTTGTTGGTGTTGCTGTTGTTGTAATTTCTCGGAGGATACTGATTTTGTTGCTGGTACTGAGGTTGTTGCTGATAATTTTGTTGCGGTGGTTGATAAGCTGGTTGTGGATGAGCTGGAGCGGGAATGGTGACTGCTGCCACGGACCTATGAACATATTGGGGCCTGCCCCTGCTGGTGTGGATAGCATTGGTCTCACCAGTTCTTCTTGGGCCTACAAAAGGCTTCCTTGAGTTGCTGGATGAGCTTGCACCGTTGTCTGAGATCTTACCCATCTTCAATAGGCTTTCAATTCTCTCCCGGGCTATGAATACATCTGCAAAGCTGGTAGATGAGAAGGCAGCTAGCCTATCAATGTAAGTCCCCTGGAGGGTGTTCATAAACATATCAGCCATCTCCCTCTCTGACATAGGTGGCTGGACAGCAGCAGCAAGCTGTCTCCATCTTTGAGCGTACTCTCGGAAGCTTTCCCTGGATGACTGTGACATCCCCATCAGGAGGGTCCTGTTGGGAGCCATATCTAAGTTGTACTGATACTGTCTAATAAAAGCCTCTGCCAGGTCCTTCCAACACCTGATAGTTGCTCTCGTCAGATGAGAGTACCATTCCCTTGACGCTCCAGTTAAGCTATCCTCAAAATAAAACATCCATAGCTTCTCGTCCATGGTATAAGCTTTCAACCTCCCCAGGAAGGATTGTAAGTGGGTCCGTGGGCAGGAAGTCCCGTTGTACTTTTCAAAACAAGGAGGCTTAAACTTATGGGGAATCCTGACCCCGTCTACCAAGCCCATGTCCATAACATCAAAACCCAAGGAGTTCTGAGACTCCAAGGACCTTAATTTCTCAGCTATCTCATCCAGCCTCCTATCATAAGCTTCCTCCCCAGCTCCCATCACTGTGAACTGATCTTCCTGGGGGTCTTCTTACAGCACCCTGCCTGCAGTGGCAGTCCCTTGAACATTTGCAGGGATGTTGACCTCCGGATGTAGGTGGGGTCCAAAGACTGGGGGATTGACATGAGGTTGGACTCTCTCATTGTTGCTTGTCCCAGCAGTCCCTGGCTGATGGTCTTCCTGGTTTCTCCCTTCTACCAGTGCTCTTAACCTCTCCTGGCTTTGAGCCATATTGTTCATCACCTCCATAAATTGTGTCATCTGATTCCTCATTTCCAACCTCTCGTTAGTCATTTGATTTCTGACCTCTGTAAGGTCCTGCTGCATTTGATCCATCTGTATGCCCGGAAGATTGTTGCGGGTGGGGTATCTGTGTGGACGGTTGAGTGGAAACCCTCGACGTCGAGCAATAATTCCTGAAGTCACAACAGAGTTAGTAACAATAAAACAAAACCTACAAAACAAAACAAAAGGTTAGTATGCAATGCAGTTATGCTTATTCGTTTCCAAGGTATCCGGCTTGGCACTTGGTTTTGACCCTTCCAGACCCTTGAAGATGCTTGTGATATTGCTTGAAGAAAACTCAGATGAAACAAACCAACACACATATATATTACAAAAAGTAAAATAATACATAACTTGTTTCTTTTTACAATACAAGCCCTCTGAGGGGTCAAAATACATCATAAGAAAATAAAAGTACATGGGATGAAAGCAACAACAAGCAAACAAAATCAAACATCAAGACCAAACTCATCCTCCTGAACTTCCTTGAGAAGTGCTTCAGTCACAGGATCAGCTGGACGCTCCGTAAGGTTCCTGATAAGGAGATTCCTTGTAGTAACACCTGCAATTAGTTTCTTGTGTTGACTTTGGTCCTTTGACCTCTTCACTCCAGCTCTGATCTTCAGCTCTGAGATCTCCCTCTGGGCTGCTGCCAGGGCTTCCTGTTGCTCTTTTGCACTAGCTTCCAGCTGTTCAATCTTATCCTGAGTCCTTTTGTCCTCTTGAGTACGAGCTTCGGTGATCCTGACCCACCTAGCTTGACTCTCCTTCAGATACAAATCAGTCCTGGCCTTCTGGAACTGAGCTTCCTTGCAGGCATTCTTCAAGATTTGTTCTCCAGCCCTAGACTTCTTAATATAATCCTCAGACTTCTCAATTCTAGCCAAATGCTCCAACTTCAACTTTTCCAACCTTTCAATATCCAACCTACCATCACTCCTCTCCCAGAGGGTCTTCTGTAGGGCCTGAGTCAGCTTCTCATTTCTTTCTTTCAATTTCTCAAACTCTTCTAAGCTGACAGTGACAGGAGGTGGTGTTGTGGAAGGCCCAGGCACATCTTCAATAGTGAAGGGCATCCCAGAAAATTGAGCCCTGGCATGGGACCAATCATAGTACTGTGCTGATGCCACATTGTTGCACTTCCCCAGGATGGTTACCCCCTTAGTCTGCACATTATCCCAGGCCCAGGCTGCTTGCCTGACAACAGCCAGATTAGGCTTGATTTCAACATAAAGGGTTTCAGTCAGATCCTGTGCCCTAGGAGGATGGACTAATGCATAGCCCAGCTGTCTTTTGAATAGCAGATGATTGTAATTGATGCACCCTTTCACTCCAATCAAAGGCACATTGGGAAATTATCCACAACTTGTAATGATGTCTCTGCCCTTAGTACTCTGAGTACACCATCTGATATCATCTGAGGTTAGAGCAACAAGCCTCCTAGCCCAGTTCTTCTGCTGGTGAGGGTTCAAGAATGCATCAGTCTTTGGCAGATGCTTGAGCAGCCAAGTATAGAACAAAGGAGCACAACATCTCACTAATCTTCCCCTTTGCTTTTCATTCCTTTGATGGACAGAGTAGTAAAGATCTCCCAGTAAGGTGGGCACTGGGTTTCTCAGGATGAAAAGATGGATTGCACTCTTGCTAACAAACCTAGGCTCATCTGCAAAAAGTATGACCCCATATATGCTAAGGGCCAACAGAGCACAGACTGCCTTCCACTCCCCTAGGGAGGCCTTCAGACTAGCCTGAGAAGTCAAGAAATCCAGATGAAAACCAGAGATTCCAGCTTTAGATGTCAAATTCTGCCCAATCAGAACTGGTTCCAGGTGTAATGCTTTGGCTATCTCCTCATTACTTGGGAAAGCCATCTCAGGGTTGAAAGGGATTCCACCCCTGATGGGTACACCAACCAATGATGAATATTCCTCCAACAAGGGTCCCAACTGAAAATTCTGAAATGTAAAGCACCTCAGGGGAGGGTCATAGAACTGTAGGCAGGTATGTATCAAGCTCCTCTGTGAAGGGTCCAAATCCATAACCACATCAAGGATTCCTCCATAATGTTCTCTAAAAAGTGGTATATGGTCTGGAGTAATCAGGGTCTGAATCCTCCTGATGCTAGCTAGCTCAGGTTCAAAGAAGTGATAGGAGATGTTACTTTTCTTAGGAGCCATGTTGCTGAAGAGGAGACAGGTGCTGAGAATAACACTGAAGATAGGTCTCTGACAGGCTGAGACTGATGATGCAGATAGCTGATAACTGGAGTAGATACTGGTGAAGATAGGCCTATGCTGATGATGGGGTCAAAACCAAGCCAAAATAAAGTATGGATACCCTGAAAAACAAATAAGCACATGTTAAAATGATGCAATGATGATGTATGCAAATGATATGCAAGGGTTTGTGACTGAGCTGGATCTGATCAAGTGCTCTGATATAAGTCCAAGTGTGTTCAAGAAATCCAGATGGAGGTTTATAAGTCCAGTAACCAAGGTGGGGGACTCAAATAAAGAGTCACATGTCCAGGGTTTCAGAATCACAAGAACTGTTCCAAAATGGAGTACTCTTAATCAAAACAAAGTAACAGGGTATGCTGAAGTCAAGGGTACCTGCAAACCTGTAAACAACCCAACCCCCTCACAGGTGATGTTCTAAAACAAGGATCCTCAGACTTGGATCAGTTATGAGAAGTGTAAACACTTCTAACCCGGAGGTACAGTGTTTACAATAACCATAAAAGTTCCTCCTCTAATTCACCTCAGTTTCTGAAGGCCAATACTAAAGGTCATCCAGACTTAGCAGGCTTCCCAGATAGCCCTAGTATTGCAGGAAATCTGCAACACAGAGTTCTCAAGAAGAAACCCATATCTGAACCGTGTTTCATATTCCCGCACCAGACCGAGATGGAATGGGAAAGAATATGAACCACTCTAGCCTAGGTGTCACTCAGGTCCCCGGTATAGGACCTTATCTCTCAATAGAACCCCACCCACCAAAGCAAAACCAGATCCAGCCAGACAACATGACAGTATGATATATGTAAAGCTATAAATAAAGCAAATAAACAACTGTACATAAAGCAATAAATAAAACAAATATACAAACACAAATAGCACATAACACCCCAGTAAACACAAATCAATCAAGCGCTAGGAGGAACCCACAAAAAGAACCAGAAGCCCTGGTTGCAGTATAAGGGTCCCCAGCAGAGTCGCCAAGCTGTCGCTCCCGATAAATGGGACCGGGCCCAAATAAAGGTACAGACGCGAACGGTCGGCGAAAGGGACAATGAGAACACACAGCCGTGAACTCACTGGGAATGAATAGAGTCGCCAGCTAGGCATTTTTATCCCGGAGGAAAGGTAATGCTGCATAAACCTAGAAAAAGATGGATAAGACGGTTGCGCACCAGAGAGACTGAGAAAGGGGGTTGGTTACAACCTGGGAAGGTATTAGCACCCAGATTGTCCGCCGTACTCGACGGGATCCACGCTTAAAAGATTTGTGTTTTAAAGGGGTAGTGTCAGTGCAATCTGTGTATAAAAGAGCTGGAAAAGGATGTACAGGTGTCAGTGTAAAAGCAGTGTAAAGTGTGATGTATACAGTGTCAGTGTAAGGACAAAAGTGAAATGCTCAAGAGTATGAGGCTTAAAGAATGGAGCTGGAATAGGGGGAATGTACAGAGACTTTTGTTCGATAACTGTTAAGTTATGCCTACGTATCCTCTCGTGCAATGAGGAAGTCAGAACACCGTAGTTCGACCCAACGAGACTGAAAGATAAATTGACTGATGAACTGCTTACTTGTCTATGCTCAAGTGTATGACCTGTCTGGCTCAGGTGCAAACTGTCTTGCATTAGACGGAAGAAGCAAGTTCTCGTTTGTGAGTGAATGAGATGAGAAAAGAATCCCGAAGGAGACGATTATTGTTTGTTTTTGAGTTTTCAGTCTTTTATTGTTTTTGGTGTTTTGTCATAAGTTAATGAGCTTAAGCCTAAACCAATGGATTTAGTAAACTCATCACATCTTCCCTCTGTTAGGGGTAATGATAGTACCTTAAGTGTGAAGTCAGATTCTCACACTTAATCACCTTTGGTGTAGGATTAAGATCATTAACCTACTTGTGATTATTTAGATGTTTTTGGTGTTTTTTTTTAGTGTTAAGTAATGAGGTTAAGCCATAATCAGGGATTAAACAGACTCATTACACCATCCTAATAGAAGGATAATAGATGAGAATGCTTAAGCTGAGGAAAGCTCCTCAACTTAATCCATGATTAGGGATTAAACTCATGACAAAACAAACCTCTGATTAAGTGGATTTTATTTAATGATATGATGATGAAGTGAATTTTATGATTTGTAAGACAACTTGAGGGGGACTTGTCCATTAACACTAGGGTTAGTCCTTCTTAACCAATTAAGGAAGAATTAGAACCCTAATGCAAGGCCCAAGTTACAAGTGTGATGTCTTGATGATTATTAAGTGGATTGATTAAAGGAGTTAAACACATTAAGGGTTTAACACTTAGGATTAAATTTATACACTCCATCCTAATAGAAGGATGCAGGCATAAGCTTAATCACAAAGCCTTAAAGCCTTTAGGGTTTAGTCCCTGATTATGAGATGAGAAAAGAAGACTCAAAGAGACACAAAGGTGAAATCTAAGTGGGGGGACTAATCAAAACCCTAATCATTGTCATGCTTGGTTGTTCCTAAAGTTTGTGAAGTTTACAAGGACAATCTTCAATGGAACCACCAGGAAGCAGATGAAAGGATCAAGAGAAGCAAAGTAACTTGCTTCATTCAAGAAGTCAAGTCACTTGAAGGAAGAAAGTAAGAAGGAGAAGAATGAGCAAGCTCAAATTCAAACACATATCAAAATGCAGCATGGATGCAAGAGAGATGAAAAGAAATTATGAGAAGTGAAGGCAAATTCACTTCTCAAGATAACTTACCACCTGAAAAGTTAGTGAAGGAGATGCAATGCAATGCAAAATGAGATGAGATGACATGATGAGAAACAAAACCAGAAGCATTTACATGATGCTAATGATGCTATGAGATGCTACAAACATGAGGCAGCACATGGAAATGATCATACAAGCTTATGAATGCAAATGGAGCAAGTTAAGAACCATGAACATACATGAAAAGTTATGAAGTGCATATGTCATACAACATGGCAAATGCAAGATGCAATGATCAAACATGCTTCTAATATGTCCTAAGATGTGTTATGAATCAAATGGATGCACAAAATGCTATGGCAAGTCAAGGTATGCTAGCAAATGCAAGATGGATGCATATGGAAGCCCAAATTAGGGTTTATGATCAAAGCATCAAACACAAACCAAAATCAGAAGCAAACATCAAGATAAAAAATTGAAAATGCATTCAAAGGATTCCTAATCCTATACTAACCCACTGCCCAAAGGAGAGATCCCAACTCTTAACCAAGTTCAAGATATGATTTTCCTAAGTTTCCTAGGGTTTTAGGGTTCCTAAACAAGAAAATTACCAAACAAATGGAAAATGAAAGATCAAATCATGGCCATTTAATCTCACAAACTACATGCTAAACACAATGCAATGCAAAAAGAACCAAGGTCCAACTCTTTAGGGTTAGGCAGAAATGATTTTTGGAAGTTTGGATCAAAATAATGCATCAAAATGATTTTAATTCCATGAAAAATTCTTAAAATGCATCAAGATCCAAAAAGAAATTTGGTTTGAGGGTTGGACAATGTTTCTAAATGTTTTTAAAGGTTTCATGAATTTTTTGGTGATTTTTAAATGCCTAAAAGTATTTTTAATTAATTAATTCTCATTAATTAATTAAAAAGAAACTTTTAAATATTTAAAAATACTTTTTTAATGCTAAAAATGAAAATAAAAATATTTTTGTGTTCTAAAAATTAATGAAACCCTTGGTGAAAAATTTCATAATTTTTAAATGATTTTTGCTATTTTAAATAAATTGTACAAATTAAATGAGAAAAATTGAAATAAAAATCAAAATAAATGGAAGTATGCTAAATGAGAGGCTGAGATTGAATCTGGCAATGAAGCTGTTGACTGCGCGCCAGATCTAATGGATCACATTCAAACTGGGCTAATCTCACTTAATTAATTAAATTAAACCTAATTAAAACTAATGACATGATCTGAGCCATTGGATGCACGCGGGAAAAGACTTAGTCAACTCATCCAACGCTTGAAATTCAAACTTGAAGCCCTAACCCTAATTACACATTAATGACTCTCAGGTCACCGGAGACGAACTCCGGTCGTCTTCTCCGGTGACCTCCCTCCCTGAGAATTTCCAAATCACTCTCTAGGTCATTTCTGGAGCTCTAAAGCTCCAGATTGATTCCTTTCACTCTCCTAAACTCAACCCTAACCTCATTTCTCATTTATTTCCAGCCATAACCATGAATCGAAGCTAAGAACAAAAACTGCCAAAATTTCAGACAAGCAATACAACTTCATTTCTCAACCATTTTCAATAATTTCAAGCTCAGTGTGATCAGTGAAGCATGCTTAATCAATTAGAAACAATAAATAGAGGTTCTGGAAAAATGGAATGCCATAGCTACCTGATTCGAAGCTTTCAAAATAGGAGCTTCTGGGCCAATTTCTTGCTTCTAAACAACTCCAATGACCTCTCCAAAGTGTTTGCCAGGCTTGTATGAAGTTTATTTGGGCTGATTGAAGAGTTTGCTTGAGTTCTGTTCAAGGTCAGGTGAGGATCGTGTTTTTGATTCAGTGGCTTTCAGGCTGTTTTGAGTGTTGGTTTATGTTCAGTGAAGCATGGTGAGATGATTGGTGAAGCTTGTTTGAGTGTTTGTGGCTTGTATGAAGAGATTTGAAGGTTTTTGCTCAAGGGAGTGAAAATGAGGATGCTGAGTTCTAGTGTGTTTCAGGCTTGTATGTTGGCTGGTTTGGCTTGCCTTTTCTTTGTATAAACAAATGCAATTGGTCAGAGGATGTGACCTGTGCTTTTGTTATAGGTGTGCTAGCTTTTGCCAAAATGTCAACTTCTTGTAAGAGAGGGCATGGGCAGCTTCTAGCCAAGTACAAAGGGCTTGTCTGGCGCAGCATGGTGTGAGGGAAAGGCTAGTGTGATTCAGTATCCAAGGCAGCAAGTGGATGAGGTGTGATGATGGTTTTTGCAACTTGCTTACTTTTAGTTCACATGGAAATATCTTGCTCCCAAGGCCATACAAACATGCAACTCTTTGGTTCAATCTGAACTTTAGATGTTACATGATCATGTTATGTGAATTATAAGTCCATTTGATAGCCTTAGAACACTTGATCAAGTCATTTTGCAAAATACCTCTTTGGTAGAAACTTTGAATTTTAATGATTTTTGCCAACTTTGACAAACCATAACTTTTGATCCAAAATGAATTAGGTCATGTTCTTGTACTTTTTGAAAAGGGAAAGATCTAATATACAACTTTCATGACCAAAGTTTTTCCATTTGAAGCATTTTTGGATCAAAAGGTAAGGTTTGAAAAAGTTGCATAAAATGACATTTCATGGAAAGTCAACCATGCCCAAAAAAGTCAACCTTGCAAAAACTTCAAATTCTTGAATTTTGTGAACTTCTAACTTCTTCCATGATCAAATAAAGATCATATACACTCAAAATGATGAAGATCACCCCTTGGTTGAGTTATTGGGGGCCTCAGATGCCCTGATTTTACACTGACTTGTCTGAAAAGTCAACTCTTGATCAGATGACTTACCCATGGAATTTCTTCATGAAAATTGATATGCATACTACCTATACCATATAGAGACCAATAGAAACAAGAATGACCAAAAAAATTGGAGTTATGGCCTCTGAAACCAAAACCCTAATTTTAGGTCATCTGTGCAGTCTAACCTGGCTCTGCTTCCATACCAATCCCAGTTCTTGTGATTCTTTGGCATTCTTGATTTTGAGAGGATGTAATATGATATAAGAACACACATAGACCCCTTTGAAGTGATTGATGACCTTTGGAATGGCTCAAGAAGCCCTTGGATTGCTCAGATCACAAACCCTAGATGCAGATGACTCTGAATCTATGCAGTGAATCAAAAATGTGATATGAGATGGTATGATTGAGTTTATGTATATGAAATGATCACAAGCCATGGTGTGAATGGGTGAGGGCAAATTTGGGGTGTTTACAGCTGCCCCTATTCAAACATGAGTTAGCTGTGCAGGATGTAAGCAACGGCTTAACAGGCAAACAAGATAACTTGTGGTTGAATACCAAAGACAGTCCAAAATTTGCACTCACAGAATGAAGAAGAAAAGGGATATAGATTGTAAAAGAAAATAAAGTATATTGTAAAGTATGGGCGACGGAGGACGACCGTCGAGCAGAGGACGACTGCTGGGTAAAGAGCAATGACGGGGACGGCCGACATGCTGGGAAAAGTGTGTGAAGTAAAGCGATGACGGGGACGGCCGACATGCTGGGGATAAAAGGTATCGTGATGGGGGACGGCCATCAAGTTCATAAAGTAAAGTAACCAACGATGGGGACGGCCATCGGGCTAAAAAGAAAAGGGACCACGACAGGGACGGCCATCGGGTTAAAGAATAAATGAAATAAACAGATGATGAGGTACGGTCATCAAAGGTGAAGGACGATCACCTAGCAGGGGACGGCTGCTCTGTCGGGTTAAGATGAGGGACGGTCATCTAAGGTGAAGGACGATCACCTGGCAGGGTACGGCTGCCGAAAATATCGTGACATAGGATGAATGCCGGATAAAAGGTCAACGATGGGGACAGCCATCGGACGAGCATGATGGAGGACGACCATCAAGAGGTGGAGGACGACCACCTAGCAGGGGACGGCTGCTCTCGAGGCTTATCATGACATAGGACGAATGTCAGATAACCAAAATCAACAATGGGGACGGCCATTGGATAAAGTGATGAAGGACGATCATCAAGAGGTGGAGGACGACCACCTAGCAGGGGACGGCTGCTAAATATCAACGATGGGGACGGCCATCGGATGAGCATGATGGAGGACTACCATCAAGAGGTGGAGGATGACCACCTAGCAGGGGACGGCTGCTAAATATCAACGATGGGGACGACCATCGGATGAGCATGATGGAGGACGACCACCTAGCAGGGTACGGCTGCTCTCAGGGTTTATCATGACACAGGACGAGTGTCAGATAAAAGGAAAAATTGCTTACTGGGGAAAAGTAAACACGAACGAGTGTTTACAATCCAAGAAATAAAAGGTATAAGTGTTTGATATTGTGTATAGATTAAAGATGCGGACGAGCATCCCTAAGACTACGATACGGACGAGTATCGGGTAGAAACAAAATACTGACACGTGTTCAGAGATGATGATACGGACGAGTATCAACTGGTTAACAGGGAACACGGACGAGTGTTGAATCTGAAGGGACTCTTCTGGGGAATGGTAGACACAGACGAGTATCTATATTCAAGGAGACGAAAGTGTTTAACACAGTGTATGGATTAAAGATGCGGACGAGCATCTTTAAGACTGATGATACGGACGAGTATCATGTAGAAACAAACGCTAGACGCAATGTTCTGAGATGATGGTACGGACGAGTACCAACTGGTTAACAAAGAACAAGGACTATTGTTGAATCTGCGGGGATATAAATGGTATATACAAGATACGGACGAGTATCTGTATAAGTGTAACATGAGTAGTGAGTATGAGTATTGTATAGATGAGTGTTTTAACTGCTGGGGAGGGCGACACGGACGAGTGTCGAAAGGAGAAAAGTAAAGTATAAACAAGTATCTGGTATACAAACGTGTTTATGTTACTGTACTGGGGAAAATGACACGGACGAATGTCAAGGAAATTATAAGTATATGTGAGTGCAAAGAGGACGTCTTTGGCTTTCTGCTGGGGATACGACACGGAAAGGTATCTGTAGAGCGGGTGGTCTTTGTTTGTAAAGAGTGTTCAGGCGACTTTACTGGGGAAAGATGACACGGACGGGTGTCAAAAGGAGCATATACTGGTGAATTGTGAGGCAACTGCTTTTGCTGGGGAATCTGGGGGATTTTTCTGTATATTGATGGATTTTACTATTCACGAGCGTTCGATTCACAACATGGCTTATGATTATGCTATGTGTTTGACTTTTGCCGTAATGCTCCGTATTAGACGGAATGCTACGCTTTGTGGGCGAATATGATGCAAATGCCATGATTATGCGAGGGTACAGATCCGGGATTCGGATCCCGTTGCTGTGAAGATCTCTGGTCGATCTGCTTGAAATGGACATCCCAGCTGGGGATGAGATCATTGATAGATCTGATGAGATGCATCTGCTTGGGGAAATGGATCAATGATAGACCTATTCCAGTAAATGAGGGACCCAGCTGGGGTTTGTAGAAGCTTTCAGTACTCTGTTGTGACTCCTTCATGCGTTACTCTTCTGGATAGAGGCTGAAACTCTGTGGGGAGATGGTTCCCTGACTTTTGTATTCTGCTGAGGAAGAATGATTGGCACCTCGGCTGGGAGGGGTGACAAGTGGCAACCTAGCTGGGGGAAGTTATTGGTAGCAACTCAGCTGGGGAGAAAGCACCTCAGGTGCTAAGAATGAGTGTTGATTTGTCAGCTTGCTAGGATGAAGCTTTCATGCCCCGAGTTGCGTTTTGGATACCTGCAATCCTGCAAAGATAGAGAAACGCACAAGTGATCCCGAGGTATCCTTTACTGGATTCCGTCATAGGAGCTTAGACACTTCTGAGAGTAAGTACATTCCCTGCAAGCATGTGTTCTTATTTTTTGAAGAAAAACATCTGTACTTATGCAATCAGTTTTTTAGAGACATCAGACATTCTTTGCAAATAAAAAAATGTACAAGACGAAACATGACTGAAAAATCTGATTTTATTAATTCAAATGCCCTGAATTGGCAAGATACAGTCAGAGAAACATATCTCCTAAAATGAGGAGACTGTCACAAATTGAGAAACAAAGTGCTGGCGATGTTTGACGACGCTTTCAAAGGAGCTTCCTCTTTCGCTACGACTCGTATGACTTTTGACATTCTTCTCGTCTTGCTTTCTGAAGAAGGCTGATTCTGACTGAAGCTTGGATCGCCCTTCGAGGTTTGCCAAGTTGTAGGTGATACAGACGAATTCAGAATGCAGTTGTTCGCTTATTCCCTTATTTTGCATGGATCGCCCTTTCGGGTTTTCAATCCATCGGGATACCCTTTTTTGCCTGAGTTGTCCAATGCGGCTTTTCAACTCAGCGGGTGTACATTTTTTGTTTATTTTCCCTTATTTTTGCCCGAGTCTTTTATTCTGTTTTTGACTCGCCGGGATGCCCTATTTTTGCCTGGACTTACATTCTGTTTTTGTGTCCAGCGGGTCATTTTTATGCGAAGTATTTTTTAACTGCATCTGAATTCACAGGGGACGGGAAGTCTTCACCATCCATGGTGCTGAGCAACAGTGCTCCACCAGAGAAAACTTTCTTTACCACGAATGGTCCTTCATAGTTCGGAGTCCATTTGCCCCTGTGGTCTGTATGCGGAGGGAGGATTCTTTTCAGCACAAGATCTCCTACCTGGTACTCCCGGTGCCTGACTTTCTGATCGAAGGCTCTCTTCATTCTTTTCTGATACAACTGCCCATGACAGACTACAGCCAATCTTTTCTCTTCAATCAGACTTAGTTGTTCATATCGGGATCGGACCCATTCTGCTTCACTCAGTTTAACATCCATTAATACCCGTAAGGAGGGTAATTCAACTTCAACCGGTAGGACTGCTTCCATACCATACACAAGTTGATACGGTGTTGCCCCAGTGGATGTTCTGATTGACGTACGGTACCCATGCAAGGCAAATGGTAGCATTTCATGCCAGTCTTTGTAAGTGACTACCATCTTCTGCACAATCTTCTTGATATTCTTATTGGCTGCCTCAACAGCGCCATTCATCTTTGGCCTGTAAGGAGAAGAATTGTGGTGTTGGATCTTGAAGTCCCGGCACAGCTCTGCCATCATTTTGTTGTTTAAATTAGAACCATTGTCAGTAATGATTCGCTCGGGAACTCCGTATCGACAGATGATATCTTTCTTCAGAAATCTGGCTACCACTTGCCTCGTAACATTTGCATAGGAAGATGCTTCGACCCACTTGGTGAAATAGTCAATGGCAACCAAGATGAATCTGTGGCCATTCGAAGCAGTTGGCTCAATCTTGCCAATCATGTCAATGCCCCACATAGCAAAGGGCCAGGGTGAAGACATCACGTTCAAAGGATTGGGAGGCACATGCACCTTATCCGCATAAATCTGGCATTTATGGCATTTTCTGGCATAGGCACAACAGTCGGCATCCATTGTGATCCAATAATAACCTGATCTTAGCAATTTCTTAGCCATGGCATGCCCTCCAGCATGGGTACCAAAGGATCCTTCGTGCACTTCATGCATCAACAAGTCTGCTTCTGTCTTATCAACACATCGGAGGAGTACCATATCAAAGTTCCTTTTGTATAAAGACCCATCAGTGTTCAGAAAGAAACTACCAGCAAGCCTTCTCAAAGTCTTCTTATCATTGGAAGATGCCCTAGGTGGGTATGTTTGATCCTCCAAGAAGCACTTAATGTCATGGAACCAAGGCTTATCGTCTTTGACAACTTCTGCTGCGAACACATATGCTGGTCTATCAAGTCTGGATACTGAAATCTGAGGTACAAAGTTAGCAGCTTGAACTTTGATCATGGATGAAATGGTAGCAAGAGCATCTGCAAACTGATTCTCGTCCCGAGGGATATACTCAAGCTTGACCGTTGTGAAGAAAGTCAATAACCTTCTTGTATAATCCCTGTAAGGTATCAGATGATCCTGGTGGGTGTACCATTTTCCGTTGGTTTGATTAACTACCAGAGCTGAATCTCCGAATACAGTCAATGTCTTGATCTTGAGGTCAATGGCTTCCTCAAGACCCATAATGCAAGCTTCGTATTCAGCTTCGTTGTTAGTGCAGTTGAAAGTGAGTTTTGCCGAGAAAGGCATGTGAACTCCTTTGGGTGTAATGAGTACTGCACCAACACCACGACCATTCATGTTAACAGCCCCATCAAACATCATAGTCCATTCCTCTTCCGGGTCAGGCCCTTCAGTGTGAACAGGCTCTTCATGATCTTTCGCTTTTATGAACATGATGTCTTCATCAGGGAAGTCAAATCTCATAGGCTGGTAGTCATCAATAGGTTGCTCAGCAAGATATTCAGACAATACACTGCCCTTGATGGCTTTCTGAGATGTGTATTGGATGTCATATTCCGTGAGAATCATTTGCCATCTTGCAACCCGTCCGGTAAGAGCCGGCTTCTCGAAAATGTACTTAACCGGGTCCATCTTTGATATCAATAAGGTAGTGTGGGTCAACATATACTGTCTCAGTCGGCGAGCAGCCCACGCTAAAGCACAGCAAGTTTTCTCGAGCAGTGAATAACGTTGTTCACAGTCGGTAAACTTTTTACTTAGGTAGTATATTGCATACTCTTTTCGACCAGACTCGTCATGCTGGCCTAGCACACATCCCATTGACTCTTCTAATACTGTCAAGTACATTATCAGAGGTCTTCCTTCAACTGGAGGCATAAGGATTGGAGGCTCTTGCAAGTACTCCTTGATCTTGTCAAAAGCCCTCTGGCAGTCTTCGTTCCACCTGACCGTCTGTTCTTTTCTCAACAATTTGAACAGAGGCTCACAGGTTACTGTAAGGTGAGATATGAACCGTGAAATGTAGTTCAATCGACCTAAGAACCCTCGAACTTCTTTCTCAGTTTTCGGTGTAGGCATCTCTTGAATAGCTTTGACTTTATCAGGGTCAACTTCAATCCCTTTCTCGCTTACAATAAATCCCAGCAGCTTACCAGATCGCACCCTGAATGTGCACTTGTTGGGGTTCAACTTCAGCTGGTACTTCCTCAGACGCTTGAACAGCTTCAGCAGATTCACCAGGTGATCTTCTTCAGTAAGGGACTTGGCGATCATGTCATCCACATAACATTCTATTTCTTTATGGATCATATCGTGGAATAATGTCACCATAGCCCGTTGATATGTTGCACCCGCATTCTTCAGTCCGAATGGCATCACTTTGTAACAGAACGTGCCCCAAGGTGTGATGAAGGTTGTCTTCTCCATGTCTTCAGGTGACATCTTGATCTGATTGTATCCTGAAAATCCGTCCATGAAGGAGAATACCGAGAACTGAGCCGTGTTATCCACCAATACATCAATGTGAGGTAATGGGAAGTCATCTTTCGGGCTGGCTCTGTTCAGATCCCGGTAGTCAACACACATTCTTACTTTGCCGTCCTTCTTAGGCACAGGTACTATATTAGCAACCCACGGTGGATAGCTGGTTACAGCAAGGAACCCGGCGTCCCACTGCTTTTGTACCTCTTCTTTGATCTTCATTGCCATGTCTGGACGAGTACGGCGCAGTTTCTGTTTTACTGGCGGGCAGTCCTCTTTCAATGGCAGCTTGTGCATAACAATGTCGGTGTCCAACCCTGGCATATCCTGATACGACCAAGCAAACACATCCACATATTCTTGAAGCAGATCAATTAGTTGTCTCTTCACTGAGTCTTGCAGGCAGGCCCCGATTTTAACCTCTTTCACGTCTTCATCTGTACCAAGATTAATCGTTTCTACCTCCTCCTAATGAGGAGTGATAACTTTCTCCTCTTGTCTCAACAACCTGGCTAGCTCTTCAGGAAGCTCATATTCTTCTTCAACCCCTTCATCAGCTTGATTGATTGGATTGTCAAAGTCATACGAAGTCATAGCCGTGTTGTTGTCGGTGCTGTCTAGAGGGCACTCTCTGCAAGGGTTCAGTTTGTTCATTTTAGTGATTGATTTTAATCTTGTTTAGAAAAGTGAAATAAAGTTGTCATTTTGAAAACATCGCCATTTATTTTTTTGTACAAAAAGAAAAATGGGAAAAACAGTGAGCGGAAAAGGAAAAGACTCATTTGCAAAAAAGATGTCTGATATTTCATTGATTAATCTTGTTGCACAAAAAGTACAGATGGCCCGATTACAAAATGAGTCTTGTCATCTTGGGCAAGATGCAAGACTTTGATGCATGCTATAAAAATACAGGAAATAATAATTACTCTGCATGAGTAACTCTTATAATTTCCTGGGAAGACCAGTTTGAGATACTGCTCCCCGGGATCTTTGGACGAATCCAGCTTTCCAGGTTGCGTTCTTCTTCCAGCTCGTCTTCCAAATTGTTGATAGCATCAGGGGTGAGCATTCCCCCACTGACAAAACCAGGCTTCCCAGCAGCCTCTGCTTGATTTTGTTGAGTTGGTCTGTAACCCAACCCAAATTTGTCCTTCTTCTCTTCCACAGATAAGACCTTGCCCCAGCCTTGGGCAGTTCCTTCTTCAACAACCTTCCGGGCTTGTTGATAAGATGCCATGGAGATTCCAGATACAGCAGATGTTTCATTTACGTTCAGGGCCTCAAACCCTTGACTCATCGTTTCATGGATCTCCCCATCCATCTCAATATATTTGTAAGTAGCCAGATGACTAACAAAAATATCCTCCTCTCCACAGATAGTAACGACTTGGCCTTCCCACTCAAATTTTAGCTTCTGGTGAAGGGTAGATGTTACTGCGCCAGCGGCATGAATCCATGGTCTACCCAACAAACAGCTGTAGGCAGGCTGAATGTCCATCACGTAGAAGGTCGTTTTAAAAGTTTGTGGGCCAATCGTTACAGGCAACTCAATTTCTCCCAGAACCGATCTCTTAGAACCATCAAAGGCTCTTACTACCAGGTTACTGGGACGCAATGCCAATCCTTCATACTCTAGCTTCACAAGGGCCTTTTTAGGTAAGACATTGAGGGATGACCCTGTATCTACCAGCACATGGGAAAGGACTGCACCTTTACATTCCATGGTGATGTGTAAGGCCTTGTTATGGTTGCGGCCTTCCGTAGTCAAATAAGTATTGGGGAACCCTAGCCCATTGCTAGCAGTAACATTTCCAACCACAGTTTCCAACTGATTGACGGTGGTCTCTTCAGGCACGTAAGCTGCGTGCAGGACTTTGAGTAGTGCATTCCGATGGGCTTCGGAGCACATAAGCAATGATAAAATGGAGATCTTGGAAGGCGTCTGATGAAGCTGATCCACTATTTTGTAATCACTCTTCTTGATGATTCTCATGAACTCATCAACTTCTTGATCAAAGGGTGTTTTCAAAGTTTCCTTAATAGCCTGATCTTCCCGCACCGGGCTCTTTCCTTTTGCCTTGGCAGCAGCTTCTGCTTCGGCAGTGGGTCTTTGAATTTGTGGAGCAAAGAGACGTCCGCTTCGAGTGAAGCCTCCGCCTCCTCCCACATTGTCTATTTGTGGTGCAGGTGTTGATGGTTCAAGAGTGATTTTCTGTCCTTTGCAGTACACGTCAGAGCCGTAATGCCAAGGGATGGCCTTACTGCTTTCATAAGGTACTGGCCCAGGCACAGTGACAGTGACTGGACTGATGGTAGCTGCAGAAGGAACTGTGATAGTCTGTGGATCATAATATATTTTGACTGGTGCTCTGATAGGAGTAGCACTTTGCGAGTTGTAGGCAGAATCATTGGCAGGATCATAATAAATTGTAACTGTTGAGACATCTTCATTGTTTGCTGCTGATGTTGTAGGAGACATTGTTGGAAGGATGGGTGTTGTTGTTGTAGGAGATTCAAAATGAAGTGGTGCTGAAGTTGTAGAAGGAATGTCTGTTGATATCTGGTCAGTTGAAATAACAGATGGAACATTTGTTGATGAAGCTGAAAAGTTGCCGGGAACAATGGTTGTTGCAGTTGTAGGAGATACTGGAATTGTTGCTGATGAGATTGCTGGATTTGTTGGAATTGATGTTGTAATTTGAAGCAGGCCACTCCGGATGAGACCATCTATGCCATCCCTCAAGTTATCACAACCATTCACTGAAATGTTGCAGTAAGCACACCCTAGCTCACATCCCGGGAACATTTGACATTCGAGGAGTTGAGCTTTAATTTCTACCAACGGTGTCCGAATCTGACCCACACTGGTTATCAAATAAGACGGCTTGTCTTCTTCAATAGCATTGATTCTGGGACCTCTGTGGTGTGGCATAGGATTTTTGTTGACATTTGGTGGTGGTGCGAAATTTAGAGCCTTTGAATCTACCAAATCTTGTACCTTCATGTGCAAAGCTCTGCACTGCTCTGTACTATGGCCAGGTGCATTTGAATGGAAGGCACATCTGGCGTTGGAGTCATAATTTCTGGGTAGACTGTTGGGATCTGGAGGGGCCAATGTCCTTAGCTCAACTAGGTTGAGTTTCAGGAGTTGTGGCAGCAATGTTGCATAGGGCATAGGGATCGGATCGATCACCCTGTTGGCCTGAGAAGGTCTCTGTTGGAATGGTCTCTGCTGATTGTTGTTGTTGGTGTTGCTGTTGTTGTAATTTCTCGGAGGATACTGATTTTGTTGCTGGTACTGAGGTTGTTGCTGATAATTTTGTTGCGGTGGTTGATAAGCTGGTTGTGGATGAGCTGGAGCGGGAATGGTGACTGCTGCCACGGACCTATGAACATATTGGGGCCTGCCCCTGCTGGTGTGGATAGCATTGGTCTCACCAGTTCTTCTTGGGCCTACAAAAGGCTTCCTTGAGTTGCTGGATGAGCTTGCACCGTTGTCTGAGATCTTACCCATCTTCAATAGGCTTTCAATTCTCTCCCGGGCTATGAATACATCTGCAAAGCTGGTAGATGAGAAGGCAGCTAGCCTATCAATGTAAGTCCCCTGGAGGGTGTTCATAAACATATCAGCCATCTCCCTCTCTGACATAGGTGGCTGGACAGCAGCAGCAAGCTGTCTCCATCTTTGAGCGTACTCTCGGAAGCTTTCCCTGGATGACTGTGACATCCCCATCAGGAGGGTCCTGTTGGGAGCCATATCTAAGTTGTACTGATACTGTCTAATAAAAGCCTCTGCCAGGTCCTTCCAACACCTGATAGTTGCTCTCGTCAGATGAGAGTACCATTCCCTTGACGCTCCAGTTAAGCTATCCTCAAAATAAAACATCCATAGCTTCTCGTCCATGGTATAAGCTTTCAACCTCCCCAGGAAGGATTGTAAGTGGGTCCGTGGGCAGGAAGTCCCGTTGTACTTTTCAAAACAAGGAGGCTTAAACTTATGGGGAATCCTGACCCCGTCTACCAAGCCCATGTCCATAACATCAAAACCCAAGGAGTTCTGAGACTCCAAGGACCTTAATTTCTCAGCTATCTCATCCAGCCTCCTATCATAAGCTTCCTCCCCAGCTCCCATCACTGTGAACTGATCTTCCTGGGGGTCTTCTTACAGCACCCTGCCTGCAGTGGCAGTCCCTTGAACATTTGCAGGGATGTTGACCTCCGGATGTAGGTGGGGTCCAAAGACTGGGGGATTGACATGAGGTTGGACTCTCTCATTGTTGCTTGTCCCAGCAGTCCCTGGCTGATGGTCTTCCTGGTTTCTCCCTTCTACCAGTGCTCTTAACCTCTCCTGGCTTTGAGCCATATTGTTCATCACCTCCATAAATTGTGTCATCTGATTCCTCATTTCCAACCTCTCGTTAGTCATTTGATTTCTGACCTCTGTAAGGTCCTGCTGCATTTGATCCATCTGTATGCCCGGAAGATTGTTGCGGGTGGGGTATCTGTGTGGACGGTTGAGTGGAAACCCTCGACGTCGAGCAATAATTCCTGAAGTCACAACAGAGTTAGTAACAATAAAACAAAACCTACAAAACAAAACAAAAGGTTAGTATGCAATGCAGTTATGCTTATTCGTTTCCAAGGTATCCGGCTTGGCACTTGGTTTTGACCCTTCCAGACCCTTGAAGATGCTTGTGATATTGCTTGAAGAAAACTCAGATGAAACAAACCAACACACATATATATTACAAAAAGTAAAATAATACATAACTTGTTTCTTTTTACAATACAAGCCCTCTGAGGGGTCAAAATACATCATAAGAAAATAAAAGTACATGGGATGAAAGCAACAACAAGCAAACAAAATCAAACATCAAGACCAAACTCATCCTCCTGAACTTCCTTGAGAAGTGCTTCAGTCACAGGATCAGCTGGACGCTCCGTAAGGTTCCTGATAAGGAGATTCCTTGTAGTAACACCTGCAATTAGTTTCTTGTGTTGACTTTGGTCCTTTGACCTCTTCACTCCAGCTCTGATCTTCAGCTCTGAGATCTCCCTCTGGGCTGCTGCCAGGGCTTCCTGTTGCTCTTTTGCACTAGCTT
Organism: Lathyrus aphaca; assembly: GCA_963966055.1. Lineage (NCBI taxonomy): Eukaryota > Viridiplantae > Streptophyta > Magnoliopsida > Fabales > Fabaceae > Lathyrus > Lathyrus aphaca. Next base: position 6,741,247 of record OZ014521.1, read on the forward strand.
CCAGCTGTTCAATCTTATCCTGAGTCCTTTTGTCCTCTTGAGTACGAGCTTCGGTGATCCTGACCCACCTAGCTTGACTCTCCTTCAGATACAAATCAGTCCTGGCCTTCTGGAACTGAGCTTCCTTGCAGGCATTCTTCAAGATTTATTCTCCAGCCCTAGACTTCTTAATATAATCCTCAGACTTCTCAATTCTAGCCAAATGCTCCAACTTCAACTTTTCCAACCTTTCAATATCCAACCTACCATCACTCCTCTCCCAGAGGGTCTTCTGTAGGGCCTGAGTCAGCTTCTCATTTCTTTCTTTCAATTTCTCAAACTCTTCTAAGCTGACAGTGACAGGAGGTGGTGTTGTGGAAGGCCCAGGCACATCTTCAATAGTGAAGGGCATCCCAGAAAATTGAGCCCTGGCATGGGACCAATCATAGTACTGTGCTGATGCCACATTGTTGCACTTCCCCAGGATGGTTACCCCCTTAGTCTGCACATTATCCCAGGCCCAGGCTGCTTGCCTGACAACAGCCAGATTAGGCTTGATTTCAACATAAAGGGTTTCAGTCAGATCCTGTGCCCTAGGAGGATGGACTAATGCATAGCCCAGCTGTCTTTTGAATAGCAGATGATTGTAATTGATGCACCCTTTCACTCCAATCAAAGGCACATTGGGAAATTATCCACAACTTGTAATGATGTCTCTGCCCTTAGTACTCTGAGTACACCATCTGATATCATCTGAGGTTAGAGCAACAAGCCTCCTAGCCCAGTTCTTCTGCTGGTGAGGGTTCAAGAATGCATCAGTCTTTGGCAGATGCTTGAGCAGCCAAGTATAGAACAAAGGAGCACAACATCTCACTAATCTTCCCCTTTGCTTTTCATTCCTTTGATGGACAGAGTAGTAAAGATCTCCCAGTAAGGTGGGCACTGGGTTTCTCAGGATGAAAAGATGGATTGCACTCTTGCTAACAAACCTAGGCTCATCTGCAAAAAGTATGACCCCATATATGCTAAGGGCCAACAGAGCACAGACTGCCTTCCACTCCCCTAGGGAGGCCTTCAGACTAGCCTGAGAAGTCAAGAAATCCAGATGAAAACCAGAGATTCCAGCTTTAGATGTCAAATTCTGCCCAATCAGAACTGGTTCCAGGTGTAATGCTTTGGCTATCTCCTCATTACTTGGGAAAGCCATCTCAGGGTTGAAAGGGATTCCACCCCTGATGGGTACACCAACCAATGATGAATATTCCTCCAACAAGGGTCCCAACTGAAAATTCTGAAATGTAAAGCACCTCAGGGGAGGGTCATAGAACTGTAGGCAGGTATGTATCAAGCTCCTCTGTGAAGGGTCCAAATCCATAACCACATCAAGGATTCCTCCATAATGTTCTCTAAAAAGTGGTATATGGTCTGGAGTAATCAGGGTCTGAATCCTCCTGATGCTAGCTAGCTCAGGTTCAAAGAAGTGATAGGAGATGTTACTTTTCTTAGGAGCCATGTTGCTGAAGAGGAGACAGGTGCTGAGAATAACACTGAAGATAGGTCTCTGACAGGCTGAGACTGATGATGCAGATAGCTGATAACTGGAGTAGATACTGGTGAAGATAGGCCTATGCTGATGATGGGGTCAAAACCAAGCCAAAATAAAGTATGGATACCCTGAAAAACAAATAAGCACATGTTAAAATGATGCAATGATGATGTATGCAAATGATATGCAAGGGTTTGTGACTGAGCTGGATCTGATCAAGTGCTCTGATATAAGTCCAAGTGTGTTCAAGAAATCCAGATGGAGGTTTATAAGTCCAGTAACCAAGGTGGGGGACTCAAATAAAGAGTCACATGTCCAGGGTTTCAGAATCACAAGAACTGTTCCAAAATGGAGTACTCTTAATCAAAACAAAGTAACAGGGTATGCTGAAGTCAAGGGTACCTGCAAACCTGTAAACAACCCAACCCCCTCACAGGTGATGTTCTAAAACAAGGATCCTCAGACTTGGATCAGTTATGAGAAGTGTAAACACTTCTAACCCGGAGGTACAGTGTTTACAATAACCATAAAAGTTCCTCCTCTAATTCACCTCAGTTTCTGAAGGCCAATACTAAAGGTCATCCAGACTTAGCAGGCTTCCCAGATAGCCCTAGTATTGCAGGAAATCTGCAACACAGAGTTCTCAAGAAGAAACCCATATCTGAACCGTGTTTCATATTCCCGCACCAGACCGAGATGGAATGGGAAAGAATATGAACCACTCTAGCCTAGGTGTCACTCAGGTCCCCGGTATAGGACCTTATCTCTCAATAGAACCCCACCCACCAAAGCAAAACCAGATCCAGCCAGACAACATGACAGTATGATATATGTAAAGCTATAAATAAAGCAAATAAACAACTGTACATAAAGCAATAAATAAAACAAATATACAAACACAAATAGCACATAACACCCCAGTAAACACAAATCAATCAAGCGCTAGGAGGAACCCACAAAAAGAACCAGAAGCCCTGGTTGCAGTATAAGGGTCCCCAGCAGAGTCGCCAAGCTGTCGCTCCCGATAAATGGGACCGGGCCCAAATAAAGGTACAGACGCGAACGGTCGGAGAAAGGGACAATGAGAACACACAGCCGTGAACTCACTGGGAATGAATAGAGTCGCCAGCTAGGCATTTTTATCCCGGAGGAAAGGTAATGCTGCATAAACCTAGAAAAAGATGGATAAGACGGTTGCGCACCAGAGAGACTGAGAAAGGGGGTTGGTTACAACCTGGGAAGGTATTAGCACCCAGATTGTCCGCCGTACTCGACGGGATCCACGCTTAAAAGATTTGTGTTTTAAAGGGGTAGTGTCAGTGCAATCTGTGTATAAAAGAGCTGGAAAAGGATGTACAGGTGTCAGTGTAAAAGCAGTGTAAAGTGTGATGTATACAGTGTCAGTGTAAGGACAAAAGTGAAATGCTCAAGAGTATGAGGCTTAAAGAATGGAGCTGGAATAAGGGGAATGTACAGAGACTTTTGTTCGATAACTGTTAAGTTATGCCTACGTATCCTCTCGTGCAATGAGGAAGTCAGAACACCGTAGTTCGACCCAACGAGACTGAAAGATAAATTGACTGATGAACTGCTTACTTGTCTATGCTCAAGTGTATGACCTGTCTGGCTCAGGTGCAAACTGTCTTGCATTAGACGGAAGAAGCAAGTTCTCGTTTGTGAGTGAATGAGATGAGAAAAGAATCCCGAAGGAGACGATTATTGTTTGTTTTTGAGTTTTCAGTCTTTTATTGTTTTTGGTGTTTTGTCATAAGTTAATGAGCTTAAGCCTAAACCAATGGATTTAGTAAACTCATCACATCTTCCCTCTGTTAGGGGTAATGATAGTACCTTAAGTGTGAAGTCAGATTCTCACACTTAATCACCTTTGGTGTAGGATTAAGATCATTAACCTACTTGTGATTATTTAGATGTTTTTGGTGTTTTTTTTTAGTGTTAAGTAATGAGGTTAAGCCATAATCAGGGATTAAACAGACTCATTACACCATCCTAATAGAAGGATAATAGATGAGAATGCTTAAGCTGAGGAAAGCTCCTCAACTTAATCCATGATTAGGGATTAAACTCATGACAAAACAAACCTCTGATTAAGTGGATTTTATTTAATGATATGATGATGAAGTGAATTTTATGATTTGTAAGACAACTTGAGGGGGACTTGTCCATTAACACTAGGGTTAGTCCTTCTTAACCAATTAAGGAAGAATTAGAACCCTAATGCAAGGCCCAAGTTACAAGTGTGATGTCTTGATGATTATTAAGTGGATTGATTAAAGGAGTTAAACACATTAAGGGTTTAACACTTAGGATTAAATTTATACACTCCATCCTAATAGAAGGATGCAGGCATAAGCTTAATCACAAAGCCTTAAAGCCTTTAGGGTTTAGTCCCTGATTATGAGATGAGAAGAGAAGACTCAAAGAGACACAAAGGTGAAATCTAAGTGGGGGGACTAATCAAAACCCTAATCATTGTCATGCTTGGTTGTTCCTAAAGTTTGTGAAGTTTACAAGGACAATATTCAATGGAACCACCAGGAAGCAGATGAAAGGATCAAGAGAAGCAAAGTAACTTGCTTCATTCAAGAAGTCAAGTCACTTGAAGGAAGAAAGTAAGAAGGAGAAGAATGAGCAAGCTCAAATTCAAACACATATCAAAATGCAGCATGGATGCAAGAGAGATGAAAAGAAATTATGAGAAGTGAAGGCAAATTCACTTCTCAAGATAACTTACCACCTGAAAAGTTAGTGAAGGAGATGCAATGCAATGCAAAATGAGATGAGATGACATGATGAGAAACAAAACCAGAAGCATTTACATGATGCTAATGATGCTATGAGATGCTACAAACATGAGGCAGCACATGGAAATGATCATACAAGCTTATGAATGCAAATGGAGCAAGTTAAGAACCATGAACATACATGAAAAGTTATGAAGTGCATATGTCATACAACATGGCAAATGCAAGATGCAATGATCAAACATGCTTCTAATATGTCCTAAGATGTGTTATGAATCAAATGGATGCACAAAATGCTATGGCAAGTCAAGGTATGCTAGCAAATGCAAGATGGATGCATATGGAAGCCCAAATTAGGGTTTATGATCAAAGCATCAAACACAAACCAAAATCAGAAGCAAACATCAAGATAAAAAATTGAAAATGCATTCAAAGGATTCCTAATCCTATACTAACCCACTGCCCAAAGGAGAGATCCCAACTCTTAACCAAGTTCAAGATATGATTTTCCTAAGTTTCCTAGGGTTTTAGGGTTCCTAAACAAGAAAATTACCAAACAAATGGAAAATGAAAGATCAAATCATGACCATTTAATCTCACAAACTACATGCTAAACACAATGCAATGCAAAAAGAACCAAGGTCCAACTCTTTAGGGTTAGGCAGAAATGATTTTTGGAAGTTTGGATCAAAATAATGCATCAAAATGATTTTAATTCCATGAAAAATTCTCAAAATGCATCAAGATCCAAAAAGAAATTTGGTTTGAGGGTTGGACAATGTTTCTAAATGTTTTTAAAGGTTTCATGAATTTTTTGGTGATTTTTAAATGCCTAAAAGTATTTTTAATTAATTAATTCTCATTAATTAATTAAAAAGAAACTTTTAAATATTTAAAAATACTTTTTTAATGCTAAAAATGAAAATAAAAATATTTTTGTGTTCTAAAAATTAATGAAACCCTTGGTGAAAAATTTTATAATTTTTAAATGATTTTTGCTATTTTAAATAAATTGTACAAATTAAATGAGAAAAATTGAAATAAAAATCAAAATAAATGGAAGTATGCTAAATGAGAGGCTGAGATTGAATATGGCAATGAAGCTGTTGACTGCGCGCCAGATCTAATGGATCACATTCAAACTGGGCTAATCTCACTTAATTAATTAAATTAAACCTAATTAAAACTAATGACATGATCTGAGCCATTGGATGCACGCGGGAAAAGACTTAGTCAACTCATCCAACGCTTGAAATTCAAACTTGAAGCCCTAACCCTAATTACACATTAATGACTCTCAGGTCACCGGAGACGAACTCCGGTCGTCTTCTCCGGTGACCTCCCTCCCTGAGAATTTCCAAATCACTCTCTAGGTCATTTCTGGAGCTCTAAAGCTCCAGATTGATTCCTTTCACTCTCCTAAACTCAACCCTAACCTCATTTCTCATTTATTTCCAGCCATAACCATGAATCGAAGCTAAGAACAAAAACTGCCAAAATTTCAGACAAGCAATACAACTTCATTTCTCAACCATTTTCAATAATTTCAAGCTCAGTGTGATCAGTGAAGCATGCTTAATCAATTAGAAACAATAAATAGAGGTTCTGGAAAAATGGAATGCCATAGCTACCTGATTCGAAGCTTTCAAAATAGGAGCTTCTGGGCCAGTTTCTTGCTTCTAAACAACTCCAATGACCTCTCCAAAGTGTTTGCCAGGCTTGTATGAAGTTTATTTGGGCTGATTGAAGAGTTTGCTTGAGTTCTGTTCAAGGTCAGGTGAGGATCGTGTTTTTGATTCAGTGGCTTTCAGGCTGTTTTGAGTGTTGGTTTATGTTCAGTGAAGCATGGTGAGATGATTGGTGAAGCTTGTTTGAGTGTTTGTGGCTTGTATGAAGAGATTCGAAGGTTTTTGCTCAAGGGAGTGAAAATGAGGATGCTGAGTTCTAGTGTGTTTCAGGCTTGTATGTTGGCTGGTTTGGCTTGCCTTTTCTTTGTATAAACAAATGCAATTGGTCAGAGGATGTGACCTGTGCTTTTGTTATAGGTGTGCTAGCTTTTGCCAAAATGTCAACTTCTTGTAAGAGAGGGCATGGGCAGCTTCTAGCCAAGTACAAAGGGCTTGTCTGGCGCAGCATGGTGTGAGGGAAAGGCTAGTGTGATTCAGTATCCAAGGCAGCAAGTGGATGAGGTGTGATGATGGTTTTTGCAACTTGCTTACTTTTAGTTCACATGGAAATATCTTGCTCCCAAGGCCATACAAACATGCAACTCTTTGGTTCAATCTGAACTTTAGATGTTACATGATCATGTTATGTGAATTATAAGTCCATTTGATAGCCTTAGAACACTTGATCAAGTCATTTTGCAAAATACCTCTTTGGTAGAAACTTTGAATTTTAATGATTTTTGCCAACTTTGACAAACCATAACTTTTGATCCAAAATGAATTAGGTCATGTTCTTGTACTTTTTGAAAAGGGAAATATCTAATCTACAACTTTCATGACCAAAGTTTTTCCATTTGAAGCATTTTTGGATCAAAAGGTAAGGTTTGAAAAAGTTGCATAAAATGACATTTCATGGAAAGTCAACCATGCCCAAAAAAGTCAACCTTGCAAAAACTTCAAATTCTTGAATTTTGTGAACTTCTAACTTCTTCCATGATCAAATAAAGATCATATACACTCAAAATGATGAATATCACCCCTTGGTTGAGTTATTGGGGGCCTCAGATGCCCTGATTTTACACTGACTTGTCTGAAAAGTCAACTCTTGATCAGATGACTTACCCATGGAATTTCTTCATGAAAATTGATATGCATACTCCCTATACCATATAGAGACCAATAGAAACAAGAATGACCAAAAAAATTGGAGTTATGGCCTCTGAAACCAAAACCCTAATTTTAGGTCATCTGTGCAGTCTAACCTGGCTCTGCTTCCATACCAATCCCAGTTCTTGTGATTCTTTGGAATTCTTGATTTTGAGAGGATGTAATATGATATAAGAACACACATAGACCCCTTTGAAGTGATTGATGACCTTTGGAATGGCTCAAGAAGCCCTTGGATTGCTCAGATCACAAACCCTAGATGCAGATGACTCTGAATCTATGCAGTGAATCAAAAATGTGATATGAGATGGTATGATTGAGTTTATGTATATGAAATGATCACAAGCCATGGTGTGAATGGGTGAGGGCAAATTTAGGGTGTTTACATATTGGAATTGCGCCGTTTGAAGCTTTGTATGGTAGAAGGTGTAGAATGCCTTTATGTTGGTATGAAACTGGTGAAAATGTAGTGCTTGGACCTGAAATTGTACAGCAGACTACTGAGGCAATTCAGATGATCCGTGAAAAGATGAAAAGAATTAGTATTTGCTGAAGGTGATCATGTATTTTTGAGGGTTCATCCCATAACAGGTGTTGGTCGTGCTTTGAAATTGAAGAAGTTGGATCCTAAGTTCATTGGACCATATCAAATTTTGCAAAGAGTTGGTACCGTTGCGTATAGAGTGGAGTTGCCTCTAGAGCTTTCGAATTTGCATGATGTGTTTCATGTGTCGCAACTTTGAAAGTATGTGTCTGACCCATCTCATGTTATTTAGAGGGATGAGGTGCATGTTAGAGAGAATCTTATTGTGGAAGCGATGCCGATAAGAATTGAGGATCGCAAGATGAAGCAACTCAGAGGTAAAGATATTCCTATGGTGAGAGTAGCTTGGGGTGGAGCTGCTGGTGGGAGTGTAACCGGGGAGCTAGAAAGCAGGATGCGGGAGTCGTATCCGGAACTTTTCTCATCAGGTACATTTTCGAGGACTAAAATATTCTAAGTGGGGGAGAGTTATAACACCCCATTTTTAATATTTAATCGTCAGATAATTTTGTTGTTATGTTGGCCTTAGTTAAGGCGTGTGTCTTATTATTTTTGGTGTTGTGTCCTAGTGGGACGGGTATATTCGGGTACAAATAGTAATAGAAAGGGTGCGGATATTAATAAGACCATTTAGTTACTATTTTTATTATTATTAATCCTTTGATAAAAACCAATAATTGAAATAATAGAATTAAAATTATTATTATTATTAACTAGATTAAGGGCGGTTTAGTAAAAGATTAGTGGATGGTTAATATTGAATTAGTCAAAATAGAAAATAAATCAGTGTTAGATTAATCGTGAAATTTTGGTAAGAAAAACAAAGGAAGCTAGGAAGAAGAACACATCTAGGGCACCAAAATCATCCAGAATTTGCAGGATTTTCTACTGAAATTCGAGGTAAGGGGGGAGAACGGATTTAATTTCAGGTGATTTAACATGATGGGTAGTTTGGGGGTATCCTTCCCTCTTAGGAATTTCTGTTGATTATGATGTGTATGACGAATCTTTGAATATATGATGATTGTTCTGAATCCATGAATATCTTATTGTGTTTGTGATGATTTATGTTTTGATTCAGCTGTTGTTGATCTAGATGACAAAATTTGTACGAATATTGTTGTTATTGATTAACAGAATGAGGTTTAGATCTAGAACGAAAATTAATCGGAATATAGTAACATAGATGAAAGATAGATGAAGATCGGAGAGTAAAAATGGTGTAGAAAAGATTTTAAGACATGTATGAACCACATAATCGATTGGAATGAGGTATAGATATGAAATTATGCAGAAAACTCAGAAAACACATTGTTTCTGCCCATACACGTATGAACTAGGCCAATATGCGTATGAAGGGCTTGAGATTGGGCCAATACGCGTATGAGGGCATAGATACGCGTATTGGGGGTATATGATGGCATATGGGGGCGTATAGGCCCAGGCCAATACGCGTATTGCCAGGTCAATATGTGTATGACCAGTGTGGGGTGCAAAAATGCGCAGTTTTGCGATTTCTCTCCTGATTTCGCGTGCGTAGCCGATTCTTTTGGTGTGAGTATTAGGACATGTTTAATTAAGATTTAACCTTGAGAATGAAATAATGTTGGGATTTAGGTGGATTAATTTAGTCGGGAATCGATTAAATCGCGTGAGGTTAATACTGGTGAATTTTGGTGAAAACGACGTTGTGCTTTGATCGGATGGATCATGTAGATGTATAATATGGTGAATTATACATGATTTATGATTTTTCATTGTCATGCATACATTTGTAGTTTATTGTTGGGTTGATCGCCCAGATGGGCGAATACGATCATCCGTACTCTGTTATGGAGAGTGTTGGGATAATCATTGCTGGATGGGTGTATGTGATTATCCGTGTTCTATTGAATAAACAAAACCTGGTAACACATGCATTGTGTCGTGTTGAGTCACATTGTATACTTATCGTTGTCTGTTTTGCATAATTATTGTTGTAATTGTCATCGTGGATTATTGGTGAAGGTTGTGATAATTGTTGTTGTTGATTGCGTGAGAAACTACCATGTATGTGTTATATGCGTCGTTTATATTTGAATTTTTTTCTCACCCCTTTGTTGTTGTTGTGTTTGTGTTGCTTTGGAAGTACAAATAATCCAAGTACTTAGAGTGCATGAATTCGTGTTGCTGTGTTCGAGTCTTAGGATGCTCTGATACGTAACACGGGATGGGGATCTTCCTGTTGTTATTTTATTTCTGTACGTATCTGTTTTTATGGAATTAAACATATTGAGGTTATTTTGTTGAAACTGGCTTATTGCCTTTGTTGTTTTGAAACGATTATTATTCCGCTGTTTCTAATGAGAGAAAATTTTGTTGGTTATTATTGTTGAAAGCGTGACATTCCACTTTAAACTCTGATTTTTGATATAAAAACGTTATTTTTATTTATTTGAGAAAGTGGGGTGTTACAATGATAACTTGTTATGGAAGTGTTATTTTTGAAAAGTTTCCTCATACATGCATGGTATACATGTATAACATGATGGTATTTAAGGATGTTGGGCTAAATGGGGCATATGATGATGTATGGAGTCTGATCATGGCATACTATGCGTGTGAATATGTATGGAACTGAATAAAACAATATAAATGCATCATACTTCTTTTTTTGGCCCACCAAGAAACATATGTGAAGATAATGACTTTAACATGATGATTCTCCATGCATGGTGGATGAATTGATGAAGTTTTGGAACTTATGAAAATGAGACATGTCATAGAATTACTTTGATGTTCAAAAAGAAATGTGGCCTTAAAGGTGATTGAAAATGTGGAAGAACAAGTATGCATGAAGCTGACTTTGGAGTGCCAAGATAACCTGCGTGAATTTCTATATGCCCTAGGGCAAAATTCAGTTTTGTGACCCTCTCTTTGAAGCCTCATATCTCTTTATCCTTTGATCATATGAAAAAATTCCAAGCATCAAAGTTGTAGAGGAGATCAAGATGAACAACTTTGATGTTCAAAACATTTTCATTTGAAGATTTATTGATGGAGAAAAATAGCTTGAAATTTGGCACACCACATGTTTGATGAAATGCAAGGCTTCTGACTCGCCCATGACTTGGTTGCCCAACAAAGGTGCCCTGATTTTGTCAAACTTTGATTGATTATATCTCTCTCAATTTTGACCCAATTGAGATATTCTTGCTATGGATTTGAAGCTTAGAATGTGTTATTTAATAGGCTTAACTTATGTCTGAAGTTTGAAGCCTTTATCTTGAAGAAAGAATGTCTTGAAGTGAGGTGCAAAATGGGAAAAAAGTTGCCATATTTAGAAACCCTAAGTTTCTATTTTGGACAGTTTTGTGATTTCTTGATTTTTCCATGTATATTTTGATTTTTCTTGACCAAATCTTAACCATTGAACATATTTGACTTATGAAACATGAATTTGACCTCAAAAAGTCAGGAGTTGACTTTTTCTTTTGCATAGTTGACTTTTCCCCAATTTCTTGATTTTCAAGTAACTGACCAATTGGAAACATTATGAAATGATCCAATGGATAATCTCCCATCCTTAGATACTTGATAGAATATAGAAACCTTTGAGATCAAGTTTGAATCAAAATTTCATCAGGAGACCTCTTGAATCAAAAACCCTAATTTGGTGCCCTTTTGTTTAAGAGGTGATGAATTGATTCAACTTCTTGACCAATCTTCATCTTCTAATTACTTGAGGGATCAAATAAAGTGATATGAGATATGAGAGACTTTTGAGGTTTGTTAGGAGACCCTTGGCTCTTGTCCTTTGGCTTTAAATGATCAAAACTTTGAAAATTATCTGATCACATACCTTATGCTTCAACCAATGATGTATGCTTAATTTTTCTATGATTTAAATGAAATGGAATGTATGAAAGGATATTCTAAATGATATGAAAATGATAGGAAATTTTTTGGGTGTTATAGGTTTCTCAACCCGAATTTCTTGTAACTCCGGAGTGGATGCCAACCTTCCTTTGTTGGTGCTGCTTAGTAAGACTTCATCCACCACAACACATGTGGGGATATCCTAAACTCTTACTCGGGTATGAGGAAAAGTTGTCTAAACAATCTTCCCAGTAACCAGACTATAAGGCATCCCATCAGGTGTACTCTAAGTGGAAGCTCCCAAAGTAGAAGGGGTACTCAGAATTCCAACCAAAGAAGCAATCGTCTGAATCTTCTCCCTTAATAGCCACATGACATACTCACTCTTTATAACATCTACACGATTAAGAAAAGATAGATTTAAGAAGATACCAGGAAATGAAATAAGGAAAACACGAACTTGATGCCATTTACTAAAAATTATCTTCCTTTCCTATTTTGATTTAACTAGCCAGCGAGTATGAATCATTTTTTGACCGGTTTCCTGACGCCCCGTCGGACGTGATAACTTTGCTGATACAACCAAGCTTCTTACAGAAGACCATAAATTGGTTATTCAACTACAACTATTAAAGGGACATGTATTCTTCCTGGTAAGCACATGAACTCACCCCCGTTAACAGAGGAAACAGAGGAAGGACCAGATACAACCAATACTTAGATGTTTGAGCAAACAAAGGAAAAACCAGGTTCTAAATTGCAGATCTTCGTGGGTTAGAGGAGTAATCAGGTAAAAACTAATTTGAAATGCTTCACGCTATCAGAGTAAGCTTCGAAATACTTGATATCTTGCACAAAGAAAGTATACCATAATAGTTTGCATATCTGGAATTGTTTTGAACTATGAAAAATGAAAAAAATAATGTCACGGTTGGCTTATGCCCTTATACTTGCACTATTGGTGGAAAACTTTAACGAATGCCCAACTCAAAAAGTTCAACTAGGAAAGGGCAATAAATGTGATTCAATATGTTGACTTCAAATTCGTTGGAATGATTCAGTAACCTATGACGGAGAACATATATTTGTGGGAAAGGATAATGCATCCATCATATCAGCTACACATCCTCTTATCTTTGTTCGAGGGAAACACTTCCAATCGGTTGCGTGACCCACGTCTGTCAAAACTTGATAAAAAACACCTTTGCGAACAAAAGTGTAGGCAACCCCTAGTATGTTAGGATCCACATAGCCGCCTGAAATATCCATGCCAACCTTTTTGGTCGAAGTTGATACTATTACCATGGTAAAATATATTGTAAAAAAAATTGATGTAGGTACAAATACAATGAAGTAAGAAAGTTGGAGTAGTCCCTATCTTGAAAGCCCTAGAGAAGGGGATCAAGAGCAAAAAGAAAACGTAGACTTCAAGCTTAGGAGACGAATTAGTCCAACATGCAAAACCAATGTCTACAAACAAAATCATTTGTGTTTAATTCAAAGTCAGAACAAAACAATCCCAAGGAAGAATAATAAAGGAAACAAAAACACTTTCTTCAAAAATCATTAATAACAAAAAAGGAAACTCAACGCTTCAAAAAACCTTTACACTCAATTCAAGCATTGAGGACCGTGCGATCTACCCACACTACCAACAATTGAGATCTTCTAAAAAAATGGCTCGAAACACTCAAGTACCCTAAAGAAGGAGAAACATCATGTTAGTCATTCCCTGCATTACGTTACGACTTCCAAGGGAGACATTTAAGGCGCCCATTGCCAAGAACGACAACATCACATCTAGAACTTCCATTTCCACGAATCTCGTGTCCGAGTAATAATGTGCGTCACAAATATTCGCCCTACGAAGTAGAGACAATAACTTGTGGAGAACTATTCCAGGCCATTCACAGGGGTCAGAAGACGAATAACCAATTACAAAGTAACAAGCTACTAAACACGAAATAGGTATACCCTTTTTCCTTCGTGTCACAGGTAACCTCTCACGAGAACGTCATGTTAACAACTCATATCAATCCAACGACTAACTGCATCCCACGTTGTTTCACACACAAACAATTATCAACTGTCTCCCCTATTTACAGAGGAAAACACATCACTTCATAGATATTCAAATACTTCCTCATTTAAATTATATTTTTTACTCTCTTATTGACTTAAACGTTGGAATGCTAACCTTATATATTAATCCTCTTTCTACCGCATCAGAGGTTCTGAACGAGCGCAACAAAATGTGAGTTCATCTTCATTCTACCGCATCAGAGGTTTTGAACGAGCACAACGTAACAGAATGTGAAGTCATCTTCTTTCTACCGCATCAGAGGTTTTGAACGAGCGCATTCATCTTCTCTAATCAACTTTAGTTCCCAATTGGTATATAATTTAAGATAAATAAAAAAACAATCTATTAAGAGTTTAAAAATATCTCGATCCCAATTTTAAATTGAATGAATTAAATCTTAAAATTTTATATTGGGAATAGATTGAATAAATTCTTCATTAAATAGATTAGATGAATTATTTATTTAATATTGCCACACGTAGTGGAGCTACCTCCCTCCCTATATATCAAACGTTGCAGTTCGCCATTTTCACCCATAGAAACATTGGATCGTCTTATTTCCTGTCAATTTGGAGATGTTTTTTCTTGAGCTATTATTACACAACAATCCTCCTTCCAAGTTGAGGTTATATGGCTTTCTTACACCGAGCTCGGGACATGCCAGTCTCCTTTTCTCGATGCTTCAAACCCTCCAAAACCGTCTATGATTTCACTGTCAAGGTTCTATTTTTATTTTATTCTGATTATACCCAATTGTGTTTTTGTTTGTTTTTTAATCTAATTACTTGAAAATATTGTTTCTTGATTATGCCCCATTGTTGCTGCATTCAAATTTCTTAATGGGTCAATCAAATTTATCAAATTGATTGAATTTGATTTCATATTTGTTTGCATGCCGATTTTTCGGGAAATTGTTTTAGTTTTTTGATTCTGATATGAACTATAATTGCAGGATATTCGTAGAAATGATGTGAGTCTGAGTGTGTATAGTGGGAAGGTTCTACTGGTTGTCAATGTTGCTTCATATTGGTAACTTTATTTCATTCATTCATTTCTTATACATATCACTATGTTGTGTCCATTTCAACCTTTCTCTGTTACTCCTTGTCCATATAAATTAGAAATGAAAATTTTAGAGAGAGGGTCGGGATAGCGCCTACAGTGGAGAAGATGGTGGAAAGTTGACTTAGGTGGTTTGAGTATGCAGAGACTCTGTAGTAAGGAGGGTAGACCTGATGGAGAGAAGACAAACAATTAGAGAAAGGAGAAGACCCGAAAAGACTATCAGAGAAGTTAAAGATCTCTGGATTAATAATTTAGATAGAAGCATAGTCTTTGATAGAACATTATGACGGAAGTTGATCCACGTAACTGACTCCATTTAGTGGGATAAAGCTTAGTTGTTGTTTTAACTTCTTGTCCATATGCGTGTTTGATGTTCGATAAATGTCATTGAATTATTTTATAGAAGTATGAAACGAAAAAAGAATACTTTGTATGGTTTTTGGATTTCTGACGAGTTTATTCGTTGATCTTTTTTCATCTGTTGACAAATATTTTATCCAACTCAGATTGCAAATAAAAGAACACAGATGTTCATTCAGAAATTTAATTGTAATGTAGTACGATAAACTTGTCATGAGATTGGACTTTCACAGGTGAGTTTAATGTGAATTAATCTCTAATGGCATTGAAAAGCCTTAGATCGTTGGGCTAAAGCAATGACTTGTCTGGTGGATAGCACAATATATATCTTTAAAAATGTCAAATTTTGTGTGCATTTTTCGTTGACTGTGATAAGTTTCATACACGATGTTTATATATCATGAATGTTTTGAAATTCTTTTTCTGTTATTGGATGAGATGATTATTAGAATTTATTCGTCAGCATTTTACTCTGTCTATAACTATAACTTTGATATTCTAATTCATTGCTGCAGTGGTCTTACGGAAATAAATTACAAAGAATTGACCGAGTTGTATGCGAAGCACAAGAATCAAGGCATTTCACTCTAGCCATGGACAATAACAAAAAATATGTCAATTATACTTTATGAGTGTGAATTCTCTTATATTGATACTAGTGATTGAATTGTTTGTAGGGTTTGAAATATTGGCATTTCCATGCAACCAGTTTCTTGCACAGGAACCAGGATCCAGTGAAGAAATTCATAAATTTGCCTGTGCAAGATTTAAAGCTCAATTTCCAATCTTTCATAAGGTGATTATTGTGATTTTTTATTTGAGCTCTCTAATTTGCTCACTTTTTATTTTATTTTATTGTACTATTCTACGCGGGGAATCGAGGGAGGAATGAAATGAGAGGTTGGAGACAAGTCTTAGAAGTTTATGTCCTTCACCTGAGGAGAAGCAATATGTGGTATATGAAATGTAAGTTTAGCCAAAGGAGAAACGTTTTTATCTTAGAGATAAAAGTTGGAAATCATATTATACAACAAGTTATATGATTTAAATATTTTGGATCTATACATAGTACAAAACGATGGAGAAATAGAAGGTGATGTAAACCATTGAAATCAAGTTGCGTGGTGGAAATGGAGGAGGGCCTTATCTGTGAACGTAACACAAAAGTACTGTTCAAACTGAAGAATTATTTTTATAAGACAGTTGTAAGACCGGTGATGTTGTATGTGACAAAATGTTGGACTATAAAGAACCTACATGAAAATAATATAAGTGTAGTAGAGATGAGGATGTTGCGTTAGATGTGTGATAAGATTAGGCAAGATAAGGTTAGAAATGATAATATTAGAAAGTATTGAGGTAATACGTATAGTAGAAAGGATGGTGAAATCGAGACTTTGGGGGTTTTAGTATGATAGGAACTAGGAATCGTAATATGCAAAACAAGAAAATAATTGGAAATAAGATTTGTATTATTTGGATAAGGTTTAAAGCAAGATTGAATCTAACACTTCTTCTGGTTCAAAACTCCCTAGAAAATTGCCTTCTAACTCATCTGAAAGTTCCTCTTCAACTGGAAAATTTCCCACAACTTTCTTCAAAAATGAGACATGAAACACGGGTTGAATCTTAGCTCCTTCCGGTAGTTGCAACTTATACGCCACTATGCCAATCTTCTCAAGAATACGATAGGGACCATAATAACGGGCCGCTAACTTCACATTGGTCCTTGCAGCCACACAGTGTACTGCCGGTGTGGACGAAGTCTTAGAAAGACCCAATTGCCTACTCCGAAATTGCATTCAGTATGATGGCGGTTTACTTGAATCTTCATGCGGTCTTGCGCCTTTTTTAGCTGTTGTTTCAATTTTCTCATTGCGCCTTTTTTAGCTGTTGTTTCAATTTTCTCATTGCCTCGTCCATCTCCAATAACTTCACGTGAACAACATCTACCCGAGTTTCTACATGTATCAATCTTGTAAGGATGCTTAAAAGGGGTAAACTGGCTGTAATTTGAGAGCCACCTGGTTCTGTAGCGAGGTATTTTTGGTGTTGACACACATCGCAACTACGTACATATTCATGCCCCTTACTTTTCATTCCGACCCAATATAAGTTAGCAGCCAATATCTTTGATAAGTACAAATAAAACCAAAGTGTCCTCCAAAAGGTGTAGCATGAAATTCACTAAACAGTGTAGGCAGAAATTACTAATCTCCCTTCGAAATACCATACTTCCTGCTGATGTGAAAACCCAAGTCGCTTCCGTGCATCCATTTTACCCTCAATAATTTTTTGCAACAATGGATCACTTCTAACTTCCTCCTTCAACTGTAGCCCTTCTTCCAATATTGGAAATAAAGCAAAGACTTGGAACTCTGTTACCTCATTTATGCATGACAGGGCGTCTGCTCTCCCTTATTCTCTGGACCCAGCTTATACACAATATCAAAGCTATATCCAAACAGCTTATCAACCCAATTCTACTGGTCTCCATTCGAGAGAACCATTCGAAATTCTCCGCTGCAACAGTTGGCGAAGACTCTTCTTATCTGAGGACACAGTAAAGTGATGTCAAAAATAATCCACCAATAATGAGCAAATTGACACTTCTTACGATTCACCACCAACCCGTTTGTCTCTAGGATCTACAGCACCATGGTTAATTGAGATAAATGCTCCTTCCACTTTTTACTTTACACCAATATGTCATCGAAAAGCACCAAGACAAATATTCCTCAACAATGGTTTAAACAACTCATTCATCAAGGCTTGGAATGTTGATGGAGCATTGGTCAATCCAAACGGCATGACCGAAAATTCATAATGTCCCTCATGAGTTCAGAATTTAGGATTATCTTCATCTCTAACTCTTACTTGATGGTAACCGAATTTCAAGTCCTATTTTGAGAAGTAACTCGCCCTATTTAATTCATCTAACAACTCATCAATCACCGGAACTGGAAACTTGTCGAAAATAATGACTTTGTTCAAGGCACGATAGTCCACACACATTCTTCACGCGGGATCACCACCGTCAAACGACGATAACTCAATCTTCTTCACTGAAGGACAAAACTCAGCATACTCCTCTCCCTTCAACAAACACCAACTGGATCTGGAATCCTTCACTTCCTATGCCTTCTCTCCACTGGGATTTGCTGCCATTGAATCCTCAACTGCTGTCTTCTTGGGGGAATCTTCAAATGATTGTCCCAAACTCTTGGTAAACATTGCAATGAGCTGTTCTTGGTTCAATTTTGCCATACTCTACCTCTGCAAGAGCGGATCAAACTTCGGATAACTCACTTTCGAGTGCTGCTACTTTGGCCTCCATTGCTTTCTTCCTTCTGTGGCATTCACCTTAGGTCACTGATCCCTTCTTCGTATCCGGCAGGTTAGACCAATTTGATAGGAACTAGGAATTGTAATATGCAAAACAAGAAAAATATAGAAAAACTATTAGAGAAATTATGAAGAAAGATCCCGAGAATAATGAGTTGGATATATACGCGGTTTTTGATAGAACATTATGGCGTAGTTTGATCCCCGTAACAATCTCTACTTAGTGAGATAAGACTTGATTGTTGTTATACTATTCTATCTGGATTTGGTGCACTGTATATTTCCCTAGCCAAATTCTGCATGCAATTTTTCTTTTGCAATGAATTCTAGAAACATTCAGTGCAATTTTAAAAGATATGCCAGCTTATATGGAAATCATTCTGAAATAATCAAATTATTGTAGATTGAAGTCAATGGAAAGAATGCAGACCCACTTTACAAGTATTTGAAGAAACAGAAAGGTGGGATATTTAGAGCCATCGATTGGAACTTCACCAAATTCTTGGTAAACAAACAAGGGAAGGTTGTGAAGAGATATGTTCATACCATTGATCCTCATAAAATCGAGGTTAGAGTCATTTTAGTCCTTCAAGATTTAATTATAATTGGAACCCTATTGCCTGTGCCACGATTATATGTTTCATAAGTTATACGTTTCTTCTTGCAGAAGGACATCGTAAAGCTTTTACGTTCTTCTTGAGTACTAAACTCATGTTTCAGAGGTAACTCAAATTGACTATAGTTAATTTTCTTCAGTTGATGATGTTCATGGTATCTCAAATTGTATCAGAAATCATTGTCTGGACCTAAAAACTACATCAGCTGATGCTGTCTTTCTGTTTTTTTTACAGGACATGTAGAATCTGTTCAATGCTTAGGACAAAGAACTTCACTAAAGCTTGTACTACTTATTCCTAGTTAATTTATGGCTTGAAAAATTCTTAATATGTTTCTGTATCTGGATTATGCAATAAGCACAATTTGGTGTTTTCATACTTGGCAAAATAATATTCTGAACTTTTTAGTTCTAACTCAAAACAGTTCCTTACATATTTTTATATTCTAAAATAGTGTTCATAAATGCATCTAATGACATGAACTTGATTTACACTTTATATTCTTAGTGACTATTTAAAAATATTGATAATATGTAGATTAAGTTAAAACAACCTATAATTTTAATGATCAACTTTAGGGCAAAAACATGGTTTTTGATGGTAGTAGTTTGATCATTACTCTGCATAATTGTGATGTGTCATGAATTAATGAAAATACTTAAAGTCTAATGAATTAAATTTTTGATTAAGATTAAATTTGTCTTGTTAGGATGTTTTTGATTTGGTTTGGTTTTTTTAAAAACCTACAAAATAGAATTTTATTAAAAGTAAAAATATTAAAAATATAGCGTGAGTCTCTCATTTGATGACAATGTTGATATAAGATATGGGCAAATGATATCAATATCTGAGGCAGATAAATCTATGTTCTTTTGGAGCAAGTAGGTTAGTTCCTCTTCTTCATTTGTGTTTGGAAACTCTGAGGGCCGATCTAGACTTCTTTTAAGGTCTTCCGGAAGAACACACCTATATTCCAACTGGTCCACTCTTGAGTCCAAGTTTACTAAGTTGAAGTTAATGAGTGGCGGATTGGTGTTAGCTGGAATTTTTCGACAATAACAAAATCTTAGCAAATGGCAAAGTTAGAGGTATACAGATGACGACGTGAATGGGTCGAAGAGATTTGAGGCTTAGTATTACCTCGTGGAGTTTCTACCGCGGATGATGCGTCGAAGGAGTGGTTATTTGGGCGAACAACTATTACGTTCAAGTATGAATAACTAAATTCTGAAGGATACGTGGGGAGAGTGTGCAAGCGGACTACATGCAAGACTTCACGTGGCGAACACTGAAGATAGAAAAGTTAGAAACAATTATTCTCATACTAGTATATATAGGATTTCGTTTTTTAGAATTCAGATAAAAGAGTATGCAAGATTTCACGTGGCGAATATCGAAGATAAGAAAGTTAGAAACAATTATTCTCATATTAGTATATATAGGAGTTCATTTGTAGAATTCATATAAAAGAGTCATGACTGAGAGAATATATGAACAATGAAACACCACCTTTTATTTTCAATGCAGTCTTTAAAATTCACTTTACTTTGTTCTGCCAAGTTATTTCCAATTTTGTTTAATTACATTGCTTTTACACTTTCAGTTTTGCTATCTTCTCTACACTCTTCATCATTACCGAAATCTACATTTTTTACACCCTTTTAGTTACTATTTCGACCAAGTCGATACTAGGTTCTACTTATAGGAAAACTATAAAACAAGGTTTTGGCACTATATCCTAGGATTCACCAGTCGATCCTGCAAGTAACCTTTAATTAAGATACTAACGTTTATTTATCAATTTTCTGTGTAAACAAATTGACACGCCCAATGGGATTTGTGCTAAAATAGTTATCTTTTATAGATACTCATAGTTTCTTCTTATTTAAATTTGTTCTATGTTCATGAATTTTTCTGAGTACTTTGCATGCGATTACAAAGTGGAAAATCTTTGTTTAAAATGTCGTGTCCTCCTATAGATAATGTCAATCCCTAAAATAATTCCCAACCAGCCAATCGACGATTAAAGAGCTTGTTGCCTCGACACCGGTTAGGACACGACTCTCGGATGGTGTTAATGACGCCAACCACGCAATACTATCACAAGGGGACACCCCCCACCATAATCAGGACATCCCTTATTTAACCTTGCATTTGCGAGACCTTTGTTTGGGTTTTCAATGTCACCAAATGGTAGAGATTACCCTTTTGGCATGCCAACATCGATGATGGCTAACCTATAGATGAATATGTCAACTTTTAGTGACAATATAGTCACCACAACGCTATTGTACAATCCTTACAATGCCTCAACGTCAACCATTAATAATATGGCACGACCAGGAGGGATAAGTTACATGCCTCAAAATATGCCATCTTTAAATACAACTTCTATGATGGCTATGAGGCAACAAATGGATAAGAGTAACTTAAAATTAGTTAATACTCTTCCCTAAAAAATGGGAACCATTTTCAATCCTTTGATCACAAATACAAATCAGACCTATGAAGTACTGGCGAATCAAATGGGGTGAATTGCTGATTTCTTTGGCACGACTCCAGTACATGTGCAACCTACCCCTCAAATATCAAACATTAGGAGTCTGATGGACATGGCACAATTAGATACTCAATACCTGAGGGACATGAAACGATTGATAGACAAGGTTCGATAGGTCGAACACTTGAAAATCTAAAAAGCTAGAACTAATAAATACCATAAAAAGGAAAAAGCCGCTTATATAGAAGCAAATGAATATATATCTGACATAGGCGACAACGAGTTTGAAGAAGGCGAAGTCAATGTGGCTGAACTTAAGCCAGAACCCCCTTACATGTGTGAAATGTTGAAACTAGAGAATGGGAAAACCCTGTCGAGACCAACAAAAATGAGAAGTTCTCCACTAGAACTTATACTTTTGATATTACAAAATGTGACGAAATATATGATTTGTTAGTCATGGATGGACAAATCATAGTTCCTCCTGGCCTTAAAACTCTCCATTTAGAACAAAGAGAGAAGATAGGTTTTTGTATATACCATAATTTTCTTGGTCATAAAACTTCTCAATGTGTTCTTTTCAGGGACTTGGTTTAGAAAGCTCTGAAGGAAAGAAGGTTAAAATTTGGAGAAAATCCAAAGTCGTCGATGAAAGTGGACTCAGATCCTATGCATACTGAAGATGCTCACTATGTTGAAACTGTAGATATTTTGATGGTTTAAGCTGCTGATGGCTCCAACATGGAAGTAGACAATGGTGAACAGATCTCTGTTGTCGTCGATTGTGACATGAAAGCAATGTAACCCCAGTATGAAGAGTGGTTGATTGACTTCCTTAAGTGTTGCAAGCTCAACAATTCTAAGACTATGTTATGCCCATGATGCAGTGCCATGTTTGATGAATAACATAAATAAAGATGGAGGGCACAAGGAGATTCAACCTCAGAAGAGGTCAGGGTGGAAGCCAAGTTGTTAGGTTCTCCCCAAACAATGGGGGTAAACCTCGTAGAAACGAAGAATACCTGAGGTAGTTTCATCAGTCTCGACAGAAGACTTTTCGACCACCAATAAATACATCTTAGGAGAAATGGGCGAAGCCTTTAAATCAGAGAGGGGAAAATCACCCCAAATAGAAGGAGGTTGACCCCAAGGAGGGGTTGTCGAATCACAACGGATAAAAAATGTCGAAGGGAAAATCTCACGTCCCTCCGACCTACAAGGGAAACAATCCCATGACGCAGACCCAATTGAGGCATCATCAAAGAAAAAAGAAGGCCGAGAGGGAAGCCTTCACAATGAAGCGAGAAACCCCCATAGGCGAAGCGCAATCTGGATGCGTCGAAGGTTTCAACAAAACCTTACTCAAAGAAGTTTAACGAGTTGGACAAACAGAAAGCTAATCAAGGGTCATCCTTGAAAGAAACCCATTTGGGCTAAGGGGCATATAGGGTAAGGTCGAATACTCGTGAATACTCTCCACAGTCTGAGGACGAAACTCTAAAATATATCCTTAGCCTAAGGAGGAAGATCCTTAGTATACTCCTTGTCACACTCTAAATTTTGACCAGATATTTTTGTAAATTTTCATTCATCTGACGTATTTTTATCGTAGTATCGGTAGCCAGCCATTTATGCATTTTAGTCCAGTAATCATTAATCATACATTTTTAGTCGATTTTATCATCCCATATCTTTTTAATTTAATCATTGATTTTAGAATTTTATTTAGAATTTTCGTCTCGTTTCGTGATTTATTTATTTTAATTTCTAGTTAGATAATTATATTAAATCTTTTTAGAAATTAGTTTAGTTTTTTTTTTAATATTTATATTTATTTTATTTTATTTCCATAAGGTAAAAATATAAAAAAAAATATTTTAGTAACA
Source organism: Lathyrus aphaca (assembly GCA_963966055.1). Lineage (NCBI taxonomy): Eukaryota > Viridiplantae > Streptophyta > Magnoliopsida > Fabales > Fabaceae > Lathyrus > Lathyrus aphaca. The sequence continues at coordinate 6,764,626 of OZ014521.1, forward strand.
GTCTTTAAAAATCCCAAAATATTAGATAGATCTAACTTTTACGATTTCAACTCGGTGTAGTTCTTGTTGGAATCTTTGACGATTTTCCTTTGTCGCCTTGTCTTGATAACCGTAGTGTCGATGGTCTCGTAGTGTGGGTCCACGAGATTCTTTTTCCCGTTGGATCCATACGAGGACCTCAATCAAAGTAGATTCATTGGATGAAGTTGACACCCGACAAGGAGTTGTCGCGAGTGACAAACAGTCTGATGGGTCTGTGACTTTGATAATATTTGTCATTTCTTTCCATGATGTTTTTGCCATGCATACTTTGTATTTACGATGTTCTTCCGTATACGATGCTTGTTAGATTTCTCATGATGTTTTTGCTGTGAGCGTATTCTCGATTCTACTTTTTGTCACGATGTTTTTACCGTAAGCGTACTTTCATTTTTACTCGTTGTCTGATGCTCGTTACCCAATCAGAGGGAAAAAGATGTTGTATTAACTTATTATCATTTACTTATCACCTGTGTGTTTCCACCTTAGTTTTCATCCTTTAATCTTTTCACAAGCTTTGCATTCAAGTTTTACCCATAGTTTTCCAAACTACGACGCTCTGACTTTTCCATTGGAACTGATGAAATAATTAGGGTTTCCACGAAAGATGATGATGAAGAAAAGAGAAAAGAGATAGAAATTGAATTGTGAAACTTAGGATTTGTATTGAGTGGTATGTTTACATACATCATACTATGCCCTTTATATAAGCAACTAAAACCCATGCAAAAAATTATACAAATAGACCCAAACCCAAAACATACACAATGCAAAGTACAAAACTACAAGTTACATTTCGACATAACAACTATATATTGTATTTGACTCAGTCAAATACATCTCGACTACCTACTTCGATATAGCAGATGCTATAACTATCGACAAAACATCGAATTACAACTTCTAACTTTAACATTATCCATCTAGTTCAAATTTCAATGTCGCGAATTTGATCAACAATACTAAAAAAAGTAAGTTTTAATTTTTCTTCTTCTTTTCATTCTTCATTAACGCCTCTTAATTGTCTTCTTAGATTAGAAAGTTTAATTCTAAATATTAGAAACATAAAAAAATGATAAATTAATTTAATCTCAACCAAATTTTCTTGATAAAAATCACAATTTTTTTTTGTTGAAAACTTGAATGTTGCTAATATTGATGTAGATTTTTTTTTTTGTATTAGAGAATATTTAAAAAAATATTAGAACAGATTCTCCAATTCTCCAACTTGTTTGAGACGATCCTGGTTCCAAAGCATATTCATAATACTTTCTTGAGTTCAATGAGTAAGTCAAGCATATGTTGTTTTGTTTGAAATATGACGAACAATTTTAAACGTGTTATTGTAAAATTAACTGAAGCTCCTCTTATGTACGATCTTGTTCACACTTTTGGTGTGATGGTAGTTCACCAATTATGTCATCTCGGTTCATTCTCTTTTCTTGATGGTTGTTTTGTGTTGGTTTTTCATCCAATCTTTGAGTCTTGAATTAGTCTATTTTGTATAGCAGCAACAACAACAATAATAGCATAAGTAGCAACAACAACAACATCAACAATAACATTAACATCAACAACAACAACAAACAACAAAAAAATTAATAACAAGAACAACATCAATAATAAAAACAACAGTATCATCAACAACAAAACAACAATAATATCAACATCGGCAACAACAACATTAACAACAATAACAATTGTTACACTCAAATTATAGCAACAATATTAAGAAATATTTGTACTCTAACAAAATTTTATAATGGAAACTATGATAAGTACTATTATGTAACAAAATGAACAATGGAAAGTGAGATTGAATTAATAACTAGCCAAATTGAAAAGCCATTGTATACAAAATTCTAGGGCATAATACAAAAGATATATAAAACTACATATTAAGTTTACAATCTCATGAGATAATGGATCTCTTATTAAATATGTAGTTAAAACTTTGATCTATAATTCAATCATATCAAAACCTAGCATTTTAAAAAATAAGATCAAGATAATAGATGATTTTCAAGTGAATCATAGATAGAATTCAGCTCCGCCTCATTCTCCATCCTTATTGAGTTACCATCATCTTCAACCACAACAACACTGGAGGAGACTCATCCATTGTTAACATCTGCAATTGAGTGATCACCTTTCAAGGAAAAGGCTAGAAGCCCATCAATCAAATATTTACATTACTGAGAAGCTTCTACCACCAAACAATATATTTAGGGAATCATAAATTTTTTTTTGGTCATGTTAGATTTTACATAAGTTTTATTAAGTATTTTTCAAAAATCACAAAACCTCTATGTCAACTGCGATATCAAGCCTCGTCATATATATTAAGTGAGGAATGTCTAGAAGCTTTCAAGAATCTAAAAAATGCTTACATTTCTCCTCATATTGTTAAAGCACCAGACTGGAATAAGTCATTTGAATTGATGTCTGGTGTATGTGAATTTCACTACCACATCTTGACTCTATGGTAACGTCTAATTTTTGGGAGGTAAGAAAATTGTTTTCATAGCGTGTAATAGGAAACAATATTTTGTTGCGGTAGCGTGTATATTTTTTTTGCAAATGCTATGCAAGAACTGAAAACCGTTCTTATAGATGACAAGAAGAACAATTTTTTATTGTCTTTCTTGAAAATGTGTAAAAACTGTTCTCAAATGTTTTTTTTTTTTAAATTATTTTTATAAAATATATATGTAAGACTATTCTCTTATATGTAAAACCTTTTATAATTTGTTGCGGCAACGTGTATATTTTTCTCAAATATTTTGCAAGAGCTGAAAATTAATTTTGTAGATGGCAAAGAGAACAGTTTTATCACCTACTTTAGCAACAAGCAAAAATATTCTTAAAAATGATTTTTAATTATTTTAATAAAGAGAAATGTTAACGAGTGCCCTCAGAGCATTGATTAAGAGATTAAAATGGTAAGTTGAATATTATTTAATAGATTAAAAATACATGTTTTTCATAAATATATGTGCATTCAATACATGAAAAAAGAAATAATCAACTTTTTTAAAGAATATTGTGTGCATTGAATGAACTGAACATAATATATTTTTCTTATTTGGAATTCTTAACCAGTGTCCTGATGACACTAATTAGCATGACCCTTTAATAAAATATACATGTAAGATGGTTCTCTAAAATAAAAATATTGTTCTCTTATATTTGAGTCTCACTTTTCATTTTTTTAAAAAAATAATTTTTATACTTTTATATATTTTAATTTTTTTCAACTTTTATTTATGACATTTTTAGATATTAAAAAGTTAAAAAAACAATATATATATATATATATATATATATATATATATATATATATATATATATATATATATATATATATATATATATATTAAAATCATATAATTTTGACTATATTTTAACTTTTAATGATAAATATTTATGTTATAAAAATTTAAAATTAAAATCTAGAAACATAGAAAGAGAAACTATTGAATGAAATTTTTAAAAGGATTAAATATAAAAAACCCTTGTAATGTAGGCGATTTTCGTTTTACCCTTGTAATATATATTATTTTGATTTCCCACATGAAATGTTAAAATATGTCTTTTGCCCCCTAGCGTCAAAGTTACCCTTATCAATTATTATTTTTTGGTTTATCCCCCAGATTCAGTGTTCAAATTGCACGCTTAGGGGATAAAGCAAACAAAAAAAATATTACAGGTGAAATTAAAAAAAAAAATTACATGGGCTAAAATAAAAATTCGCTAACATTACATGGGATTTTGTATATTCAACCCTTTTTAAAATGACATGATTTTGTTAAGATTTTAAAATTTTATTCTTTTTGTTTTAATTTATTAATAATTTAAAATTATTACTAATTTCATATATAAAAGCGTCATAATATATATATATATATATATATATATATATATATATATATATATATATATATATATATATATATATATATATATATATATAGTCAGGATCAACTTATTTCAAGAGTAAGTCTTTTTAACTTACTCCATAATTGTAACCTTTAAATTAGATTCAATTTAATGATTATAAGTATAAATGTTAATTTAACCATTGATTGAATCTAATTTAAAAGCTACAATTATGGAGTAAGTTAAAAAGACTTACTCTTCGAGTAAGTTTTTTTAATAAGCAATTTGTTTTACAAGGGAGAAACATGGATTCTCCAACCCGATACAAAAAATCAATCAAAAACAAATAGAAGGACCCTGAAAATTACAAAAAATCAGTAGGATTTTTCATCCAATCGTATAAACTACATCTCCTACAGCCTAATTCTAACCATCTCCAAGAAAGAGAGATGATAAAATGGAACATAACCTCTACGTCACAAATAGCTTCGTTGAACATTATGTTGTTTCTCGTTCTCCAAATACATCATACCGAAATAATCCACACAAAACAACTCATGTCTTCTTTTCCTTTGTCGAACAAAGCCAAAAACCAAAGCAAGACGTGATTACTAATCGATTCTTGAGGAATTGGAAGAGTACTAAACCAAGCCTCAATTTTCCGTCACAAGACTTGAACTTTCGGACAATGCAAAAAGAGATGAATAACATTTTCTTCCTCTTGAAAGCACAAGACACAAACCTTGTCATGAGAAGAGTTTGCAATACCTTTGTTAGCCAGGTTATCACAGGTCGGTAACCTATTACAAATAAGTCTCCAACAAAAAATCTTAACTTTAAGAGGGATGTTAGTCTTCCAAACGACTTTTAGGAATAAATTCTCAGGATCTTGGAGAATAAAAATGGGCAAACCTGAGCTTAAGTGATAGTAGCAAGAATGGACCGTGAACAACTTCGATGGATCCAACTACCATTCCCAAGTGTCTTCAGTGTCGCGAAGAACTGAACGTTTTGAACCATGATTTTCAGAGCTGCAGGTAAGACCGGATCTAGCAAGAGAATATTTTCCCAACAATTTTCAAAATTCAAATGCCAAATATTTTGAATCCATTGGCCATAAGAATTAATTTTGCTATATTTATCGAGTGCTGCAGTGTAAAGAGAAGGGAAAATATCTTTTATCAGGTTTTCCCCGCACCAAAAGGAGTACTAAAAGAGGATTTTCGAGCCACTGCCTACAACAGGAAGGCAACAAATCTGTAGGTTTGAATATGTACCAAGAATGTTAAGGAAAACTAAGTCTCTCATCCATAATGAAGTAGATGTAATAGGCGAGAACAAGAAAGCATGTTTTAAGATTATTGAGTCAAGGCAGCCGTATCTTTCGGTCAAGAAGGGCCTCCAAATCTCATCACCACCAATAAGGAATTTCCAATGCCATTTGAATAACAAATCCTTGTTAAAGAAACCTATGTGTTTGATTCTAAGTCCTCCTTTGTCTTTGGGATTACAAATCATCTCCCATTTAATCCAAGATATGCAAGTTTTGATCGACGAACCAGACCAAAGAAATCTCCGTTGGATTGAAATCAAAGACTTAATGATCTTCGAAGTAGCTTTGAAGATGGATAAATAATGTATCAGTATGTTAACAAGAACCGAGTTAATCAAAGAAGCCTTCCCTCATATGGATAATTTATCGGTCCAAGAATTGAGTATTGATTTCAATGACCCCAAAACCGGCTTTCAAAAAGAGGTGTGCCAATGATTCCCACCAATGCAAATGCCAAGAAATTAAAAAGGAAAAACACATGAGTTACAATATAGAAAACTTTCCGCCACCTTAAGGAAAAGAGGATCGCAATGAATACCGAATAAACAACTTTTTGAGAAGTTAATCTTTGTGCCAGAAACGGTTTCAAAGCCTCTGAGAATAATCTTCAAATTTAAAAAGTATGAATCATTGCATTAAAAATATATTTAATTTGGTTTTATATAATAGATTTTGTATATATATATATATATATATATATATATATATATATATATATATATATATATATTGTGTATTAGTATTTTTGTTTTGAAGAATACATTGTAATATTAGTGTATTCAATGGTAAAACAATTTGAATTTTCTCTTATAAAAAACAATAGGTAGGAGGCATAACAAACATGTATGCATAATATTATATAGATTTGAAACATTGATACATTAATGGGGCAAAACAAACATGTATGCATGAATATTAAATATATGTGTAGATGTTTAAGAATTGGCAGAATTTTTGACCAAACAAGAAATGTTAAATTCAGTTCAGAATGTCCTATCAGATGTTGGGACATTAGCAAACAGAGTATGTGAACTTATTTCAGGATGTCCTACCAGATGTTGGGACATTATGTAAATAACTTAAGTTCAGTTTTCCAGGATGTCCCAACAGATGTTGAGACATCTCAGACCTGCTTCCAGAATTAATTATTGATTAACAGATCAGAGATATTTAAGGAGAGTTATCTGGAATTAATTAATGATGGACAAAAACAGAACAAGGCGCATCTGTAGGGAGTTTTATATTGAAGATTCAGATTAAAACAGAAGACCTAATGCACCTAGAATATAGGAAGTAACAAACCCTAAATTCAAGGTGACAGCTGCTGCACATTAGGGCTGGATCATTCTACAGAAAGCCCAAAATTCAGATACCTATTTAAACAACAGAAACTCATAGAATTGAGTACGAATTTCAGAAGACCAAATAGGGTGTCTAGTGTTTTTAATAGCAGGTGTTTTTATATGTACCACTTTATGAGCTTTTAAGCAAAAGTGCATTTGTGACTTGATTGAAACTGTTAAGTAAGATCAAGCTGTTTTGTTTGAAGGATGTCTTCAATTTCAGTAAACTTGTAAACTTGATCACTGTGTGATTGAGGGGGAGTGAGTAGGGTACTCTTATCTAAGTGAGTCTTAGGTAGAAATTGCATTGGGTAAGTATTAAGTGATAGATTAAACAGGGTGGTTTAAGTCTAGAATTAATATTACTAATAGTGGATTTCCTCCTGGCTTGGTAGCCTCCAGATGTAGGTGTGGTTATACACTGAACTGGGTTAACAAACTTCTGTGTTGTTTACTTTTCTTGCTATTTAAGTTTTGGTTAAATTTGTCAAGTGTCCTATCAAGTGTTGGGACATCTCTTAGGACATCTCATACTTGATCACAGAATTTCAATTGGCATCAGAGCAGGCACCCTGCCTGTTTATACTGGGTGAGATCTAGGGAATACAAATTCTGTAACATGGACAGAGAATTAGGGTCAGTAAATAGACCACCTATACTGGATGGATCTAATTATGACTACTGGAAGCCAAGAATGATTGCATTCTTAAGGTCACTTGACAACAGGGCATGGAGAGCAGTCAATGTTGGATGGGATCATCCTGTCCAAGACACCAAAGATGGATCAAAAGTGCTGAAACCTGAAGAAGAATGGAGTAAGGAGGAAGAAGACTCAGCACTAGGCAACTCAAAAGCCTTAAATGCTTTATTCAATGGCATTGATAGGAACATTTTCAGACTTGTGCATCATTGTGAGCTGGCCAAAGATGTTTGGGATACTCTCAAAATAACTCATGAAGGAACATCAAAAGTAAAAATGTCAAGACTTCAACTTCTCACCACCAAGTTTGAAAACTTGAGAATGAAGGAAGATGAATCAATTCATGAGTTCTATATGAACATCTTGGATATAGCCAATACTTCTGGAGCTTTGGGAGAAAAGATGACTGATGAAAAGCTTGTAAGAAAGATTCTCAGATCTTTGCCAAAAAGATTTGACATGAAAGTCACTGCAATAGAAGAAGCTCAAGACATATGCTCCATGAAAGTTGAAGAACTCATTGGTTCCCTTCAAACTTTTGAGATGGGAATGAATGACACAAATGTCAAAAAGAACAAAAGCATAGCATTGGTGTCAAATACAGATGAAGAAGAAGATGATGAATCAGCAAATGATAAAAGCTTATCAGAAAACCTTGCCTTGCTTGGAAGACAATTCAAACAGATTCTCAGAGGAATGGAAGGCAAATCCAAACCTAGTGGAAGAAACACAAACTCTGAGAACAGAAGACCTTATGATGCTAACAAAAGATTAAAGTATGCTGAAAAGACCAGTCAAGATAAAGGAGTCAAATGCCATGAATGTGAAGGATATGGACACATCAAGATTGAATGTCCTACCTACTTAAAGAGGCAAAAGAAAGGACTCTCTGTGACCTGGTTTGATGAAGACTCAGGAGATTCAGAAGAAGAATCAGCTAAGCATATTACTGCTTTAGCTGGACTGTGTGAATATGATAGTGATTCCAGTTGTGGAGAACTTACTTATGAAGAACTTGAGCAAGCATTCAAAGATCTATACAAAAGAAGCTCTGAAATATGCAGTGAAGTTATAAAGCTAAAGAAGCAGAATGAGGCATTAGAAGATGACAAAGCAAATGATCAGGAGATCATTGACACCTTAAAAAGTGAAGTAAGCCTTCTCAACTCTAAGTTGGAACATATGTCCAAATCTGTTAGAATGTTGAACAGCAGCTCAAACACACTGGATGTTATTCTCAGCAATAATAAACATTCAGGGGACAAAAGTGGACTGGGATATAACAGAGATGAAGCCAGCTCTAGCAAAACTACTTCAAAAACTACACAGTCAAACAAGATGTCCCAACAGATGCTCCAACATCAGAACACAAAGACAAACATAATGTTCCAACAGATGTCTCAGCATTCTGGAAAGAACAAAATGAAGAAGAAGTATCAAAGATGGAGATGCCATCACTGTGGAAGATTTGGGCATATCAAACCTCACTGTTATAAGCTACATGGATATCCAAATCAGATGTATCAACAACCTTCCAAGCAGAAAGTAGAAGGTACCAAGAAAGTGCTGCATAGACATCAAAGAAATCAGCAACCTCCTAAGCAGAAGACAGAGGTCATCAAGAAGGTTTGGAGACCAAAAGCTGACATTCAGACTGATCAAAGCCACATACCCAAGAACCAGATCAACAATCAAGCTTGGAGATCAGCTGAACAACACACAGGGCAGAGGCATCAAAAGAAATCTCAACTTATCTGGTCAAAGAAAAGTACTGCATACATAGCACATACATCTCTGAGAGTATCAGCTAAAGAAGACTGGTACTTTGATAGTGGATGCTCAAGACACATGACTGGATTGAAGAATTTGCTAGTAAACTTAAAATCACATTCATCCAGGTATGTTACCTTTGGAGATGGAGCTAAAGGAGAAATCAAGGGAGTTGGAACCTTGGATTGTCAAGATGTTCCAAGACTAGATGATGTGCTGTTAGTTAAAGGTTTAACTGCTAACCTGATCAGCATAAGTCAACTATGTGATCAAGGATACAGTGTAAACTTTACCAAATCTGAATGTATAGTGACTAACAAAGAACAAGAGGTTGTCATGAAAGGAGCCAGATCTAAAGACAACTGTTACATGTGGGAATCCCAAAATCTCAGTCTCACTTCAACCTGCTCTCTAGCTAAAGAAGAAGAAGTGAAACTGTGGCATCAAAGACTAGGTCATCTTCATTTCAGAGGCATAAAGAAGATCATATCTATGGATGCTGTAAGAGGTATTCCTAAACTGAAGATTGATGATGGCAAAATATGTGGTGAATGTCAAATAGGCAAGCAAACCAAGATGTCCCATCCAAAGCTCCAACATCTGACAACTTCCAAAGTTTTGGAACTTCTACATATGGATCTTATGGGACCTATGCAGGTTGAAAGTCTTGGTGGTAAGAGGTATGCCTATGTTGTGGTTGATGATTTTTCAAGATATACATGGATAAACTTCATCAAAGAAAAGTCAGATGTATTTGATGTATTCAAAGAATTATGTCAAAGATTGCAAAGGGAAAAATCCAGCTGTGTGATCAGAATAAGAAGTGATCATGGAAAAGAATTTGAGAATCAAAAGTTCTTAGATTTCTGCTCTTCAGAAGGAATCAATCATGAGTATTCTTCACCTATCACTCCTCAACAGAATGGGATTGTTGAAAGGAAGAATAGAACCATTCAAGAATCAGCAAGAGCTATGATCCATGCTAAAAAGTTACCTCTATACTTTTGGGCTGAAGCTATGAACACTGCCTGTTACATCCATAACAGAGTTACTTTAAGGAAAGGAACTTTGTCCACAATATATGAAGTCTGGAAGGGCAGAAAACCCACAGTTAAGTACTTCCATGTTTTTGGAAGTATCTGTTATATTCTGGCAGATAGGGAGCAAAGAAGAAAAATGGATCCTAAAAGTGATGAAGGGATTTTCCTTGGATACTCCATAAACAGCAGAGCATATAGAGTATTTAATTCTAGAACCAAGGTTATCATGGAATCCATAAATGTGATAATTGATGATGCTCCTACAGATGTCCCAGAAGATGTTGGAACATCTGCTGATATCAAGATTGAAGCTGAAGAAAAGAATGATCAATATAACTTCACTGATACAAGGACAGAAGAATCAAGAAAACCTCCTTCCATCAGAATACAAAAGGATCATCCCAAAGATTTGATAATTGGTGATCCCAACAGAGGTGTGAGCACTAGATCAAGAGAAGTGATTTCAGGTTCTTGTTTTGTTTCCAAAATAGAACCTAAAAATATCAAGGAAGCTCTCACTGATGAATACTGGATTTGTGCTATGCAAGAGGAATTAGGTCAATTCACAAGGAATGAAGTGTGGAATCTTGTTCCTAGACCTGATGACATAAATGTGATTGGTACAAAATGGGTGTATAAGAACAAGTCAAATGAACAAGGAGTTGTTACAAAGAACAAAGCTAGACTTGTGGCTCAAGGATACACTCAAATTGAAGGGGTAGACTTTGATGAAACCTTTGCACCAGTAGCAAGGCTTGAATCAATAAGACTACTGTTGGGAATTGCTTGTATCTTGAAGTTCAAGCTATTTCAAATGGATGTGAAAAGTGCCTTTTTAAATGGCTACCTTAATGAAGAAGTATATGTAGAACAGCCTAAAGGATTTGTTGATCCAAACTGTCCAAATCATGTATACAAACTAAAGAAGGCACTTTATGGTTTGAAGCAAGCTCCAAGGGCATGGTATGAAAGACTGACCACATTTCTTATCAAGCAAGGATACAGAAAAGGTGGAATTGATAAAACCCTGTTTGTTAAAGATGAAGAAGGAAATGTCATGATTGCACAAATATATGTTGATGACATTGTCTTTGGTGGGATGTCTGACAGGATGGTCAAACATTTTGTCAAGCAGATGGAATCTGAATTTGAAATGAGCCTAGTAGGAGAATTAACCTACTTTCTTGGTCTGCAAATAAAGCAAATGGAAGACTCAATGTTCATCTCACAAAGCAAGTATTCCAAGAACATAGTCAAGAAATTTGGAATGGAAAATGCTGCTCACAAGAGAACTCCTGCCCCCACACATTTAAAGCTGACTAAAGATGAAAAGGGTGAGAATGTAGATCAAAGCTTATACAGAAGCATGATTGGAAGCTTGCTATACTTGACTGCTAGCAGACCAGACATTGCTTTTGCAGTAGGAGTGTGTGCAAGATATCAAGCTGATCCAAAAGTCAGTCATCTCAATCAAGTCAAGAGAATCCTTAAATATGTTAATGGTACTTGTGACTATGGCATAATGTACTTTCATGGTTGCAAACCAATTCTCACTGGCTTCTGTGATGCTGATTGGGCAGGAAGTGCTGATGACAGAAAAAGCACTTCAGGAGGATGCTTCTTTCTAGGAAACAATCTGATTTCTTGGTTCAGTAAGAAACAGAATTGTGTATCCTTATCTACAGCTGAAGCTGAGTATATAGCAGCAGGTAGCAGTTGTTCTCAGTTGGTTTGGATGAAGCAGATGCTCACTGAGTACAATGTCCCACAGGATGTCATGACATTGTACTGTGACAACTTAAGTGCAATCAACATATCAAAGAATCCTATCCAACATAGCAGGACAAAGCATATTAATATCAGACATCATTTCATCAGAGATCTTGTAGAAGAAAAGGTGATTTCATTGGAGCATGTAGCTACAAATCTGCAGTTAGCTGATGTCGTACCTCGAAAAATACGATCCTCGCGAAAGACGCGGAAAAATAGACAAACAGAGTCGCCACCTAATTTTAATTTATTCCTAATAAAGGAAAAGGGAAATATAGATAAACCCTATAAAAGAATGAACTTGGTCATTGAAACCAGATTCTGAATTCGGGAGTCGGTTACGCAAGAGGAAGGTATTAGCACCTCTTACGTCCGTTGTACTCAACGGGAACCTCTTAGTCTAATCTGCGATCGAATACTAACTTATATTAATGTCTTCTTAATGGTGAACGATATATTAAGAAAAATGGGTGATTTTAGTCTTAGGGTGCTCGGCAGGGATTGAGATCCGTGTGCCTACGTATTCCCTTGTGCAATGGGAAAGTCAGAGCCTCGTAGTTCGTGGTACTAAGGTTCGATTAGTCTCGATCGCAACAGGGGCGAGAGAAAAGAGGAAGTTAATTGTTAGGGGCTCGCCAAGGAATGGGATCCTTGTGCCTACGTATCCTTGTTGAGGAATCAGAGCGTCGTAGTTCGACTAACTACGAGTAGTCAGTGGTTTGTTAATGAACGATTATTTAAATCGCATTCTAACTGCTAAGCGTTGGCTTGTCTGCTCGCGATAGGAGGCTGAAGCGCTAGCTTGTTTTGCAAATATAGAAAGGATTTAAATAGTTCTTGTTTCGAAAAGATGTTTGAATCGATTAGGGTTTTTTAAGAATGAAAGGGTAAATAAACTGCGTCCTGAGGGGCGGGCCTCAGGAGAGTTTATTCGAGAATTCGAGGAATGCTAGACTCCAGAATTCAATTCTTTCATTATTTGATATGTTGAATTTAGTGTTTTAATTGCGAAAGATCGAATAAACTACGTCCCGCGGGGCGAGCCTCAGGAGAGTCCATTCAAGAATTCGAGGAATGCTAGACTCCAGAATTCCGTCCTTTCGATATTTCTTTGGTAAAATTGCGTTGGTTCTTGGAACTTGGTATGGAAATAGATGCGTTAGTTTATTTTAATCTTAAAAATTTGAACAAGTTTAGGAAAGCGAGAATTGTGCAGACGGCGATCGGGTCATGATCGACTTACGTGTGTGTATGTGTAAGTATATAAGTTTACATGGCATTAAACCAAAGATTTCGCTTTTTCTTCTGAAAACAAATATTTTAGTTCAATCGCATTCAATTTTTATTTTTGACAATCCATAGTCATAAAGTGAGAATAACATATAAATCTATATAAGTCACAAATCAACGTCACACGACTAAACACGAGTATAAGAATATGATTAATTTCCAAATAGATTAATTCCTTAATTGATTTTAACAAATACTTATTTTTAATTAATTACCTAAATTAACTTATATTAACTTATTAATAGTCAAGATAACCAAAACTTATTAATATAATTTTGTTTTAACATTATTTTACAAGATAGCCATGATATTTCTTATCAAAAAACACAAAAAAAAAACTAATATTGGGCCTCTAAACAAAGGGTGGGGCGCAGGCCCACCTAACTCAGACTGAAACCAAGCAACCCGGGTCAATTTCGGATCCCAGCAATACCAACTAGCTGTCGGCGTCACTGGTCTACTAGCAACAAAACTCAGTCTGCTATGGACACGCGATTCGATAGGAAACAAATAAAAATAAAAACATGTGATGCTGTGCAGTATAGGGAACAGTAATATCTTATGCAGTGTGATACATTGGGCAGTGTAATACCAAGTCTTGGAAAAAAACCAAAAATTAAATTAATTAAATACAATTTGCACAAAATAAAAGAAACGGTGGAAGTGAGCCTCACCGTCCCTCAATCCCTCAGTCTTCTTCAAAAAAGAAAAGAAAAAAAAAAAACTAAACTCAGCTCAAATTGTGTTCTTATGAACAGCAACTCTTCATAGCATCACAATTATCACAAGAGAACACGATTGAAAATAAAACACAACTAAAAAAAAACCTAAATTCCACATCTAAATCAATACACCAAATGTTCATCAACAAGAGCGAATCGGAATATCAACACAGCAACAAAAGTCGAGCGAACAGAGAATCAAAGGAAATCATCACTCAAAGAAAGAATCAAACAAGCTAAAATGGAGAGGAGATTGAGGATTTACCGACGGCGGAAGCTAAAATCCCGAACGACCAGGTATTTGCTTCTTCTTGCTGATGTTCTCTTTTCTACCCCTTTTCGTTCTCTTGAATCTCCTTTTCTTCCCTTTCTCTGAAACTTTTACCCTTTACACGTTCATTGCTGTGTGAATGAGGGTCTTAGCTCAAATATCTTTCAGAGTCTTAAGGATAAACTCTTAAAAAACTTTGTTGAAAAAAAAGAAGCTTTCAGTGATTTTGTTTTCTGAGTAATGAAGTTGTTTCTGTTTTTTCTTTACTAGGGTTTTTCCAAGGTGATGGTGGCGTTGTGTACTTCTGGTGGCTAGGGTTTTGTGTGCGTTATCCTCTCCTATTTGCGGCTGGGTTTTTTGGTAGGTGGCCTCCCTCTGGATTTACCAATGATTGGCATTATATATAGTGAGAAAATGAGGGTCTAATACGTGTGAGTTTTGTGCGAAAATCGTGTGAGGTGAGATGTGAGAATTTTCAATCCGTTGAGAGGATTTTCGGATGGGATTTTGTGGTATTGTATGGTGGGGACCATGAAGATAGTGACTAAAGTTTGTTTTTTGTCTGTAGTAACCTTCTGGAATAAACTGTGGTTTGTGTGGTCCTGCTTAAACTTTGATTTTTTACTACTGATTTTCACTGAATCTCTTACTGTTATGAACCAAGTTTTTTTACCATGGTGAAATTTTGACCTGTTTGAATCTCTGATTTCTCTGTATTTGCTCTGCACTTAGTATGCGTGAATTTTATTCGAACTTGCTTGGCTATGAACCATGGTTGCTGACATTAGTTGGTTCTTGTGTGTTTATGTAGGTGGTTGCACATCTTGGAAGAAAGTGATTATCCTTGTGCAATGCTTCCTATGGTGTAAAGTTATAGCCTGAGTATGATCTTTCCATGGGCTTCGATGATTTCTTCGACTTGAGAACTAGGTTTGGTTCTGGGCATTAAACAGTCAACCACTGCTTTCCATTTAACAGAACAATTATCAAGGACAAAAAACCTGCAATACTGATGCATTTGAGGAACCTAGGAGTAGCATAACCAAAGATCGTCAAAGTGAGCAGTGCACGACAGTATGTGTTTTTCTTTGGAGCTAGAAGTGAAGGGTTATGACTTTGTGGCTTTGGATCTGAAACAAGAAAATCTTAGGGGATTGCTGCAAGATTTTGAGTTTGCGGTGGTGCGGAGCTGAGTATTTCTCGTAACGGCCTCAGTGATTGAAGAATTGGTCATGTTTAATGGTATCTTCAATCTCCTTCCTGTCTTCACTTTTGATGTTTTAAAGATGTGACTTCTACGATGTTTCCTTTCATATGCAGGAAGTATGGATGGTACGGATGTACTTCAAGATGAAATGACACAAGATTTGGAGGCTCGGGTTGACAAGGGAACTTCGATGGCCATGGATATTAGCTTCTCATTGAATAGTCCTTTGCATATGAGGTACTAACATTATTTTCTTTTCAACTCTTTCTTATAAAAAACTAATGCTTTACTAAGAAGAAACTTCTTCTTTGGTGTAAAAATCCTGGTTGTTTAGAATGTATAGTTGAACTGGTTCAACTCTAATTTAGTTTTTATCCTGCGGGTAGGATTATTTACAACCTTTGCTTGTCAAGTTGATGTGTACTTGAATTTTGAACTGCTGTAATTCCTTTTGACTGTCGTGGTTTTGATAATTCTTCCATTGTACTGATGCTTTGTTGTTTTGTTCGTTTCATTGTGGCTGAACTTTACCGTTTTGAATTGCACACACTGCTTGTGTCTTTTATTGGTACCTGATGAAGAACTTGGAGTGACAATTATTAAATTTGGCATTTTGGTATGTGACAATCTTTGAGAAATAATTCCCACATCTGCACTTCTATGACCTTATGTAGGATCCTTATCATGTCTTGCTATCATTTTTGCAGGCCATATGACTTCACAAGGTCTTGATTGGGGCTGCTACGCATGGATATAATTTGTTTGGCTCTAAGTATCTGAATCATGGAAATGGGGTCCTAGCTTGTAGTCTGATTTCAGGACTAACAAGAACAACATTTCTCACTTGTATTTGCTTTAAGGATTTAGAAATTCATCACTGAAACCTTGTTTGTAACAATATGAAACATAAGCTTAGGCATGTGGAAATTAGTTTGTGATGAGAATTAATAACAGTGCACTCTAACCAAACACATGAACCGCCCTTTTTGAAAACCATGAGAGCTAGTGTACCATTATGATAACTTTCAAGGCGTTTTAGATTTTTCTTGCTTCTTTCTTACTCCGTAACCTACTCTGAATACCAATCTTTAGAACCATCTCCTTTTTTTATGATTAACTTTAGGATATTCTCTCTGAATAGTAGAGCAAGATGGTCTTGTAAGCACATACAGACCTTGTTGCAACCTGTTACCTCTTTGAGTGAATTTTTATGGAATGATTCAAATAAACTTTGCTAATTACTTCCACACTTGAATAACACATTGAATTGGTAATCTCACATATATCATGGATTTGCAAATTCATTTTGAATTTCTGATTTTAGATGACAACTTCAATGACAACGTAACAAAATTTCACACCATTTGAAACAACAACAAAAACCACAATACATGCTTGTTTTCAAAATCCCTGGACATTAAGAATGAATGAAAACCAACTTGACAAGAATAGTTCTTTAGACTTGATTTGGAGCGCCATACTAATTCCCTTGATCAAAATCTTAAATGTGGACCATTATGAGCATGAGTTGTACTACCTTAAAACATAGGCCAAATACACTGAATTGAATTGATCACTTGGCATCCTGATTCCATCAGATAAATTGAATTGATGCAAAACTCTTAGTTGAAGTATTACTGCATACAGGCTTTGCCTGATATCCTTAAATAAACCTCGTCCTAACCTTGAGCATAGTCAACAAAAGAGAAAGAACATTTCTTTTTACTTTTTTTGGACAATGGTTAGTAAAATAGTAACAAGAATATAAATTAAAATAAAAACATATGGGTAGGACAAATTTCGGGTATGACAGATGCCCCTAGCTAATTGCCTTGAACCCAGAAAGTGAACTACTGCATGGCGTTCAATTTTAGGGTAAAAGTCAATTAGATATAAGAAGACCCTAAAATTTGTCCAACAAGAAGAAAATGTGACGTCATAATAAAGGATATGAGGATAGGATGCCAGATTGTACAGAATGTCTGAGATTCTTTGAATTAACACAGCAGTATCTCAATTTACTGAATAAATTTTCGATTACGTGAAGCAGTACCTTATCAATTAAGGTTCTCCGACGATAATAATGTCTTAACATGAGGTTCTCTAGTCCAAGAAAAGAAAAACTTTATCAATAAAGGCTCTTTGGGGATACATAGAGCAACATCTCGAACAACGGTACAACATTTCCTAGATCATGCGAAACAGTTCCTTGCAATCAAGGCTCTTCGGTGATACTAGAACAATACCCTTACCACAACATGAGATTCTTCGGGTCTTGCGAAGCAGTACCTTTTCGACTAAGGTTCTTCGGAGAATACCAAAGCAGTATCTCGATCAAAATGGTACAAGACTTTCCAGGTCATGCGAAGCAGTTCCTTACAATCAAGGCTCTTCGGTGATACTAGAACAGTATCCTTACCACAACATGAGATTCTTCGGGTCTTGCGAAGCAGTACCTTATCAATTAAGGTTCTTCGGAGAATGCCAAAGCAGTATCTCGATCAAAATGGTACAAGATTTTCCAGGTCATGCGAAGCAGTTCCTTACAATCAAGGCTCTTCGGTGATACTAGAACAGTATCCTTACCACAACATGAGATTCTTCGGGTCTTGCGAAGCAGTACCTTATCAATTAAGGTTCTTCGGAGAATGCCAAAGCAGTATCTCGAACAAATGGTATAAGATTTTCCAGGTCATGCGAAGCAGTTCCTTACAATCAAGGCTCTTCGGTGATACTAGAACATTATCTCTACCACAACATGAGATTCTTCGGGTCTTGCGAAGCAGTACCTTATCAATTAAGGTTCTTCGGAGAATGCCAAAGCAGTATCTCGATCAAAATGGTACAAGACTTTCCAGGTCATGTGAAGCAGTTCCTTACAATCAAGGCTCTTCGGTGATACTAGAACAGTATCCTTACCACAACATGAGATTCTTCGGGTCTTGCGAAGCAGTACCTTATCAATTAAGGTTCTTCGGAGAATGCCAAAGCAGTATCTCGATCAAAATGGTACAAGATTTTCCAGGTCATGCGAAGCAGTTCCTTACAATCAAGGCTCTTCGGTGATACTAGAACAGTATCCTTACCACAACATGAGATTCTTCGGGTCTTGCGAAGCAGTACCTTATCAATTAAGGTTCTTCGGAGAATGCCAAAGCAGTATCTCGAACAAATGGTATAAGATTTTCCAGGTCATGCGAAGCAGTTCCTTACAATCAAGGCTCTTCGGTGATACTAGAACATTATCTCTACCACAACATGAGATTCTTCGGGTCTTGCGAAGCAGTACCTTATCAATTAAGGTTCTTCGGAGAATGCCAAAGCAGTATCTCGAACAAATGGTATAAGATTTTCCAGGTCATGCGAAGCAGTTCCTTACAATCAAGGCTCTTCGGTGATACTAGAACAGTATCTCTACCACAACATGAGATTCTTCGGGTCTTGCGAAGCAGTACCTTTTCGATTAAGGTTCTTCGGAGAATGCCAAAGCAGTATCTCGAACAAATGAGATTCTCTAATCCAAGCAAAGCAGTTCCTTAACAATAAAGGCTCTTTGGGGATACTTAGAGCGGTATCTCGAATAAATTCCAGGATGCTCTCTGCTTGGAGAGCAACAAAAGGAGATGCTGGGAATCGTCACTATCAACCATAAAGCTGAAGAATGACCTGCTGGGGATATAAAAATCCGCGAGCACTTGTAGGGTAATAATTCTCTTCAGAGAAATCTTGCCGATTTTGAAAAAGGATGGTTCGGGATACATGTCCTGGATCCTGCTATGCTATGCTTCATATGATACCGTGCATTGCATGATGCACAATGATTCATGTGAAAATGCAATTGTTAATGCTTCTAATGCAAATGCTTTGTTATATGCTAAAGATTAATATGATTGTGTTTGATGACATTCTTGTTTTCAGACAAAAATGTTATGCATGTCATGCTTGTGACAATGCCAATGGTTGAGTATGTTGGAGATAGATCTTCATTTCGAGGGTGAGATCCCTTTTGTGGTGTCATTGGTGATTGTATTTGGGAAATACCAAGTGAAATTAGACTTTTGGTTTTATAAAGGATGCCAACACGGTGGACTTTCAGTTTTTTCAAGGTTGTCAACATAGTTGGACTTTCGGCTTTATACTAGTTGCCACCCAAGTGGACTTTTGGGAATTAGGAGAGTGCCAATAAAATCAGACTTTTTCTTTTTAGTAGATGCCAATGAAATTGGACTTTGGGTTTTACAAGGGTGCCAATAAAATTGGACTTCCGGCCTTTTGGTGGTTGCCAATGAATATTGGACTTTTTTGGGGGTGGTGGAGGGTATTCGACTTCTCGACACTTGGTATCCTACGATACTCTGATCGGAGGATGGATGCGACCATTTTTGGTGCCCCCAAGTCTTGATCCATTGCTGAAGTTGTAAGTTGCTGAGAGAACTTCGACTTTTTTGGACTGATACTTCAAGTTGACTTTCAAATGAGCATAGCGACATAATCAATGCATGCTGATTATGCTTTTTGCTCAATCCTAAGGTATCCTCTTAAGAAATGATGATGTACTAGTATGATCTTTCGACGTTTGTTGTGAACTTGACAATTACCACTGTCTAGTACAACTCGTTTGATTATCACGAAGAAGAAATTGCCCCTTGTAACTGTCTTGTCCCAGTATATAAGGACTTTGAAGGAATCTTCTTTAAATGGAAGCCTTGAGAATGATTATACCATGACATGATATGATACAAATTGCCCCATTATCTGGATCTCATGAGTGGTTTCCCATGTCTTTAGAGAAAACTTGTCTGAAATCGACTAATTGCTTGGTAATTTGCCTCTGATAGGCTGAACGTTGAGATAGTCTTCCTCCTGGATTGCTTGGAGATTTGATTTCTAATCAACCAGCTTCCATGTCAACACAACTATTGTAAGTCATGCCCCTGATTCATAGGGTTATGAGTGATCTTGATCCAAGTCAACACCAATTAGTGTTCAAGTTCCTCTTTTAATTTTTCTTGATGGAATTTCCTTAGATGCCAAATACCGGCTTGCAATTAAAATTTGTTTGTTCATAAATGGTAATTATAATGCAATATCCATGCGAGTTTTGAAAAATCACTTATTCGAATAAAGTGTGTGACGAATGAATCAAATGTCCAAACGTAATACTGATTTAGTTAGTGATTTGTGAAATAACAAGGAGAAGATTAGCAAATCTTTTAGGAGTCAGCTTACGCAACCTTGCTGAGATATGCTTTCAGAATAAACCCTGCTTCAATTAGGTCTTTTAAGGGTTGTATCATGGTCTGGTTCACGGTTATGAAACAAAGGATATAGGCTCAAATACTTTTGTACCCACCCATCTTCGTGATGTTCTCCAGTCCTACGTTCAGTTAAATAACACACATATTTGTCTCTTACGAGAGCTTGAAGGTGTAATGGTTGAAAATGATTGTTCAAGACTTTCTTACAATGGTAGTCACCTTATTCGTTTTTTCTTGAATGGTAGCGACCCTTTCAGTTTTGGATAAGATGGTCACTGCAACTTATTTTGTTTTTTGCTGAGGATTTTGACGACCTCTTTCTACTTTTTTCCTTGCGATCCCTAATTTTTGCATGGACTGTTTTTTGAAGTTTAGTCCATCGGGATTGCCCTAACTTTTGCCTAAGTCTCCTATTAGGATATTCAACTTAGCGGGCTTTTTCTATTTTTTATTTTTCTCTTTTTTTTTTGTTGAAGGATTGTGACTGCCACGTCATTGGTCACAGATGGATTCCCAAATGAAATGTTTCACCTTGGATGTGTAGTCATGTTAACTGAACACTACCCTGCCCCGGGTTTAGCGTACGGGTTTTGAATATCCGACAAAAACTCCTACTTCTAGGCTCAAAGTGGTTGTCTAGGGATTAACTCCTTATCTCTCCAGTGTTTGGGGATTCGAAACAATGCCTGTACATCATCAGTAAGGTTCTTTCCGAAAGCAAGTTTTCAACAATTATGGGTATTTCGTTTTCGTCATCCTCCCTCAAATATTTTCTAAACAACAAAGTTAAAGGGAAGTGAGATAGAGAAGTATATTTTTATATTTGCAATAAATAAATGAGTGACTACGAATGGATTCGTTCAAAACATGCATGTTCATTTCATTAATATTACCATTAAAGACAACAATATTTAAAAGCGAGTAGCAATTAACAGAAAAGAAACTACAAATGCGAAGAAAATCATATGGGTCAAAGCCTGCCAGTGTTGAGGGAATGGGCTTTAGGATGTCTTCCTGGAGTCTTCAAACTTAATCATACAGGAAACTTGACGCGCATGAACAAATTTCCTTCTGAAAATGATATGTACCCATGGTCCATCAATAGTTGTACTTTGTCTTGGTAAGATTTGCAGTCTTCAGTTGTGTGTCCCATTGATCCAGCATGACATTCACATCTCTCATGAGGGTTGTACCCGGGTGGGTATGGCTTGAGTAATGGCTTGAGAGGTTTGGGCTCCACTAATGAGTTATGGATCAGATATGGCAAAAGCTGATTGTATGCCATAGGAAGAGGAGCATTCCTTCTTTCCAAATCATTGCCAGGTTTATGCTGACCTTGAAATCTTTTGTCACGCGCTCGTTGATTTGTATGAGAATCACCTTCACAACTACTCTCAATAACGACTTGTTCCATATCCTGGTCTGATGCATCCCTATGAACAATTGGAGGAATAATGATTTGCATGCCCTGAGGCGTAAATGAGATCAACTTAGACTCAATTAGATCTTGGATTCTATTCTTGAGTTGTTGGCAATCATCAGTTGAATGCCCTGGTGCATTGGCATGAAATCCGCAACGAACATTGGGATTAAAGTTTGGTGGGTATGGAAGTGGCACTGGATCCAATTTCTTGGGCTCTACCCATCCACTATCGATCAAATATGGAAGTATGCGACTACGTAACATTGGTAGCAGAGTGAAATTCCTTTTTGGCTTTCTTGGCCTTTGTTGAGAGTGTTGACACAGAGCATTCTGATGTTGATACGATTGCTGAGAAGATCCCTGATTGATTGTAGGGTATTGACCATATGGAGGAAATGGCACTTGATGTGGAAATCTATAAGCTTGTTGATTATGAGAATATGACTTGCATGGGTACTGCTGATTCACATGAGAAGTAATCCATGGTTTCCAGTATGGCTCTTTAGGCATTGGTTGCCCAGAAGGGGGGTGATGCATTGCCAATGACGATTGTTGAGAAGAAAATGGGCCATAAGGTCCTGTTGACGCATCTTGAGAATACTCATTTGCCATAACATCATTGGTTGACATTTTTCCAACCCAAAGATTGATATCTTCGTCGTGATTAGCAAGATTTCTCTCAAAGTCTCCTTTTGTAGTATATTTACAAGATATAACCTCTTCAGACCTATTTCCCAATTCTTCACCTGCATGGGTGGTGGCATCCGCATTCTTGCTAGAGGAGGAAGACATATCATTTGTCACTGACATAACCTTCTCTTTATGGTACAAAATTCTAAGCGGGCTAAAATGCTCGTGCGTCTTTTCTTTTCCAGACCTTTGAATCAAACCAATTGTGCTAGGATCTTCTTTGTTAACCAACCTTCGCAATTTGTTTCGGAAGTCTTCACATTCTTTGACAGCATGCCCTACATTTCCAGTGTGGTATCCACATTCAACGTCTAGATTATCCTCTTCCAATACCAAGCGTTTGTTGTTGATTAACTCTTGAACTTTATTCTTGAATGACCAACAACCTTCAATAGAGTGTCCCATCGCTCCCTTATGGTATTCACATTGTGCATTAGGATCATATCCAGGTGGCATACGAGTACGAAGCGGTCCAAGGGGTATGGGAACCAACAAATAATTTTGTATCAGGTAAGGCAACAGTTGTGCACATGGTATAGGAATGGGAAAAAGAATAGATTGCGACCTTTCCAATCTGCTTTGTCGATAGTGCTGGTTTTGCTTCATATAACCGCGAGTGGGAGTGGTCAGCATTCCTTGTTGGTTAGGGATCCTGGTAGGAGGATTTGCAAAAGACGACTGTCCTTTTCCATACTCCGAGTTCTTTTCCTTACTTTGGGCATTGCATGGCCTATTAATCAGGATCTCCACCCTTGAACCATTTCTTTTGAACATCAACACTTTATTATCAATAAGTTCTTTCACCTTATACTTAAGGGTTTTGCATTCTTCAGTGGAATGCCCTGATGACCCTCCATGGAAATCACACCTTACATTTGTGTCATGTTTAGGTAAACTTGAATACACTGTTGACTGGATCTTATGAGGAAACACCAATAACCTTTGTGCAAGCTGTGGAAGCAATTCACTATATGACATTGGCAATGGTTCAAAATGAGCAGTTTTCTCTCTCGGACAACTCGAGGTCTATCATGGATAAGATTCTGATCATACATTGGTTTCTTCAATCTTGGTTGTGGAACAAGTGTTGAGCTCTGATGATGTCTGGGAAGACCCTCGTGTAATGGATTGACCAATGAAGACTGTGGTGTAGAGAGAAAGGTGGGAGTAACATGTCGGTATGCGCTCTCCTGTTGAAGTCTTTTATCTCTTGTCAAAGTCGTGACACTTTCTAGAATCTGGTCCACTTTTCCCTTCATGTAATCCATGTCTTTTTTCATCATGTCTTGATCTTGCCTCAAACGCTCCATCAGTTCTCTCTTGAAATTATCCATAGTGTCGAGAAGTCAAGCGGCTGTTTATAGATGAAAGGTTTTGTTATGAGTTGATGTACGATGCATATTGAATGCATATGTATGCAAGAATGTTTTGCTTACGTTTCATTTTATTTTCAGGGAAGCAACAGTTGCTTGCGTAACAAATATTCAGAATATCATGAACTTAAGAAATAAAGGTGAAGTCAAACTTCATTATTTATTTCAATTAAGTACATAGTACCAAAGTACAAACATTTTTTAGCTGAAACATTTTTTTTTGAAAAAATGGAGGCATTCCCCCTTTAGTATTTCACAATAATATTTCTTCCTTTCTGGATTCAATGTTGCCTTGAATGCAAGACAAACTATAGGTTCCCTGAAAAATAAAAGTTTTTGCGTAAGTCATGATGCTTTTATGCAAATGATTATGAATGCATAGCAACTGGATCCAGGATGACATAAGTAACTCCCAAACCCTCTTAAAAGGTAGGCCGCAATAATTTAGTTCTAGATTCTTTACCCACAAACCCGCTCACAGGGTAGCTTCTATGGTAACAATATCAAGGTACTCAAGGTCACGGACGCTAATCGTATTATCGTCCTGCCACAGGCTAGCTGTATTATGACGATAATAGTGATAAGGTCTACCTCAAGTGGAGTTTTCATGTTAGGCGTATGAAGGGGCGAGCCTTCGGAGACTAACACTACATAACTACCAACATCGAAACTGGTTCTATAAGTGGGTCCCAGAGTCACAGCCCTTTCATGAATCAAGTCGTGTAACAGGCTAGCTGCGTTACGACGAGGTCTATGAATAGGTCTACTCTCTGGAGGAGCTTTCGTGCTGAGCTTGCAAGGAGCGAGTCCCTGAAGACTAACACTAATAACTACCAAATCTAACTTAGATGTTCTCTCTTCTTTTTCCAAAGTTCGGTAAAAAAAACTTTACTTGTGATATCAACCCCGGATCCAACAAATACAATAATAAGCAACATGATAAAGAAGAAAGCGATAAATACGCATAAATAATAGTAAATAAAGAAGACAAGCAAAAACAAGTTAGCAGACAAACACAAGAACGACCAAGTTAGGCTCGACTCTCTTATGCACAAGGCCATATCCCCAGCAGAGTCGCCATCTGTCGTACCTCGAAAAATACGATCCTCGCGAAAGACGCGGAAAAATAGACAAACAGAGTCGCCACCTAATTTTAATTTATTCCTAATAAAGGAAAAGGGAAATATAGATAAACCCTATAAAAGAATGAACTTGGTCATTGAAACCAGATTCTGAATTCGGGAGTCGGTTACGCAAGAGGAAGGTATTAGCACCTCTTACGTCCGTTGTACTCAACGGGAACCTCTTAGTCTAATCTGCGATCGAATACTAACTTATATTAATGTCTTCTTAATGGTGAACGATATATTAAGAAAAATGGGTGATTTTAGTCTTAGGGTGCTCGGCAGGGATTGAGATCCGTGTGCCTACGTATTCCCTTGTGCAATGGGAAAGTCAGAGCCTCGTAGTTCGTGGTACTAAGGTTCGATTAGTCTCGATCGCAACAGGGGCGAGAGAAAAGAGGAAGTTAATTGTTAGGGGCTCGCCAAGGAATGGGATCCTTGTGCCTACGTATCCTTGTTGAGGAATCAGAGCGTCGTAGTTCGACTAACTACGAGTAGTCAGTGGTTTGTTAATGAACGATTATTTAAATCGCATTCTAACTGCTAAGCGTTGGCTTGTCTGCTCGCGATAGGAGGCTGAAGCGCTAGCTTGTTTTGCAAATATAGAAAGGATTTAAATAGTTCTTGTTTCGAAAAGATGTTTGAATCGATTAGGGTTTTTTAAGAATGAAAGGGTAAATAAACTGCGTCCTGAGGGGCGGGCCTCAGGAGAGTTTATTCGAGAATTCGAGGAATGCTAGACTCCAGAATTCAATTCTTTCATTATTTGATATGTTGAATTTAGTGTTTTAATTGCGAAAGATCGAATAAACTACGTCCCGCGGGGCGAGCCTCAGGAGAGTCCATTCAAGAATTCGAGGAATGCTAGACTCCAGAATTCCGTCCTTTCGATATTTCTTTGGTAAAATTGCGTTGGTTCTTGGAACTTGGTATGGAAATAGATGCGTTAGTTTATTTTAATCTTAAAAATTTGAACAAGTTTAGGAAAGCGAGAATTGTGCAGACGGCGATCGGGTCATGATCGACTTACGTGTGTGTATGTGTAAGTATATAAGTTTACATGGCATTAAACCAAAGATTTCGCTTTTTCTTCTGAAAACAAATATTTTAGTTCAATCGCATTCAATTTTTATTTTTGACAATCCATAGTCATAAAGTGAGAATAACATATAAATCTATATAAGTCACAAATCAACGTCACACGACTAAACACGAGTATAAGAATATGATTAATTTCCAAATAGATTAATTCCTTAATTGATTTTAACAAATACTTATTTTTAATTAATTACCTAAATTAACTTATATTAACTTATTAATAGTCAAGATAACCAAAACTTATTAATATAATTTTGTTTTAACATTATTTTACAAGATAGCCATGATATTTCTTATCAAAAAACACAAAAAAAAACTAATATTGGGCCTCTAAACAAAGGGTGGGGCGCAGGCCCACCTAACTCAGACTGAAACCAAGCAACCCGGGTCAATTTCGGATCCCAGCAATACCAACTAGCTGTCGGCGTCACTGGTCTACTAGCAACAAAACTCAGTCTGCTATGGACACGCGATTCGATAGGAAACAAATAAAAATAAAAACATGTGATGCTGTGCAGTATAGGGAACAGTAATATCTTATGCAGTGTGATACATTGGGCAGTGTAATACCAAGTCTTGGAA
Source organism: Lathyrus aphaca (assembly GCA_963966055.1). Lineage (NCBI taxonomy): Eukaryota > Viridiplantae > Streptophyta > Magnoliopsida > Fabales > Fabaceae > Lathyrus > Lathyrus aphaca. The sequence continues at coordinate 6,791,538 of OZ014521.1, forward strand.
AAAAACCAAAAATTAAATTAATTAAATACAATTTGCACAAAATAAAAGAAACGGTGGAAGTGAGCCTCACCGTCCCTCAATCCCTCAGTCTTCTTCAAAAAAGAAAAGAAAAAAAAAAAAACTAAACTCAGCTCAAATTGTGTTCTTATGAACAGCAACTCTTCATAGCATCACAATTATCACAAGAGAACACGATTGAAAATAAAACACAACTAAAAAAAAACCTAAATTCCACATCTAAATCAATACACCAAATGTTCATCAACAAGAGCGAATCGGAATATCAACACAGCAACAAAAGTCGAGCGAACAGAGAATCAAAGGAAATCATCACTCAAAGAAAGAATCAAACAAGCTAAAATGGAGAGGAGATTGAGGATTTACCGACGGCGGAAGCTAAAATCCCGAACGACCAGGTATTTGCTTCTTCTTGCTGATGTTCTCTTTTCTACCCCTTTTCGTTCTCTTGAATCTCCTTTTCTTCCCTTTCTCTGAAACTTTTACCCTTTACACGTTCATTGCTGTGTGAATGAGGGTCTTAGCTCAAATATCTTTCAGAGTCTTAAGGATAAACTCTTAAAAAACTTTGTTGAAAAAAAAGAAGCTTTCAGTGATTTTGTTTTCTGAGTAATGAAGTTGTTTCTGTTTTTTCTTTACTAGGGTTTTTCCAAGGTGATGGTGGCGTTGTGTACTTCTGGTGGCTAGGGTTTTGTGTGCGTTATCCTCTCCTATTTGCGGCTGGGTTTTTTGGTAGGTGGCCTCCCTCTGGATTTACCAATGATTGGCATTATATATAGTGAGAAAATGAGGGTCTAATACGTGTGAGTTTTGTGCGAAAATCGTGTGAGGTGAGATGTGAGAATTTTCAATCCGTTGAGAGGATTTTCGGATGGGATTTTGTGGTATTGTATGGTGGGGACCATGAAGATAGTGACTAAAGTTTGTTTTTTGTCTGTAGTAACCTTCTGGAATAAACTGTGGTTTGTGTGGTCCTGCTTAAACTTTGATTTTTTACTACTGATTTTCACTGAATCTCTTACTGTTATGAACCAAGTTTTTTTACCATGGTGAAATTTTGACCTGTTTGAATCTCTGATTTCTCTGTATTTGCTCTGCACTTAGTATGCGTGAATTTTATTCGAACTTGCTTGGCTATGAACCATGGTTGCTGACATTAGTTGGTTCTTGTGTGTTTATGTAGGTGGTTGCACATCTTGGAAGAAAGTGATTATCCTTGTGCAATGCTTCCTATGGTGTAAAGTTATAGCCTGAGTATGATCTTTCCATGGGCTTCGATGATTTCTTCGACTTGAGAACTAGGTTTGGTTCTGGGCATTAAACAGTCAGCCACTGCTTTCCATTTAACAGAACAATTATCAAGGACAAAAAACCTGCAATACTGATGCATTTGAGGAACCTAGGAGTAGCATAACCAAAGATCGTCAAAGTGAGCAGTGCACGACAGTATGTGTTTTTCTTTGGAGCTAGAAGTGAAGGGTTATGACTTTGTGGCTTTGGATCTGAAACAAGAAAATCTTAGGGGATTGCTGCAAGATTTTGAGTTTGCGGTGGTGCGGAGCTGAGTATTTCTCGTAACGGCCTCAGTGATTGAAGAATTGGTCATGTTTAATGGTATCTTCAATCTCCTTCCTGTCTTCACTTTTGATGTTTTAAAGATGTGACTTCTACGATGTTTCCTTTCATATGCAGGAAGTATGGATGGTACGGATGTACTTCAAGATGAAATGACACAAGATTTGGAGGCTCGGGTTGACAAGGGAACTTCGATGGCCATGGATATCAGCTTCTCATTGAATAGTCCTTTGCATATGAGGTACTAACATTATTTTCTTTTCAACTCTTTCTTATCAAAAACTAATGCTTTACTAAGAAGAAACTTCTTCTTTGGTGTAAAAATCCTGGTTGTTTAGAATGTATAGTTGAACTGGTTCAACTCTAATTTAGTTTTTATCCTGCGGGTAGGATTATTTACAACCTTTGCTTGTCAAGTTGATGTGTACTTGAATTTTGAACTGCTGTAATTCCTTTTGACTGTCGTGGTTTTGATAATTCTTCCATTGTACTGATGCTTTGTTGTTTTGTTCGTTTCATTGTGGCTGAACTTTACCGTTTTGAATTGCACACACTGCTTGTGTCTTTTATTGGTACCTGATGAAGAACTTGGAGTGACAATTATTAAATTTGGCATTTTGGTATGTGACAATCTTTGAGAAATAATTCCCACATCTGCACTTCTATGACCTTATGTAGGATCCTTATCATGTCTTGCTATCATTTTTGCAGGCCATATGACTTCACAAGGTCTTGATTGGGGCTGCTACGCATGGATATAATTTGTTTGGCTCTAAGTATCTGAATCATGGAAATGGGGTCCTAGCTTGTAGTCTGATTTCAGGACTAACAAGAACAACATTTCTCACTTGTATTTGCTTTAAGGATTTAGAAATTCATCACTGAAACCTTGTTTGTAACAATATGAAACATAAGCTTAGGCATGTGGAAATTAGTTTGTGATGAGAATTAATAACAGTGCACTCTAACCAAACACATGAACCGCCCTTTTTGAAAACCATGAGAGCCAGTGTACCATTATGATAACTTTCAAGGCGTTTTAGATTTTTCTTGCTTCTTTCTTACTCCGTAACCTACTCTGAATACCAATCTTTAGAACCATCTCCTTTTTTTATGATTAACTTTAGGATATTCTCTCTGAATAGTAGAGCAAGATGGTCTTGTAAGCACATACAGACCTTGTTGCAACCTGTTACCTCTTTGAGTGAATTTTTATGGAATGATTCAAATAAACTTTGCTAATTACTTCCACACTTGAATAACACATTGAATTGGTAATCTCACATATATCATGGATTTGCAAATTCATTTTGAATTTCTGATTTTAGATGACAACTTCAATGACAACGTAACAAAATTTCACACCATTTGAAACAACAACAAAAACCACAATACATGCTTGTTTTCAAAATCCCTGGACATTAAGAATGAATGAAAACCAACTTGACAAGAATAGTTCTTTAGACTTGATTTGGAGCGCCATACTAATTCCCTTGATCAAAATCTTAAATGTGGACCATTATGAGCATGAGTTGTACTACCTTAAAACATAGGCCAAATACACTGAATTGAATTGATCACTTGGCATCCTGATTCCATCAGATAAATTGAATTGATGCAAAACTCTTAGTTGAAGTATTACTGCATACAGGCTTTGCCTGATATCCTTAAATAAACCTCGTCCTAACCTTGAGCATAGTCAACAAAAGAGAAAGAACATTTCTTTTTACTTTTTTTGGACAATGGTTAGTAAAATAGTAACAAGAATATAAATTAAAATAAAAACATATGGGTAGGACAAATTTCGGGTATGACACTGATATCTTTACCAAAGCATTGGATGCTACACAATTTGAGAACTTAAGGGGCAAACTTGGAATCTGTTTATGTGATATCTAGCAGTTAATGAGATGTGCCAACATGTCATATGACATTGTATGGCATAAGGTCCAGATGGCAAAACTAATCTGGACAAGATCCTTGGGAATTCCAGCTCTAATCATTTGCACTGTAACGACTACTTATTTAGTAACTGCTTATAATCAGCTATCAAGATTCCCATCATACTATCACAAGCGAATCACATTAACCAGCTATTCTCCAGAAATTAAAAACCTTAAAGCTTTCTATCCATCTTCCTCAACAATGTCTCAAAACCCTAACTCAACTGAAGAAGTTCTCAATCAAGAAGACGTAGTTCATGCCACTCCCATTTCTGTAGTACCAATGCAATCAACCCCATTGGACGAACTCAGGGGAAACGTTTCTCACACTAAAACGGCAAGAACTCCAAAGAGAGGTAAAGATCAAGTCAGAAGCAAAGCTAAAGGTACTCCCTCTCCAGCTAACATGCCCCCTAAGTCTTCACAATATGTGGATGATTCAATCAAGGAGATTGTCACTCAAATTCTGTTTGAACAAAGAAAGGTGAGTGGAATCTCTATTCCTCTGAACACAATGCCTGCACCTCAAGAAGAACCAGCTCAAACTGCAAAGGACACTCCTGCAGAACAAGATGTCCCAATAGATGTTGGAACATCTGCAGATGAGAAAGAAAATTCACCTGATGCTGATACTGAATAGACTGAGGACCAGAAAAAGGCCTCAAGTGAAAGTGATAAAGAAAACTCTGAGGATCAGATCAAAGCCTCAAATGAAGATCAAATCCCTGCTGATCAAACAACTGAAGAGGAGACTGCTCAATCTCCTCCAGTGGTCAATCTGGAGCAGGACTCTGATGCAGAAATCATAGCATCTGTTAAACCAAGCATAGCCAAGAGGCTAAGATCCAGGAAAGGCAAGATGCAAGCTGAAGCAGCAATCCCTGAGAAGAAGAAGGCTAGTCCAAAGAAAGGCAAGGCTAAAGCTACCTTTGGTCCAACAAAACCATGGAGCAAAGTTCAAACCCAGAAGAGAAAAGCTGCCACACCATCAGATTCAGATGTTGGATCAGATGTCCCAACATCTCCTCCCAAGAAGAGACCAGCACCTTCCAGAGCTTCAACTGCTGTTCCAGAAGCTCCTTTGGACAACATATCATTCCATCATGTCTCCAGTGTCAACAGGTGGAAATATGTGTACCAAAGAAGGGTTGCCCTGGAAAGAGAACTGAGCAGTAATGCACTTGAGTGCACAGAACTGATAGACCTCATCTCTGCTGCAGGACTGTTCAAGACAGTCTCAGACCTCTCCCCCTGCTATGAACTTCTTGTCAAAGAGTTTATTGTGAATCTTCAGGAGGATTGCTCAAATGGTAAGTCCTCAGAGTTCAGAAAGGTATTTGTGAGAGGTAAGTGTGTTGAGTTCTCTCCCCAAATCATTAATCAGTATCTAGGAAGGGACACAGATGGACCCAATGAGCTAGGCAAGACAGATAATCAAATCTGTAAGGTGATCACTGCAAACCAGGTCAAAGCTTGGCCTGTGAAGGGAAAGCTCTCTGTGAGCATGCTTACCAGAAAGTATGCCATGCTTAACAGGATTGGAACTGCTAACTGGGTGCCTACCAACCACACTTCATCAATCTCAACTGGTCTGGCCAGATTCATCTATGCTGTGGGAACTCAAACCAAGCTGGACTATGGAGCTTTTATCTTTGATCAAACCATGAAGCATGCCAGCTCCTCAGCAACAAAGCTTCCAATAGCCTTTCCATCATTGCTGTGTGGTATAGTGCTCAATCAATACCCTGGCATTCTCTCTGACAAGGATACAGCATGCAAAAGAGAAAGCCCCCTGGCTTTTCACTACAAATTATTTCTCAGTCACCATGCTGCAGATGTTGAAGCACCTTCTGGGACATCTGCTGGTCCATCCACTGCTAAGAATCCAATCTCCAGGAAGACTTTAATTGCTGAACTCAAAAGCACCTGCAAAGAGCTTGAAGCTAGAAAGCAGAAGCTTGAGGAAATCATCAAAAGGTTGGAAAGTGAAGAAGATCAGAATGCTGCATCTGGTGAAGACAGTGAGGCTGATGAAGAAAGTGAAGCTGATAAAGATGAAGACACTGAGGTGGAGGAAGCAACTGAGAGTGATGAATCTGAGTGATCAATGTATGTGAGGCAAATGTAATGACAGCAATGTAATGACAGTAATAGTGTCTTTGGCCCCTAATTTTGTGTCTACCAAGGGGGAGAACAACATCAAATGTAATTGCTGTTTTAGTATGAATGAAATATCTGTGTGTCTGCTTCTGAACTGATTAGTGTTTTTCTTCTGTTGCAACAAAATTGGATACATATATGTTTGAGGGGGAGTAATCTCAAATAAGAATCAACAGAAAAGTAATGCTATACTCTGATAAAAAGAACTTCTGCTGCACTCTGAAAACCAGAAAAGATGTTAGCCAAAAATTAGCCAAAGGGGGAGTTTGTAGATGTTTAAGAATTGGCAGAATTTTTGACCAAACAAGAAATGTTAAATTCAGTTCAGAATGTCCTATCAGATGTTGGGACATTAGCAAACAGAGTATGTGAACTTATTTCAGGATGTCCTACCAGATGTTGGGACATTATGTAAATAACTTAAGTTCAGTTTTCCAGGATGTCCCAACAGATGTTGAGACATCTCAGACCTGCTTCCAGAATTAATTATTGATTAACAGATCAGAGATATTTAAGGAGAGTTATCTGGAATTAATTAATGATGGACAAAAACAGAACAAGGCGCATCTGTAGGGAGTTTTATATTGAAGATTCAGATTAAAACAGAAGACCTAATGCACCTAGAATATAGGAAGTAACAAACCCTAAATTCAAGGTGACAGCTGCTGCACATTAGGGCTGGATCATTCTACAGAAAGCCCAAAATTCAGATACCTATTTAAACAACAGAAACTCATAGAATTGAGTACGAATTTCAGAAGACCAAATAGGGTGTCTAGTGTTTTTAATAGCAGGTGTTTTTATATGTACCACTTTATGAGCTTTTAAGCAAAAGTGCATTTGTGACTTGATTGAAACTGTTAAGTAAGATCAAGCTGTTTTGTTTGAAGGATGTCTTCAATTTCAGTAAACTTGTAAACTTGATCACTGTGTGATTGAGGGGGAGTGAGTAGGGTACTCTTATCTAAGTGAGTCTTAGGTAGAAATTGCATTGGGTAAGTATTAAGTGATAGATTAAACAGGGTGGTTTAAGTCTAGAATTAATATTACTAATAGTGGATTTCCTCCTGGCTTGGTAGCCTCCAGATGTAGGTGTGGTTATACACTGAACTGGGTTAACAAACTTCTGTGTTGTTTACTTTTCTTGCTATTTAAGTTTTGGTTAAATTTGTCAAGTGTCCTATCAAGTGTTGGGACATCTCTTAGGACATCTCATACTTGATCACAGAATTTCAATATGTATGCATAAATACTAAATATTAGTATATAAAATTAAAACATTAGTGGGGGTTTATGCCTGCATAGTGAGATATATATATATATATATATATATATATATATATATATATATATATATATATATATATATATATATATATATATATATATATATATATATATATATATATATATATATATATATATATATATATATATATAATTTTATATAAAATTATAACTAATAAGGTGATACCGTATATAAATGATTTAATAATTTATATTAAAAAATTTATATTTTTAATGGGATTAAATTTACCCGCTCTGACTTGTGGGTTGTGAACGAGGGTGTCTCCTTACCTGGGCATTGGAACACGTTTAAGGGTCTTCTTCCCTAATCCTTGCGCGAGCAACTCACACGTCTTCCATCGTTGCACAATTTGCATTGTTGTATCGTTAGATTTTTCATTACTTTCCAACTTTCATCTTTGCATATTTTATTTTTGATTAAGATGTTATGTGAGATGAATTTACAAAGCTAGTTTTGGCAATCACACTTATTAGGTATCACGTCTTCGACTTCTTTATAGTATTTTTTATAACCTTTGCGTATTTCTTCAAATTTTTAAAATCATAATTTCTTCCTTCATGATCCTAAAATCTATCCGTTCCTAGAGCAATTTTTATTGTCTTCTTTGACAACATGTAAAAACTGTTCTCAAAAGTTTTTATAATTATGACAAAATTATACCCAGGGTCCTTTAAGTTATTTAATTGTAACCATTTGGTCTTTTATGTTATTATCGAGACAAACAAGTCCTTTAAGTTATCTAACGTCTTCACGTTAGTCCTTAGTTACATATTCTGTTCCAAAAAAGGTGATGTGGCACTAAATGGTGCTGAGGTGTCCATTTGCTTTGATGTCTGTGTCCGTACTACATGAAGTCTTATTATATTGCGAAATTCAGAATTATTTGGACCTAATTATCCTCTTCCCCAATACCTAATTGTATCATCTTCCCCAATTAAACCCTAATTTTTGAATATTTTCGTGCCTTAATTTATGAAGATTTTCGTCAATGGCACAATATAGCTACAACGTAACTAATCGCAAGGTTGAGAACTCAAAATCATTAATTTCGAGTGCATCCCAATCAGGAATTGAACCGATATGCAAATGTGGATCCAAAACAATATAAGATCAGTTAAGAAGATATGAAGAAATTTGGGTAAGTTATTTTGGGGATGCAGACACTATAAGGTATGTATGATTTGATTAGGTTGGCTATGATAATGAATGTTGCTTGTTGGGTTTGAACTTAACGATTTGTCTGATTTGGGTTTGTTGTCAACCATTATGTTAACAGAGTGAATATGAAAATGTGGGGTGCAATTTTTTTCTCTGGTACGAAAACCAACACAGTGATGAAGGCAGGCAAGAGATACAATACAATGCATTTTCAAACTGTTCCAAATGTGACGAGAAGGATGTACAGATGAAGATGCTCAGAAGGGATGACAACTAAAACAAAGATATGATGAAAAACGTATTGAAGATGCAATTTTATGTCATAATCTGTTTAATTTTGATTGTTGTAGTGTTGGTTTGTATGTTGCTTAAAAAGTGGTGATCCTAGTTATTGGTGATGTTAGTTAGTTTTGAGTGTTGTAGTGTTGGTTTGTATGATTGTTGTAAGACTTAATGTTTCTTTCTTTGATGCAAAGTATTTTGAGACAATTGAAGACATGTATGTTACAATATGGTTAATTTGTAGACATGTATTTTGAGTCAATTTAAGACATTTATGGTTAATTTGTAGACATGTATGTTACCACTTAAAACCTGCTTAATTTGAAGACATATATGTTACAACTTAAAACTTGTATGTATGTTACAAATTAAAATAATAGAGGACCTTTATTGTTACAACTTAAAAAGTAGTAGGACTTATTTGTTACAACTTAAAAAGTAGTAGGTCCTTTATGTTACAATTTAAAAAGTAGTAGGACCTATTTGTTACATTCAGACTTGACTAAAACTGCAACAATCAGAATTGACTCAAACTGCTAAATCATTCAGAACATTCAAAATTGACTCATCTGCTAAAACATGAAAGTATCACAAACATTCAGAATCGACTCAAATTTGATAGCATTCATAACATTCATAATTGATTGCATTCAAAACATTAAAATCTGATAACATTCATACTACTCAAGATTATTAACAGATGTCTAAAAGATTCAAAACATGCATAATATGCTTAGTTACAACAGAATCCCAAAATAGATACAAAAGATTCAAAAAACAAACTACATGCATAATTTTCTAATTTGATTTCCTCTTAAAAGGCATCTTTGGTCTCTGACATGTTGGTGGCTGAAAGGCTGTTGTTGGTCCCTGTCCAACCCTTCTCATGGCAAGGAGTTGAGAAATTGTGACTGACCTTCTTGTTTGTACTCCTTGATTTTGGGACAATACTGATAGCCTAGTTTGGACTCTTTGACTTTGTTGAATATTAGGGCTGGTAATTGTCCTTTGTGATTGCCTAGTTTGAGTTGGGGTAGTTATGTCACTTTGAGATGTTGCAATGGTGACAGTTTGAGATTATGTAGCAGTTGCACTTTGGGATGCTGCATTTTTGGGAGTTTGAGATGAGGTAGTAGCAGCAGTTCTGGAATTTTTTGGTGCAGCAGGACATGAGGACTTGTTATGCCCAGAAAGACCACATGATGAACATTTATTTGGTAACCCCTTTCTTGACACATTGCATATGTCTTTCCTCTTTTCATCAACATCTCTATTTCTTCTTTTCTTTGGCCTCCTAGGTGCCCTTCTGGTTGTGGGAGGAAGAATATCAGGATAAGGTGTCATTTGCCACAGGTTTTCTCCATTTGTTGGAAAAATCAGTGGTTGATAACAAGCTTGGTAACATTCTTTCCTATAGTACTCAGGGATGTAATTAGATGGGTCCTCAGGTCTACTTAGGATGCAAGAAATTACATGGTTACATGGTATTCCACTTAGCATCCAGCCCTTACAAGAGCATTCAAACTTCTTGAGGTCAACTGTGTATTTCTCACTGCTTGTACTGGTATGCCTTACCTCATAGATCATGTCACCTGATAACCTAAAAAAAACATAATAGGGAATGTTGAATTACAATATATAAAACATCTAGAGAATTATGTTGCACATAAGTCTTGATGAATTACCTTGCTATAAAGTATCTTGAGAGTTCTTGCCTTCTTGCAATTACCTTCTTAATTCTTGGTAGTACAGAGTCAGAATACTGTGCAATCATGCCTCTATTAGTTGGCCATTTTTCCATAAGGTAACCTCTGATTTCCTCTAACATTGTTACAATTGGCTTTTGTCTTAGTCCAATTATAACACTATTAAAGGTTTCAGACATGTTGTTCACCAACACATCACATTTAGTGTTATTGTTGAATTGTGACTTACTCCAAAATCTTGGGGGGGTCTTCAACAAGTGTTTGTATGCCTCCTTATTAACCTTTCTCATCTCCTTCATTTCCCTCTCAAATGCTTGGGGGTATGTTGCTTTGGCTGCCCTCCACATTAATTCCTTCAACTGTTTTCCTGTAAACTTTTTCCTGAAATTGCTATACAAATGTCTTACACAAAACCTCTGGTCAACTCCAGGTAACAACTCCTCTATTGCAAGTAACAACCCCTAATCAAACAATAAACAAATAATGTTACAATTTAAATTCATTATAATCAAGATGACATATTTATTACAAAATAAAAGATTGAATGACATAATTGTTACCTTCCGCTGATATGAGATGAAGGTAATCTTCTTGCAGATTTATGGTCCTCCTAGGTCATTAACTAGTAGATAAAAGAACCATGCCCAAGAATCTTTAGTTTCATCCTCAACTACAGCCAATGTTATAGGCAACATCTGATCATTTGGGTCTCTACCAACTGCTGCAAGAATCTGACCCCTATAATTACCCTTGAGAAAACATCCATCAACTCCTATTATCGGTCTACAAACACTAAAACCTTTCTTGCAAGCATCAAGGCACACATATAGTCTATGGAAACTAGGTAGTAAAGGTCTGCTAACATATTCCTCAGGTTGTTGTTCAATCTCAGTATGTTGATGTTCAGTAGCTTGGACATTCAACTTGATGGTGTTGTTTGGGTTAGACCTCAGTAGCTCATGTGTGTAGTCATAAAGCCTACAATATTGTTCTTTGAAGGAACCTTCAACAATACCTAGTGCTACCTTTCTTTCCCTGTAAGCTTTTATCTTATTCATTCCAGCATTCCATTTCTCATGTACCTTTTCACAAATTGCAGTTAATTTTACATTGGGATTAATGCTAACTGTTGAGTATAATTTCTTCCCTAGCCACTTAGTACGAAACATCCTAATGTTATACTCTCTATTAAAAGTGTGATTATCATTCAAAGTTCTTAACTGCCAAGTATCCTCATTAGGCAACTTAGAACACATTGTCACCCATCCACACCCTTCCTTGCAGCCCACTCTAACCCTAGTCTTGTCATTCTTCAAAAATCTTAAATCTCTACCATTATGAACAACATAACTTGCAATGGCTTCCTTGAACTCCTCCTTTGTTGAAAACAAGCTTCCTAATACACATGTATAATCATTAAACTTCTTAGGCATATTAAATGAAGGATAACTTACCTTCTCACCCTCATCTAAATAATCATTACTCATTTTATAATCACTATCTAGCTCTTCAGTTTGATAGTCAGAATCTGATAAACCACGACATACCCTCTTACCAGCACTCCTTTGTCTTAAACCAAAATCAAGATCATCTTCCTCACTTGAAGTTTCAACACCATCTGCAATTGAACCTTCATCCACCCTTTTACTAGGTCTTCCCTTTTGTTTCTTGGTTGTACATGAGGCCTTTTCTAAAGTTCAATTTCCAACCTTTTTTTTCTTTGGTCTTCCTTTGTTCTTCTTTCTTTTTTTAGGTGTTTCATCTGGTATGAGTTCATCAACTGGTTGATCATTTTTCCCAGCACCGAATCCTCCTTCTCCTACTAACACTTCATCAAATCCATCATTTAAATTCTCATCATCTGAGTCATTAAACATGTGTCCTAAGGCACTGTCATCACTGTCAATAAAATCAGGTTGTGGTTCAGTTACATCAGGTTGTGGTTCAGTTGCATTAGGTTGTGGTTCAGTTACATCAGGTTGTGGTTTAGTTACATCAGGCTATAGTTCAGTTACATCAGGCTGTGGTTCAGTTACATCAGACTGTGGTTCATCTACCTCCGGTTGTGGTTCAATTGGCACATTTGTTTCCATTGGTTCATCTACCTCATGTTGTGGTTCATCAAAATCAGGTTGTGGTTCATTTACATCAGGTTCTAAAACTACATCAGTTAGAGGTTCAGGTAGGAAAACTGCCATATCAGGTTGCGAGATAGGGTGAACTATGTATATATCAACCTTTCCCTTAGTTTTGGCCCAGTTCAATGCTTCTAAAGCACCATAGTCATCTACTAGAGCTTTCAATGTTCCAACAAAATCATACCAAATTTCAAGAACCCCAGGATACTTTAACTCCTTAACAATCCCCAACATCTCAAAATAACTCCATCTATCAGTGTCTAACCTACAATTAGTAACTTCACCTTCTTCATACTTTTCACCAACGAAAAATCCCCAATGATGGATATCAACATAAAACGCATCAAAATGAGCCATATTTTTAACCTATTAACAACGACAACAACAAACAGACAAAAAAAAAAGAATGAGACACGGAACCTAACATTTCTACCAACAACAACATTATCAGATACAACATTTCTACCATACAACGAACACTTCACTTAACGAAATAAAACAACTTCATACCTTTAGGTTATGGCGCGATTCAGTGACGTCTCCAACAAAGAACCTTCAACGTAGCCTTCTCCTCCAAAGAACCTTCACTGATTTGGGATTAGGGTTTTTTAATCTAATTTGAAGCGTAAGTAATACATAAATGATAAAATAAAATTAATTAACAAGCACACTCAACAAATGGAGCATACATGTCCTCACCTTTAGTGACACATCACCTTTTTTGGAACGAAATATGTAACTAAGGACTAACGTGAAGACGTTAGATAACTTAAAGGACCTGTTTGTCTCGAAAATAACATAAAAGATCAAACTGTTACAATAAAATAACTTAAAGGACCCTGTGTATAATTTTTCCTATAATTATTTTAATAAAATTTATATGTAACACCGTTCTCTTAAATATAAATCCGTTCTATTATATTTTGTTGTAGTAGTGTTTATATTTTATTTGCAAATGTTATACAAGAGCTTGAAATCGTTTTGTAAATGATAAAGAGAACGGCTTTTATCATCTTCTTTGGTCTCATGAAAAAACTATTCTTAAATTATTTTAGTAATATATATATATATATATATATATATATATATATATATATATATATATATATATATATATATATATATATATATATTATTTTCATCCTTTTTATGACTTTTTCTAGATATTAAAATTTTATAAAACTAATTTTGAGAATTTTTTTTAATTATATAATTTTGACTATACTTTAATTTTTAATAATAAATAATTATGTTATAAAAACTTAAAACAAAAATCTAGAAGCTTTTAATCACATGTTAAAAGAAGAAAGGGAAATGAGAAAATCAAAATAAATAAAAAACATAAAATTTAAATGAGAAACTATTGAATGAATTTTTAAAAATGACATGCATTGAATTAGATTTTAAAATATTATTCTTTTTTGTTTTAATTTATCAATAATTTAAAATTATTATTAATTTCATATGATAAAAGAGTCATATATATATATATATATATATATATATATATATATATATATATATATATATATATATATATATATATATATATATATATATATATATATATATATATATATATATATATATATATATATATATATATATATATATAAGTGGTGATATTCTTACTCCAGGAGTAAGTTATTAAAACTTACTCCACATCTTGACCATTGATTCATTTGTAATCAATGGTTATAATAATTATTAATCATTCAATATGTGATTAATTATTTCTCTCAACATATTTAATTACTGACTAATTATTATAACCATTGATTAAAAATGAATCAATGGTCAAGATGTGGAGTAAGATTTAGGAACTTACTCCTGAAGTAAGAATATCCCCACTTATATATATATATATATATATATATATATATATATATATATATATATATATATATATATATATATATTAAAAAATTAAAACTTTTTTTATAATAATTTCATAAAAATTATACCTAAAATAGAGATACCACATATATTTAATTAAATAATTTATATTAAAAGAACTTTTATATATATATATATATATATATATATATATATATATATATATATATATATATATATATATATATATATATATATATATATATATATATATATATATATATATATATATATATATATATATATATATATATATATATATATATATATATACATCACCACCGGTTTAGTCTGGTTCGAGGGTCAGTTCTGGCATCAAGTGGTTCCACCCCCTCCCGATTGGTTCAAGCCCCTTCCTGATCGCAGTTGCGAGGGATTATGGTTCTCCCTACCAAGTCCAACGTTAATCACCATTGAACTAACTAACGATTGGTAAAAAAACATATATTTTAATGGACTTAGATTGATCTGTTCTGACTCGCGGGTTGTAAATGGAAAATTTTATTCTATATCCACATCGTTATCTCTTTATCCCTACATTTTTTAAAATATTTAAATTCTACCATTTTTACTTATCAATTAATTTTAATATATAATATTTATCATTTAACACCCCTACCAAAGTGTATCGTATAATATTGTCCAAAGTTTTTCGGTACATGATTTTCTTTACCAGATGATTTGCAATCGAGTTTTTCCATATGTAATTTTTTTCATCAAATAACTTTCAATCAAGTTTTCATGTTTGTAATTTTTATTCATCGGATAACTTGCAATTAAGTTTTTCGATATGTCACTTTTCTTCATCGAATAAGTTGTAGTCAAGTTTTTCGGTATGTAGTTTTATTCATCGGATAATTTGCAATCAAGTTTCTGATATGTAATTTTTCTCCATCGAATAACTTGAGTTTAGGAAACTATGAAAAATCTTGGTCTAAAGTAAATAAAACTATGACTTATTCTAATAGACATGGTTTTTGCAACTTATGAAAAATTGTATACCACGCGCATAAAAAACCCTTGTCCAATACTTTAGACAACAATTTTGTTTACTTTAGACTACAATTTTACCTTGTTGCATAAACACTTTTTTTTCTTCCGGATAACTTACTTACGAGTTATCTGGAATGCAATTTTTCACCTTAAGCAACAATTTTGTTTACTTTAGGCCACTATTTGCTTAAAAGAATAATCACTTTAAATCAGGAAACATATTATGTTTGTAAGGAAATGCAAAATTGTATGGATATGATCTTGGTTGTTCGTCTTGATCAATTGGATGGTATCTTTGTAGATTTTGACATGAAGTTTTAATAAATGTGTTTTCGGGTATTCCTTTTAGCACTTCATCCAAGAGAAATAATTCCTCAAACTCTAGCAATTTCTTTACAATAATTTTTTCTTGAGTAATATTCTTTCATCTGACTCCTGTCAAACTGACCCACGGCTCCAGCCCCACCTTTTACTTCCATCCACTAGGACATCTTGTCTAATCACAAATTTATCATCATTTGATGAATAAAGCTTGTATTTGTCAGTTAAATGATAACCAATGAGCACCATGATCTGACTTTGATCATCTAGTTTCTTCCTCAATTGCTCAGGTACATGTGTGAAGCACATTGATCCAAATACTATAAGATGACTAATATTCGACTTCAAACCTTTCTAAGCCTCACAAGGAGTCGTATTGACTATCTTCTTGGTTGGAAACCTATTTAAAATGTATATTGTTATTGAAGCCGCTTCACCATAAAACCTCTTTGGCATATCTTTAGCTTTAAATATGCTCCTAGCCATGTTCAGGATACTTCAATTCTTCCTCTTAGGTATGCCATTATGCTGAGGTGTATAGGATACAATGACCTTATGCTCTATACCTTCTTCATTGCAAAATATAGAAAATTATCGAGAGGTGTATTCACCCCCACCATCAGTTCTTAGTTTCTTTAACTTTCATCCACTTTGTTTCTCGCTATGCAATTTAAACTTCTTAAATTGTGTGAATACTCCATTCTTCCTTTCAATAAGGTAAATCCACACTTCTCTAGTGAATTCATCTATGAATGTTAGGAAATAGTAATTACCTCCATTTGACCTTATTTCAAATGGTCCACACACATCATAGTAAACTAGCTACAACTTTTCCTTCGACCTCACAAACAGGTCATGTTTGAATACTTTCCTAGCTTGATTTGCTTTGAAACATTCCTAACAAACCTGAACTGGTTCCTTCACCTGAGGTAATCCATACACCATATTCTTTTGGTTGAGCATGCATAAGCTTCTGAAGTTTAGATGTCCATACATGTGATATCATAGTCATTTCTTGTCTTCTTCTACAGTCGAAGAAGGACACTTGTGAGCAATCATGTTGATCTCTACTTTGAAGGCCCCGTTGTTTGCCAATGATTCATTCAGAATCAACCTTCCATCACCATGAGACACCTTCATCTAATTCTTTTCTAGCTTCATGTTGTACCCTTTTAAGAGTAACTGACCAATGCTTATCAAGTTACTTGTCATCGAAGGTACATACAACACATCAACAATTCTAGCTTTTCGATCATCCTTCCCAATAAAAGAGTTATCTTCATTTCCATATGATGTGATGTGCATGCCATCTGCAAACTTTATCACTTTCTCAACTAATTTATCTAGCATGGTGAACCAATTTTTATTAACAATCATATGGTTATTGCATCCTAAATCCAAATACCGCATGTTGTTTTTCTCAATGTCCGACTGAGTGTTGGTCATGAGTAGCACATCATCAGAATCACTATCTTAAGCATGTACTATAGCACTTCATCACTATCTTTTGCTCGTGCTTCCTTTTTTCTTCGATAATGTCAAGAATAGTGGCCAAATCCCTAATAGTTTTAACATTGCATCTCCTTCATGTCAACTATTTTTCTATAATACTTGTTGTTCACGTCTTTCTTGATCAAATCAGAGTGATTCTTTGAGTTCTTGCTTGACTTCTTATCATTAGCAAGATTCTTTCCCTAATTCACATTTTCTTTCCCATATTTCTTAATGAATCTTGCTTCTAGTGCTTGTTCATCCACCTTTTCCTTTTATGAGTTCCTCTACTTCAGCCTCATCTCATGAGCCTCTAATGAAGCTTGAAGTTCTTCTAACTTTATCTCAGCTAGGTTCTTGGGCTCTTCAATTGATACTACAATGTAGTCAAAATTTGCAGTTAAAGATCTAAACACTTTATCAATCTTCTACAAATCATTGATTGATTCACCACACACGTTCATTTGGTTTATTAATAATACCATACGAGAAAGGTATTATGAGACTGATTCATCTTCCTTCATCTGAGTCATCTCAAATTGATTTCTCAATGTCTGCAACTTCACCTTTTTCATTTATTCATCTCCGTCGTACAAGCTCTTCAACGTTTCCCACACTCTTTTGGTTTCTTATTCATCTATCTTCTCGAACACGTTAGGATACATACACTGGTGAATCAAGAACATACATTTTCCATTATTTCTTTGTTCCTTGTGCGCAACTCGCTGAACATCATACACATTCTCTTCCAATGAAGATACTCTATCGTTCATGTTCTCATCCACATCTGGAAATCAGAAGAAGACCTTCATCTACACAACCCACCGTTTGTAGTTCTCCAATTTGAAAACCTGTAGATTCGCTGAAAATTACGTTGGTGTTGTGTTTCCGTTTTCCATTACAAATTCTCTCTAAATCACAACTAGGCTCTGATGCAAATTTGTTGGAACTGATGAAACAATTAGGGTTTTCACGAAAGATGATGACGAAGAAGAGAGTAAAGAGATAGAAATTGAATTGTGAAACTTAGGATTTGTATTGAGTGGTATGTTTACTTATCATACTACGCCCTTTATATAGGCAACTAAAACCCATACAAAAACTATACAAATAGACCCAAGCCCAAAACATACACAATGCAAAGTACAAAACTGCAAGTTACATTTTGACATAACAATTATATGTTATATTCGACTCAGTCAAATACACCTCAACTACCTACTTCGATATAGTCAGATGATATAACTATCGACAAAACATCGAATTACAACTTCTAACTTTAACATTGTCTATCAAGTTCAAATTTCAATGTTGCGAATTTGATCAACAATACTAAAAAAAGTAAGTTTTAATTTTTCTTCTTCTTTTCATTCTTCATTAACGCCTCTTAATTGTCTTTTTAGATCACAAAGTTTAATTCTAAATATGAGAAACATAAAAAATGATAAGTTAATTTAATCTCAAACAAATATTCTTGATAAAAATCACAATTTGTTTGTTGAATGTGATGGTAGTTCACCAATTATGTCATCTCGGTTCATTCTCTTTTCTTGATGGTGGTTCCATGGTGGTTTTTCATCCAATCTCTGAGTCTTGAATTAGTCTATTTTGTATAGCAGCAACAACAACAATAATAGCATAAGTAGAAGCAACAACAACAACATCAACAATAACGTCAACAACAACAAACAACAACAACAACAAGAACGACAACAACAATAATAAAAAACAACAGTATCATCAACAACAAAACAACAATAACATCAAGATCGGTAACAACAACAACATTAACAACAATAACAACAATTACACTCATATTATATAGCAACAACAATATTAAAAAATATCTTTGCTCTAACAAAATTTTATAATGGCAATTTATGATAAATATTATGTAACAAAATTAACAATATGGAAAGTGAGATTGATTTAATAATTGGCCAAATTGAAAAGCCATTGAACACAAAATTCTAGGGCATAATACAAAATCTATATAAAACTACAATCTCATGAGATAATGGATCTCTTATTAAATATGTAGTTAAAAGTTTGATCTTATGATTCCTTCATATAAAAACCTAGCATGCATTTAAGAAAGTAAGATCAAGACAATAGATGGTTTTCAAGTGAATCATAGATAGAATTCAGCTCCGCCTCATTCTCTACCCTTGTCGAGTTACCATCATCTTCAACAACAGCAGCACTAGAGGAGACTCCTCCATTGTTAACACCAGCAGAAGAAAAAGGTGAAAAACCAGGAGAAGAACTTAAAGCACCAGTTGTCAAAGATGACATTGGAAGTTGTTGCCATGTTCCATATTCTTGAGGTTGCTGCCATATCATATTGTTGGGAACTTGTTCTGCATGAGAATTATTGTCATGCCATAATGAAGATGATGTTGATGATTTAAATAATGCATTTTGGTTTTGCATTTCAAGAGGAACACCATGATTAGTAGAAGAAGAAGCACCAGCATAAGCTTGATAGTTAAATCCAGAAGAATATCCATATGAATTGTTGGATTCCATAATATTTTGGGTCATTCTAATATGTTTCTCTAGATTTTCTCTCTTCAAATATTGCCTATATTTCTGCATATCAATAATAATAATAATAATAATAATAATAATAATAATAATAATAATAATAATAATAATAATAATAATAATTAAAATTACAATTTACAAAAATACAAAATCTACATTTTTGGAAAAAAAAAATTTAAATATCAAATAATACATTTATTAAATAATTAAAATGGAAAAGTCAAATAAAAAATACCTGCAAATGACTAGCAATATGTCCTCTAGTCAATCCATCAACATTCATTAGTTCTTGAATTTTCTTTGGTACAGCCCCTAATACAAAAATTAATAAGAAAAATAATCACACAATAGGTAAAAATAAAAATAAATTATTATTTTAAAAAATAATAGAAAAAAACAATAATAATTGATAAAAAAATCATACTATCAACTCCGAGTTCTGTCACAGCGTCAACAAATTTTTTATGCAATTCTGGTGACCACGCTAGACGCGTCTTCTCTGTTCGCAGTTCATGATTATTTTTATCGGTTTCAATTTCTTCTATTATATTATAATCTTCCCCAGTTTTGTTGTTACCTTCTACATTCATTTCTCCCCTATTAATTTCTTGTTTTTTATTTTCATTCAAAAACTTTCTTGCAACATGTTGCCACATATTTTTGATTTGATTCTCATTCAAAGGTTTGATCCAATAATCACAAGCTCCATCTACAATACTCTTCATCACTGCACTAGTTGATCCATCAACACACATCACTGCACATAAGTGTCACATATAAACTATAATGTCACACACATAAATGTATATAAAAATTAAATAAATCATGTAATATAACTTACTAATAACCGGAGTTTTGATTTCTTGTGTGACATATTGCACAAGTTCATATGAATCCATATCGAACATTTGAGCTTCGATCAGTATCATATCAAAACAATTATTTGCTTGTGTCAGAAGATCCAACGCATCTGAAACTTTAGAGCATGTCTTAACTGCAACAAACAAACATAAAAAATTAAAAAATAAGAATCATAGTAAAAATTGAAATTTTACTCATCAACAAAATTATTTTTGAGAGTATGCAAGATGAATTATATACGAGATTTAAATGTACGTTTAAGTATAAGAGATAAATAAATTTCCAAACCTTGGTAATGGAATTGAAAACAAGTTTTTTCAATAACATTAAGAAGACTGATGTCATGGTCTATTACAAGAACCCTAAGATTGGCAGGAAATTGTTGAGGAAGTCCATATTGCTCAATCAAAGATGTCATTGCAAAACAAAAGAAACAAATAGTTGTTTGTAAAGTGAAGGGTTGAAATTCAAGAAACTACAAAGAAAATAAAGTGATATTTTTTTTGGACAATATATAAGAGGATAAATATGAAATTATTAAGGATTTAAAGTAAAAATATAATTAGATTAAATCTATTTGAGCAAGTGTATCGAACCTTCTTTTTAACATTCATTCCATTTCACCCTAAATTGAGTCCTATTAATTTGATATTCCATATGTTAAAAAAAATTATATTAAGAAAATAATATTTGACTAAATTAATTAAATATATTTAGAAGAAAAAAATATAAAAGAGAGAATAAAAGATAAAGCAATAAATTAATAAGCTTTATCGAATATATTTGAGATGAACATTGACTGATTGTCAAAAATCAATATAATATTTATATCTAGAATTTGATGGAAAAAAAAATCAAGTTTTATTTTGAAATACAGTGAACGAAACAAACTAAAAAAAGGATAATTTTTATAATAATGTGTATAATTGCATCCAATGAGGACAAGTGTATCACATGAAAAAAAATAAAAAAAATATATAAGCCATCAATAAAATAATTATAAAAAAAATAATTATAATACAATGACATTGTAAAAATATTTTACATTGTCAATTAATCATAATCCTTAAATTTTAACATGTCTTTAATTTTTTCTTCTTAAACTCATCTAATTAATGGTATTGATACATCTATGAATGGTAGTGATACTTTGATAATGTGACTTTTTTTACATTGATAGTACATATTAATAATTTTTTTATAAAAACATATTGATTGATTTTTTAGTGATGTAATAAATATAATACGAGAAAAATAGATATATATTGACATTATAAAATAGTTTTATACGGTCAATCTTTATTACATCAGGAGGGATCAAGCCTCTTTCCTGGCACAATTGGACGAATGGCTTAACCATTTGATATCATTAAAATTAAGTAAAAAAACCTTTGCTAGGGTTCCGATGACCTTGGCCAAAAGAGGTATCGGCAAACCGAAAAAACAGGCGGCGACGCATCAGAAAATGGTGGAAAAAACAATCATCACGCAAGCGGTTACAAAACACGATGATACTACATCTAGAGCAAAGGAGGGAGATAAACACAATCAAGAACCTTCCTCTTCTGGAATCTTAAAGGAAAAAACAATTGAAAATGCAGGGGAGGAGGGGGAAAAAGCTCAATCATCGATGAAAGAATATGAGACCTATATCTTGCTACAACACTATATATAAGATTATTTCAAAGACCCTCACGACTAGATTAGGAGAGGTGATAAGCATTATCATTGATGATAATAAATATGCTTTTATTCTTGGAAGAATTATTCATGATAACATTATGATGGCTCAAGAGCTGGTCAATGGGTAAGGTAGAAAAAATATATTTCCCAAATGCATGATTCAAATGGACATCCAAAAAGCTTAAGATACGGTGGAATGGAAAACCCTAACACACATCATGTGTGAAATTGGACTCCCCCAAATATTCATTAATTGGATCTTGGCTTGTGTTACAATAATATATTATAGGTTATCTATAAATGGAGTCCCATATAGAATCCTCAAAGCTAAAAGAGTTTTGCGACAAGGCGACCTTATATCCCCTTCTTGATTGTTTTCATTATGGAATTGCATAGAACCTTGAAGGGCCTTAGTATGATCCCAAACATTAAATTCCATCATAAATGCGAGAAGTTAAAGATTATTAGCATTTGCTTTGCTAATGATATCTTACTGTTTGTGAGAGGGGATTTATGTTCTACGAAGCATATCATGGACAAAGTCAAAGTGATAAACTTCTCTACAACCACTAGCCTTAATGTGAGTATTTCCAAGAATAAAATTTACTTTAGAGGGGTCGATGAGGATACGTGTACGCTTATTCAGCAGGAAATTGGTTTTGCTATTGGTACAATGCCCTTTAAATATTTGGGGGTCCCTCTGGCTAGTAGAAAGCTTTTGGTTTCTCAATATCAACCTTTAATTAAGAAAATGCTTATGCGATTTAACCAATGGAGCAATGAACTGCTTTCATATGCTGGCACATTTTAACTTGTGAAAAATGTGATTTTCTCCTTGGCAAATTACTGGATGAAAATCTTCCATATTCCTAAGAAGGTAATTCCTCATTTGATAGTTTATACAGGAGTTTTTTGTGGGTGGGTAAGGATAACCAAACTAGGAGGGAGCCTGTTGCTTGAGATCATATTTGTGATCCTCTTTATGGAAGCGGTTTGAATCTTATTTCCCTCACGGAGTGGAACAAAGCAACAATTAAGAAACTCCTCTAGAATATTTGTGCTAAGAACGACAAAATATGTATTAATTAGATTCATAATTACTATCTGAAAAAAGTGGATCTCAATATTTTTACTCATGTTGCACATAGTTCTTGGATAATCAAAGTTATGTTCAAAAACCGTGATGCGCGTGATTATGCAATCGGAAGAGTGGAAGGCATTCCAAACTATAGGCATATATGATACAAAAAATATACACATGTTAAGAGGTAGCAAACCGAAATTTAATTGGAGAAGATTGTTATATGGGAATCATGTTAGGCCAAGAGCTACACTTATTTTGTAGTTAACTTGCCAGGATAGGTTTTCAACTAAGGATATATTACATCGCTTTGGAATTGTTACTAATGGTAAATGTATTTTCTTCGGTTTAAACAAAATTTGTAATCATCTCTTCTTTGAGTGCGAAGTGACCAAGAAAATTTGGATTCATATCCTTAATTGGATGAACTTGTCTCTTGCTCCCAGGGGATGGGATAATGAGCTAAGTTGGGTTTGTCATATGATGTGTGGTAAGGGTTGCAAGAAGAATCTTCTGAAGATAGTTATCTCTGAGACTGTATACACTATTTGGACTACTAGAAACAAGATTATTTTTCAGAATATGTTGCTTGATTGCCTCTGCAACAAATATATTATTGATATGGTCCTAGTTAGAGCGAAAATGGATAGAAAATGTATTATTTATTGTAGTAAAATCCGATAGGTAGTCTTTCCTATTGTCAGTTGGTCTTGGTAGTCTTTTGGTTGTCTGAAGCCTTAGATTGGCTTTGTATTACTCTGTTGTTTGAAAATATATTTATTTCTTAATAATTTTTTTACACAGTCAATCAATCAATGACGTGTATCCCATTGAATCAAATTTCTCATAGATGACATCAATGCACTACTTTGAGATCATATTAAGTTAAATTGTATATAATGACACCTCTAGTGGAGTCTATTACACCATACCAATTTGAATACACATTTATTGTTTGTTTCAATATCATTATGAATCTCGCAATTCACTCAACACAAAGTTAATTAAGATTTGATTTTTCATAGATGTCCAATTAAATATATAATCATGTAGATATTTAGGTAAATATTTTAGAAAATTGCATATTTAAATAATGTGATACAATTTTATTAATATAATAAGATCTTTATTTTGGCGTAACATCATATCTGATTGGAATAAATTTAAAATTATTTCACATATTCTCAATAGTTAATTACATTTAAAATCTATTCAAGATTTATTAAATAAAATATATAATATTATGTTACCATGTTCCTCGAGTATCATACAAAAATATTTATTTTATTTACAATGAATCAATATTATTTTAAAGAAAATAAGATTATTTATGTCGGTCAACCTAATGTTTGTAAATCTAAACAGAAAGGTTGTGTTGGTATTCACAATATTTATTTAATTAATATAACTTTATTTAATAAGTGAAGACGGAGATATATCTCTTATGATACTAATGGTTGTTTCTTCGTTCAGAGGAGGTAGGATTTTTAGTCTTCGGGCATGTTCCCCTCAAACTGCTTTTTAGATATTCCAAGGCAAAAGGCGGGGTCAGACATACTCCCATCTCTTTGATATGACTCGTGAGTGGATAATTTCTCTTAGAGTTAGGTTTGGTATGTTCTATCATATTCCAACCATTAGAGTATGAAGGTAGGAGATGTTGTTTCTTAAGAGGATGAGTCATTGATTTTTGTCATTCAGGGAAGGAGATTCCTTTTTGTTTATGAGCAAGAGTTGGTTGATGAGCTTATTTTGCCTATTCAGAAAACTATTTCCTCTCTAAAAAATGATTGTTGATGTTGGTGTTGATGTCAGGAGAAGGATAATGTCTACTATATTGCCTTAACTTATATGACTTGATTAAGGCAAGTATTGGTACTTGGTTAAGGCAAGTATTGGTGCCAATACCATATCGGATCATATTCTTGCCTCAATTTGGTGTAACTGGCCTCATTAAAAGTGGAAGTCTTCTCTTGCAACTCCTATGAGAGAATCTTTTCAATCGTGTGGTCTTATCCAACAGTAAAGGTCTTGCTTTTAGGTTTTGTCACGGGCTGGTAGAGTTTATTTCTCACCTGTTTGTTTTTTTCATAAGCAAGATTCATTAATTAGAGATTAAGGACATCTCGAACCAAAAAATAGGAATACAACCCGACTAAGGGGACAACCCGGAACAAAACCTCCAAAACAACCCACTCATATAACCAATCAAACGGGAATTTAGACCATTCGTAAAGACTACAATGTCGTCTATTACAACTACCTAAAATCAACCAACTCCAAGACGTAATTACAATACCGACGAAAATGGAATCGGCGTTACAAATCTTATCCTTAAACAATATATTGTTCCTATAACTCCACAAATTCCAACAAGTGATAAACCATAAGGAATAAATCATATTCACCTTACCTCTTCCTTTCAAACGCCTGCCCCAATTTAAAGCATGATCACAACAATTAGAGTCCGATAAATGCTCGATATCCACCTGTAAGTTCTGTATTTTAAGGTTGGCATTAATTTTGTAAAACAAATATAGCAGCAATGTAATATGTAGAAGATCTTTGCTAAATAAAGCACAGTTTAAGCTAGGAGTCCTTTTATATGCCCAAACATGTTGCGTTGAAGTGTTTCAACATCTGGATCAACATGTCGAAGAAGATGTCAAGACAGTTCATTCGATATCATGAACTGTTGAAGATGGATTGCATATTCTGTTATGTTGTAACAGAAACAAAATACTTAGAAGATTTGAAGCAATCCAAGTGGCGTTGATTTTAAAAGATCTTGAAGAATCAAATTTACATTGAATATAAATTTCAAATATTTAATAAATATAGAGTTTCTATATTTAGAGATATTTTGGGAAGTTGTTTATTTGGAGATCTTTTTATTTGTAGCAGATTTTTCTGCATTATTGTAGAAATTGTTATGATTGGTTTTTTAGGTCCAAATCCAGTTGGGAATTGGTTATAAAAAGAAAACTTGTAACATAGGTTTGAGCAACCAACCGAAAATGTAATAGACATATCATTGGGGTTGTGTTCTTGTGGCAGCCGTGGGCAACAAGGTTTAATGTTGTGGTTGTTTTGTTTGTGAGTCTCGAAGAGTTTAAGCAAGAGATATTGTGTTCTTGACTGAAGTCGTGAAGCAAGGTTAAGGTGTTGTCATGGAAGTGTGACTTCTGGTTTGAATTTTTGGTGAGGTAAAGAGCTGTCAATATCAGCAACTGAGTGTTGGGACTGTGAGACATCACCGAGATGATTAGAAGTGAGTATGGGTTTCTCATATTTAGGAGTTCCTAAGTAGAAGTTGCATTGGTAGTGATTAAGTGAGAAGACTGTAAATTGTAGGTGTTTGTTGAGAAGTCTTTGAATTGATACTATATAGTGGATTTCCTTCTTGGCTTGGTAACCCCCAGAGTAGATGAGTTTTCATCGAACTGGGTTAACAATTTGAATGTGTTCTTTACAACTTTTCTGGTTTATATTTTATGCAGTATGTGTGTTGAATGTCATATCAGATGTCTAAACATCATGAAGAATGTTTGAATCTGATATATCAGAGTTTTAAAATATTGTTGTTTGTATGTTTCCATGTTTATTTGTAACAGATAATATGTCTCAACATCATATTCGACATCTGAATCTGTCCTACCAGAATTTCAATTGGTATTAGAGCTGGCATCCTAGTATGTTTCTAGATGAGATCCAAGGGGGATACTTTTTGGTTCATGGTCAAGGTAGAAGTGGTATACTGAAAAGTTGTTTGTTGTGTGAATGGTCCCTAGAAGTGGAAGATGTATTATTCTTATGTTGTAGCTTGGTTGTATGCTGCTGGTGTGACATGTTTGATTTATTTCAAACCTATGGCTGTTGGTGTCACCTGGAGATATTATTAGGGCTGATTTGTGACACTTAAAGTATCTGAGGAGTATGTATTTGTTGCTTATCTATATGATGACTCCTGATGTTTGGGAAGGTTTTTCTTCTCTGGAGATATATCTTATGGTGTTGGGGATATATGTCTATCTTCTTCTATGAACGGTGCTAATGATACTTGGAGACTCTTTTTCAAGTCCACTCAAGGCACTGTGAAGAGAAATGGTTATTTAGAGATCTGAAGATTGTTTTAAACAGACCTATATCTGCATGTAGATATCTTTGTGTGATCCTTGTAATGATGTCCTATCCTTTGATAGAACATCTTATCAGAATTAGGCATGATTTTGTTGTCTAAGGGCTGGTTGTATAGATGCTTGGGTGCTAGATTATTATGGTTATATCACACATGTTTGGAGCCTAATCATGATTTGGAAGAGGATGCATCTGTATGGTGTATCTAAGAAGGTTCTGGCCCTGGAAATTTTCTTAGCTGTGTGTGTTGATCAATGAGTGATCAACGTGTCTTGTTCTCCTGAGGACAGTTTATTTTTTGTCCTTGCTGCAGGAGTGAAGTACCTGAGCTTTAAGGAGTATTATTTCAGAGATACTTCTTGTACATGAAGATCAAACTATATCAACTTGTGAAGTTGATCAATGTATATATAGTTGATCAACTATTATATTGTGTGTGAAGACATCTCAAATCAGACAGTCTGAATACTGAGTCTGAAGGAGAAGTCTGTTGAAGTGTTCCAGCTGCTGCATAAGTTGGTGTTTTGGTCTAATAACTTGATCAACTATTGTTGGTTAATTCCCATGTGTTCACCTGCATGTGTTTGTATGGAGGTGTATGTTACTGATACTGATATCTGAAGGAATGTTAGATCATCATCTCATAAAGTGTCATATGTCTGTAGAAGAAGAAGAAGAAGAAGAAGTCAGATTACATGTCCTATCTTGTGTGATAAGGTGATATTATCTAACCAATAGTAAATACCTTGACGGGAGACTTGGTATCTATCTATTGTTTATATGATGCATAAAGGTGGACACTTTGACGTGAGACTTAGTATTTATCTGAAAGTTATGCATATCTGCAGTTTGAATCTTATGGTTCAGAAGGTGTACTGAGTAACTAATGCTCATCCTCAGAAGGGGCTTTGGTTGTTCTTGCAAGGGGGAGTTAAGAAGTGATATTTGTGGTCTATTCATGCAAGGGTGCATACTGTTTTTAGAAGGTGCACCTGGATTGTTTGTTCTTACCATGACAATGAAGGTGGTTAGAATCATGAAGTTATAATTAACAAAATCATCAGGACTTTTTGAAGATTGCTTACTCAAAGAGAAGTGTCATCCTTGGTATAGCTGCAAGGTGTAGTTCTGAACTATTCCTTCTGAAGATTCAGACAGTGGCAGGTTTGAAGACTTTGGAGAAACAGTGAGAGTTTCTTAACAATATATGATATTGTTAGGAATTTTTGCAGAATCAACAGAATGGAGGTTGTCAACTCAAACTTGGTTGATGAATCAAGTCTATAAGAGCATGGAACTCTTGTCCTGTTAAGGAAAGATGTTATTTCAAGTGGTAGAAGAATGAGCTGAATTTAACAGCTGGACGTGGACTAACAATTTTCTAACATCTAATTCAACATCAGAATCTCAATTGGTGAAGTGGCACATCAATTCAAGATAGAATGATCTACATGGATTGAATGCTTTAAAAGGACTGTTATCTTGACAACATGCTGGAGATAAATTTTATTGATTAAGATATATTTGAAAGATTTATGATATACGTGAAGAAGACAAAGTGTGGCAGTTGGCTTTTTCATATGAGGATTCCTAAATGAGGTGATCAAAATGTGGTAATTGGTTTATCTCTATTGTGGATTCGAAGAATCAAGATAATCAGAGTGTGGCAGATGGTTGGTCTTGAGGATTGTCTTGGAACAAGTTGCTCTTGGGCAGAAGAGTGATGAGTTAAAGACTCAAGGAGATCTGTTCTTCTTGAAGGTGGATAAGAGATTATCTCTCTTTCTGGATTTCCGATTCAAGTTGGTGGCACAGTGTTGGTGAAGATTTTAAGTTCTTGGATTACTATGCTATAGTAAGTCCAGTTGGTGGAGCGCATCAAGATTCTTAGTAATGAGGTCTTGGTGTTTGGAAGATGTACTAACTGGTGTTAAGACATTATCTGGGGTATTTGACTACATGGTTTCTAATTTTAGCATACCTAATCATATGGGAGAATGATGAAGTAGATGATCTGTCTTGGAAGAAACATGTAGAGTAGACTGAAGTAGATCAGACATTGATTTCTTAGAAGTATGATTGTGATCAATCATTCTAATTTCAGAGTTAATATAAATGTATATTTTCTAGATTATATGACCATTGGTGTGTGAAGGCTTAGTGTCAAAACCTGCATGCAAGAAGTTGGTCAGCATGTGTAGTTTCTGGTAACAGCAAACCAAGAAGGGATCAGGTATGCTTTGGTGCAAGAAGTGAATGTGTTCAATTGAGATTGAACAAAGGGTGATCTCTTGAAGACATGAAGATGTGTCTTATGTTTTCCTTTCATAAAGTGCAGAGAAGCATTTAATATCTTGATATGGGGAGTGTGTTACAATTCTGTGTAGCTGGTTTTGTAAAGTTAAGGGGGAGTAGTACCTTAACCAGGTTTTGTGATGTTACACATCATGTTTTGACATGTGATACTAAGTATGGTAATTTATTTATCAGGTTAATATTTAGTACTTAGTTGTGGTGTGTATTCCATGTGTGATCCAGATGAGGAGTGTCTTGTGTGTCCAAAAGGCTTATGGAATAAAGCTGCTATCTACAGTGTATTTATGGATATTGATGAGGTTGTGGACCATGTTGTAGTGGGATGTCAAACCATGTTTCAGAACATGTATGTTGAGGATAACCAGGTTTGCTGTGTAGACGGTGCAGGTGT
The DNA here is from genome assembly GCA_963966055.1 of Lathyrus aphaca. Lineage (NCBI taxonomy): Eukaryota > Viridiplantae > Streptophyta > Magnoliopsida > Fabales > Fabaceae > Lathyrus > Lathyrus aphaca. The sequence goes on from OZ014521.1 coordinate 6,821,544, forward strand.
GAAATGCGTGCTTTTTCAAAGCTTGTTTTGGATGGTTCTTTTTATTAGGTATAGAAGATTTTTGCGCCTAAAATAACGGGCCATTGACTGAGAATGCATCTTATTTTCAAGGCATCACCGTTACTTTCAAGGTTAGATTTTTCCTATTTATAGAGAGCTATCTTTCTCCTTCAGACTGTGTGTGTGTGTGTGTTTTTTCATCCTTCTTCCTCTTGATGGGGTTCTTGTGTTTCTTGGTGAGTAATGCATGGGTTTGGTACTGTGTGGCCTGTCTTTGCCAATTTTCGGATAAAAAGGGGGAGAGAAAGTCTGGTACTGTGATGAGTTTGGAGTTTGTGTTCTAATGTCTGTATTGGATGTGTTCAGTGTGTGTGGCATGTGTGGTGGTTGGGATGTCAAGATGGATGTTGTAGCTTAGTCCTTATGATTTGTGTCCTAAGTTGTAGAATTAAAAAATGAGTGTCTTGCTCTCTCTCATGGAACCATTGGCCTGTATGAAGGAATGAGTCTCTCAGCTTGTGAAGGATGATTCTAGGAACCTGAATGGATAGGGGTAGTAGTGGGTCTGCTCTTTCAAGAGTTGAGGACTTTTTTCTTTCTTCTCAGAGTTCAGGAGGTATTTCTCAGAGTTCAGGAGGACTTTCTACTCCTTGTCCACTGCTATTCCCACTGAAGGAAAGGAGGTTGCTGAGGAAGATATCTTGCAACATGTTCTAACATGATCAAGAAAAGGTTGATGGTGGTTTTTTTGTGTTTTTGCTGCTGAAGTCTGGTGTATTATATTTTGTATTTTATTATTATTTTTTTAGCCAAAATTTGTCAAAGGGGGAGATTGTAAGTTTTGTATTTTAAGGTTGGCATTAATTTTGTAAAACAAATATAGCAGCAATGTAATATGTACAGAATCTTTGTAAAATAAAGAACAGTTTAAGCAAGGAGTCCTTTTGTGCGCCCAAACATGTTGTGTTGAAGTGTTTCGACATCTGGATCAACATGTCGAAGAAGATGTCAAGATAGTTCATTCGATATCATGAATTGCTGAAGATGGATTACAGATTTTGTTATGTTGTAACAGAAACAAAATATTTAGAATATTTGAAGCAATCCAAGTGGCACTGATTTTAAAAGATCTTGAAGAATCAAATTTACATTGAAGACAAATTTAAAATATTGAATAAATATAGAGTTTCTATATTTAGAGATATTTTAGGAAGTTGTTTATTTGGAGATCTTTTCATTTGAGCAGATTTTTCTGCTTATTGTAGCAGGTGTTATGCTGTATTTTTTAGGCCTAAATCCAGTTGGGAATAGGTTATAAAAAGAAAACGTGTAACCTAGGTTTGAGCAACCAACCAAAAATGTAATAGACATATCATTGAGGTTGGATTCTTGTGGCAGTCGTGCGTAACAAGGTTTAATGTTGTGGTTGTTTTGTTTGTGAGTCTCGAAGCTTTTAAGCAAGAGATGTTATGTTCTTGACTAAAGTTGTGAAGCAAGGTTAAGGTGTTGTCATGGAAGTGTGACTTCTGGTTTGAATTGTTGGTGAAGTAAAGAGCTGTCAATATCAGCAACTGAGTGTTAGGACTGTGAGACATCACTGAGGTGATTGGAAGTAAGGATGGGTTTCTCATATTTAGGAGTTCCTAAGTAGAAGTTGTATTGGTAGTGATTAAGTGAGAAGACTATAAATTGTAGGTGTTTGCTGATAAATATTTGAATTGATACTATATAATGGATTTCCTTCCTGGCTTGGTAGCCCCCATAGTAGATGAGTTTGCATCGAACTGGGTTAACAATTTGAATGTGTTCTTTACATCTTTCTGGTTTATATTTTATGCAATATGTGTGCTGAATGTCATATCAAATGTCTAAACATCCTGAAGAATGTTTGAATCTAATATATCAAAGTTTTAAAATATTTTTGTTTGTACCTTGTCATGTTTATATGTAACAAATAAGATGTCTCAACATCATATTCGACATCTGAGTCTGTCTTGCCAGAATTTCAATTGGTATCAGAGCTGGCATCCTAGTTTGTTTCTGGATGAGATCCAAGGGGGATACTTTCTGGTTCGCGGTCAAGGTAGAAGTGGTCTACTAAAAAGTTGTTTGTTGTGTGAATGGTCCCTAGAAGTGGAAGATGTACTATTCTGATGTTGTGGCATGGTTGTATGCTGCTGATGTGACAGGTTTGATTTATTTTCAAACCTATGGTTGTTGGTGTCACCTGGAGATATTGCTAGGGATGATTTGTGACACTTGAAGTATTTGAGGAGTTTGTATTTGTTACTTATCTATATGATGACTCCTGATGTTTGAGAAAATTTCTCTTCTCTGGAGATATATCTTATGGTGTTGGGGATATATGTCTATCTGCTTATGTTAACGGTGCTAATGATACTTGGAGACTCTTTTTCAAGTCCACTCAAGACACTGTGAAGAGAAATGGTTGTTTAGAGATTTGAAGATTGTTTTAAACAGACCTATCTCTGTATGTAGATATCTTTGTGTGATCCTTTGAATGATGTCTTATCCTTTGATAGAACATCACATCAGAATTAGGCATGATTATGATGTCTAAGGGTTGGTTGTATAGATGCTTGGGTGCTAAACTATTGTGGTTATATCACACAAGTTTGGAGCCTACTCATGATCTGGAAGATGAGGCATCTGTGTGGTGTATATAAGAAGGTTTTGGACCTGGAAACTTAGTATTTATCTGAAAGTTATGCATATCTGCCGTTTGAATCTTATGGTTCAGAAGGTGTACTGAGTTACTAATGCTCATCCTCAGAAGGAGCTTTGGTTGTTCTTGCATGGGGGAGTTAAGAAATGTTATTTGTGGTTTATTGATGCACGAGTGCAGACTGTTTTTGGAAGGTGCACCTGGATTGTTTGTTCTTCCCATGACAAGGAAGGTGGTTAGAATCATGAAGTTATAATTGATAAAATCATTAGGACTTTTTGAAGATTGCTTTACTCAAGGAGAAATGTCATCCTTGGTATAGCTGTAAGGTGTAGTTCTGAACTATTCTTTCTGAAGATTCAGACAATGACAGGTTTGAAGACTTTGGAGAAATAGAAAGTTTCTTAACAATATGTGATATTGTTAGGAATTTTTACATTTCGTAATTAACATTTGTAATGACTAAGTTTTTATTTTCCATTGAAGCTCCCTTTCTTGTGATATAATGTATTTTGTTCAAGTCATGAGTAGTTAAACTCCATAATGTTAGTAGTTTCATATGAAGAATTTTGCATTTCGTAATTAATATTTGTAATGACTAAGTTTTTATTTTTAATATGACTTATTTATATTCGTTTTTAATGTCTATTACATTACGATCAATTGTAAATTGTAATATGGTTACATGTTAGTGATCACCTATGCTTAGGGATAGTAGCTTTAAATTGTAATATTCTTGATAATCGAATTGTTTAATTTTATCAATGATTTACTAATAGCCATAGGAATCAATTTAAAATTAAGGTTTGTTCTCTAAGGAACTAGGAGTAAATATTTTAGAGAATCAGCTATAATTAGGATGAGGCTTAGTTGTTACAAGATTAACTAGAGTACAAAAGGATTTATGAGCAAACTCTCATCCTTCACTTTTCTCATTTTAGAGTTCAAAAGGATTTTTGAGATTTTTCAGAATTCATACACTTGTTAATTTTGTTGAGGTGTTCAAAGTGAGTCAGAAGTGTAAATGAACTAAACGTTCTGGATCTAAAAAACCTTAATACCATAAATTTATTCAAAATCTTAAAACAATCAATGTGAAACTTATCCACTCATTTAAATCCAACAATCTTTTCTTACGTGTGTGTGACACTAATCTTAATTCATATTAGGACCCCACTTTAAAACAATAATGTGATAAAATATATAATAAAGGATAAAGCAATACATTATTCTACTTTAATGAATATTTGAGTTGACTGGCTGTCAAAAATAAATATAAAATCTGTTAAAAAAATTTAACATCTAGAATTTCATGGAAAAAAAATAAATTCTAGTTAGGTTTTATTTTGAAATACAGTGAATGATAGAAATTAAAAAAACAATAATTTTTATAATAATGTGCATAATGGCATCCGATAAGGACAAGTGTATCACATAAAATATATATATATATATATATATATATATATATATATATATATATATATATATATATATATATATATATATATATATATATATATATATATATATATATATATATATCAGCCTTCAATAAAAAAATATAAAAAAAATAATAATTAAAATGCAACATTGTAAAAATATTTTACAATATTAACTAATCATAATCATAATCAAATATTTTACAATATTAACTAATCATAATCATAATCGTTAAATTTTAACATGTATTTTACTTTTTTTTCTTAAACTCATTTAATTAGTGGTACTGTTACATCTATGAATGATAGTGATACATCGATGAAGTAATATATTTTTACACTGATAGTACATACTAATTAATTTCTTTAAAAAAATATGTTTATTGATTTTTTAGTAATGTAATAAATATAATATGAGCAAAAAGATACACGAACAATATATAATAATTTTATACAGTCAATCTTTATTACATCAATTTTTGTTACATCAGGAGGAATTGAACCTCTTTCCTTGCACAATTGGACGAATGGCTTAACCATCTAATATCATTAAAATTGAGTATAAAAAATCTATGTTAGGGTTATGATGACCTTGTCCAAAAGAGGCATTGATCGGTCAAAAAATTAGGTGACAGCGCATCAGAAAACGGTGAAAAGAACAATCATCACGCATGCAATTACAAAACATGATGATACTACATTTAGAGAGAAGGAGGGAGATGAACACAATCAAGAATCTTCCTCTTTTGGAATCTCAAAGGAAAAAACAATCACTACTACAAAACGCACATTCAACAACGTCATGGTCACCACGGTACTTCCCTACACCGTGGTGACATTCTTAACTAAGGCGCTACCATTTTTTTATAAAAATTATTTGTATATAACAGCGGTTGCTAAAATATTTTATTCCTTTAACGTTAAGGCGAACATTTTCTTTTTTATTTATTTTAAAATTCACAAACAAAAGGGCTATCACTACGGTTCATATGATTAACCATTGTGATGTATTTATAATAAATATATATTTATCACTACGGTTCTTATTGATAACCATTGTGAAATATTTACCCATATAAGTGAATTAACTTTCACTTATTGATAGTAGTGTTGTTTCTTTCACAGCGAAATTCTAGCACCCATTTTTTCTCTTCTTCCTCTTCATTAGCCGGGAATCTTGTGCTTCATACATTAAGGTATTCTTCTTCTTCCATCTTCTTATTAGATATTCTTCTACTTCCATCTTCTTATTAGATAGTCCCCATTAACAAAGACAATATTTTGACTATGGTACATATTATTTGTGAAGCTATGGAAAATAAGGTATTCTTCTACTTTCATTTTCTTGTTAGATAGTTCTCATTATCTCGTTTGCTTCATGTTGTTTTTGTTGATTGTTCTCATTTTTGCATATTCGTCTTCAATGCATTAACAAAATCCATACTTTGGCTATGGGACATATTGTTTTTGTAGCTATGGAAAAAAGTATAAGAAGTATGAAGCTATGATGGAAAACTCATCCACCTTATACTTTTTTTCATAGCTTCACGAACAAGATGTTTTTCATACTCTCTCTTTCGATCTCTCTTTACTCTTCACTGGATTATAGTTTAGTGTTTTCTTTCAACTCATGATGCTTCACAAGCTAGATGAACTTCATTGTAATGATACATATGACAATAATGTATCTTGTTTTGTTACAGTCCCACTTAGGGTTATGTTTCAATATTTGCTGGATTTGTTTTGAATAATAACTAATTTTATTTTATTTGAAATAGTTGAAGTTGATAGTAAAGATGATACATGGTGATGATGATGGTGGTAGCAAGCATATAATATGAGTTGATAAGGTACATATATATATGAAGTCCTTTTGATATTGTATATGGAATTTAGTTTATTATATACTATGGATATTGTTTGTTTCACTATCCTTTTATTGAAAATGCAATCATTTAAATTGACATAGAAACTTATAATCTGAAAATTAAGATGTATTTGAAAATCAACCTATATCAATCAATGTTTTCCTAATAGCTTGCATCTCATTCTACACATTTTATGTTCCTTAGCACATAAAATATGGTTCAATGATTTGTTTGCTTCAATTCATCGATATCTACAAGTCTACTTTACCTCATCGTTGTCACTTATCGTCGTGATTGTTATGATGATAAAATCACGATGATAAGCAGCGATGATAAGGTAAACTATCATAAAATATATCGATGTATTGAATGAAATCGACCATTGAACCATATTTGTGTTAAAGAACATAAAATGTGCACAATGAGACGCATGCAATTCGGAATACAGTGATGTGTTTAAGTTGGTTTTCAAGAATAGTTTAATTTTCAGATTATATTGTTTTTTTACCAATTTTAATGCTTGTATTTATTTAATGAGGTGTATGGTAAAACAAGCAATATACATTGGTATATAATAAACTAAGGGTACGTTTCACAATGGTTGTTACGCATAATCATTGTGATATTCAGTATATATCACAACGGTTGTTATACATGACCGTGATTATTAGTGACGTATTTACGACAACACTCTACATAACAACACCTTGATCTGCATGATTATATATGTTTTTCAACCGTTGTTAAATGAGTTTTTCGTAGTAGTGAATTGAAAATGCAGGGGAGAAGGGGAAAAAGCTCAATCATCGGTGAAAGATGTGGAGATTAATGCCAAACGTTGGGTGGAGATCATAAAAGGGAACATAAATCAAGATAGAGGAATGGTGGTCAATTTTGCTGCCCCAACACTGGTAAATGGAGAAATTAAAGTTTTAATTGATGAATCAAATGTAGTAGAGGAATTGGAGATTTGGGATAGCACACTGATATTTTCCCTAGGGGATAACCTTTCTATGAATGTCGTAAAGAAGTCCATGGAGAAAACCTGGAATTTTGTCTCACTCCCATGATTCTGGGTATTTAATAGTCATAGCCCAGGGACCATAATTCATATATGGAAAACCCCTCTTTATACGAAGTTGGTTAACTGATTTTGAAGTCAAAGAAGATTTACTTTGAGTTTTCCCACTACGGGTTACATTTCCTAATTTGCCACTTCACCTATGGTGGGAAAGAAGCATTTCAAAAATTGTGAGTTTTATCGATAAACTGATTACTACAAATGAATTTACGGATAAGAAGTTGAGAGTATAATATGCTCGGGTTCTGGTGGAGGTAGATATCACATAAAAGCCAAGAGAGGGTTTGTATCAAGGATTACAACGATAAGATATTAGAGTAAAAAATTGAATACCAATGTAAACCAAAGTATTTTCAATCTTGTCTAAGAATAGGACATAACTACTCTAACCAAGAGGTAATCCCAAATCAGAAATAAATGACCTCAAAGGTGTGGAAACCTATGACTTCTAAACCAACATCGAATATTACTCGGAATAACAAACCAACTGAGGAGGGGAATGTAGTACTAAGAATGCAGGAAACACACTTGAGGAGATATGGACATTGGTCATAGTAGGAAAACTAGATAAAAGGAAGCAACAAATTAGTGACACACTAAAAAATACCCAAGTAAGAGTTAGCAAAATAGATTTAGACCCTTGAGGATTGGAGATTGTCCAAAAGGGGATAATACCAAGGTTCTATGATTGTCACATGGAATGTTAGGGGCCTTAATAAAAAAAATCAAGGCATAGAGAGGTTAAATCCTACCTCTCTCTCTCTATGGTTTCAATGTACCTTTTATTGTTTTATCAAAAACTAGAGTCAATAAACATAATGCAGATAGAATTAGAAATAAACTAGGGACAGATGGAAATATGAGGATAACTGCAACTATCATGATAATGGAAGGTTTTGGCTTATGTGGAAGCATAATGAAGTGGTAATGAATGTATTGAAAACTGCAGAGCAATATATCCATGCTGAGATTTGTGGTTTGGATCATACTCATATTTATACTGTAACTATTATTTAATGCCTTCAATCAAATTAAAATGAAGAAATTTTTGTGGAAAGAACTCGAAACTCTAGGCAAAAATATGAAGTCTCCATGGATAGCTATGGAAGATTATAATAATTTGCTTACTACACCAGATAGAATTGGGGGGGAATTGTAACACCCAACTAAACACCACGAATAATCACAATTCAATAATAATAATTAGCAAATCATCAATGTACAAACATGGATATCACACCTTCCAAACATGGATGTCACACCTTCATAAACATCTTTCCATAACGGTCATTCTCCGTAACACGGGTTACAACAAAATTAAAACCAACAGAACACTTTAACATCATAAATTAATTCATTTAGAACTTCGCAATGGATACATCATGTCTTAAAACTCTTTTATAAAATATACTCAAGTTATTCCACGTAACTCATAGTTACCATTTCAAAGAAAACCAAAACTAGACTAAAGTTCATCAAATATCACATAAACTCCGAAAATAACACAATAAAAATCTCATAAAATCATTCGATCCCAACCCCGATATTACGTATCAGAGCAAGACTCATTTTACTTCTATGAAGTAAAACAACACATTCCTAAGCAACTTCTAAGCTTCATGCACTACACTTGATTACCTGCAAGTTACCCGCATTCGAGGCAACGATTCCAAGCAGAAAGGGTGAGTAATCATAATCATTATAAAAGATGCAAGAATTAGATAAAAAGTAAAGTCACTTGAATAACATCAACAATACACACATATTTGTCATATAGTTCGTCATAATCACCAAAACATCATTTAAATCGTCGTCATAATAATACCAATCATAATGATATGCAACTCAATAGACTCGTGCATGTGGTACCGAAACATCACTGATGACCTAGTCATCGTTGCGTCTATATTGATCATTGATGACCTAGTCATCATTGCATCAATATTTTCACTTAATCCACATAATGGGATTAAGGCCATCACTGGATAATATCGTCCTAAAAATCATCATTGGATTTTCATCCTACAAAAACATCATTGGACATCTCGTCCTAACAAAATGATATGAATGCATGATGCGTACAACATATAAAATACAACCACGTTTAGTCAAGACGCATCACCATTCATCAAAAATCATCATATACTTCATACACATCATCATCACGTAAACACAAATTCTTAAGACAAATCACTTCCAGACATCATCACTCATCATGTTCATCATGTTTTCTGCACATACTTCTATACACACATACCATATATAATTCACAATTACACAACATCAATTATTCACAACAACTCTCAATAAGACACATTTTAGTTTCCAAAACAGTAGGTACACCTTTTATTTTTTACAGCAATTTCATCATCAATTCCTACTGTAACTAGTAAAATCTCACTAATTATTCACCAAAATATCATGTTTTCTGCTAGCTACTAGATGCTTCTATTTTCATAAGAATTGGGATTACATAGGTCAAGTTATGCACAAAACCATTTCAGGGCAATTAACTGCACTAGGTGGCGCAGACCACATGAAAGTGGCACTAGCCACCCCCAAAATAACATTGGGTGGCACAAGCCATCCCATGTACATCACCATGGCGCAAGCCACCTCCACAAGGCATACAGATGGCGCAGGCCACCAATAATATGGCCCTGCCACATAAAATTTATGCTAGTGGAGCAAGCCACTCACAATAATGTCATAGGTGGTGCAAGCCACCTTTTAGGTGCACTATGGTGGTGCCATCCACCTTAACAACATGGTAGGGTGGTGAAAGCCACCCCTTTCCAAGCCTACACACAATTTTTTGTTATTCTAATTTTTTTTCTAAGTGGTGCTCACCACTGATCCCAGTTTAGGTTTTTGGTTCATCACTGGTTCGTAACTGATTCTCCCATAAATCATCTCATTCATCATTAAACAATTCGATTATGGTTTCAATTTAAAATTTAATTTTCATTGCAGGTTCAACAACCGATTCATCAACTCAAAACTCATATAATTAAAGATCATCAATTCCCTAATCCGATATAATAAATACGATTAAACACCCCTTACCTTTGATTTATCGTCGGTTCATCCGAATGTTCTTCACGTTCTTCCAATTCCTCTTCTGATCCCTCTTCCAATCTTCCATTTTCCTCACGAAACTAAAACCCTCATTTGCTCTTCTCTCTGCCTTTTCCTAAATTCTCACGTACTGCATGTATTTCCCCAACTCCCCATTCATCTATGTAACCCTTATAACCTCAATTATGATTTTCCAATAATACCCTTACTAACTTATCACAATGACCACAATGCCCTTTAGTTCTATAAATCACATATTATTCTAATTTATTTAATCAATCATTTCTAACTAATTTTCCAACTGCTCCAAAATAAATCGGTAAGTCCTCAAAATCGACATTCGTCAAGTATTTCTTGTCGACACATCACCGGACTCAATAGCTATCACTAAAAGTTCAATTAATTCAATAATTGGCTTGATTAATTAAATAAACAATTACTCCAATTATTCACAAATACCGATAATTCTTCGATGCACTTTTACATCCCATAAATAAAAAATTCTTCGAAACCATATCAATAATCGTCATCAAACCATCATCGAATTCAAATACTTCACATTGACTTGTATATTTCATATATTCGCACCAAATTAATTAAATACTTATTAATCTAGAAATCGGGGCGTTACAGGAATGATGAGACAAAAGGTGAATAGAAGGACCTTGTCAGTATGATGCAAGTGACTAGTTTATTTGAAGCTAGCACAAAAGGGTGTTATTTCACATGGTCGAACAAACACACAATTAGTATTATTTATTCTTGAATTGATTGGGTGATTGGAAACTTGGATTGGTTTCAAAAATATCAAGATGCTACTATGGAAAAATTGGCTCCTAACATATCAAACCATGTTCTTCTAAAGGTAAATCTGACCCAACAGTATGTCAAGAGAAGATTTTGGATTTTTACACCTCACTGGTAGGCAAAAAAGCTCTTGAATTAAAAAGTATTGATATGATTGCTATTAGAAATGTAAAAGTGTTATCTAATGATATGGCTCATAAGCTCATTTCCTCATCAAGGAGAAGGATATCTGGAATGCATTGTCCTATATGGATAGTTTTGATGCTTATTTTTCAAAACCTCTAGGCAAATTATAAAAGGTGATGATATTGGTGAAATCCTGGAGTCATTTACTAAGCATAAAATGTTATTGATGTCAATTTCTCTCTAGTTACTTTAATTCAAAAATATTTTTTAGCTAAGATTATTAAGAATATGGGACTTATATCCTGTTACAACACCATATATAAGATCATTTCAAAGACCTTCACGGCTAGATTAGGAGAGCTAATAAGCACTATCATTGATGATAATCAACCTGCTTTTATTCCTGGGAGAACTTTTCATGATAACATTATGATGTCTCAAAAGCCTCCAGGTTTATTTATGATAACATTATGATGGCTCAAGAGTCGGTCAGAGGGTAAAGTTTACTTTGGAGGGGTCAATGAGGATACATGTAATCTTATTCAGCAGGAAATTGCTGTTGCCATTGGTACAATGCCCTTTAAATATTTGGAGGTCCCTATGACTAGTAGAAAGCTTTTGGTTTCACAATATAAACCTCTGATTAAGAAAATATTATGCGGTTTAACCATTGGAGCAATGGACTGCTTTCATATGTTGGCAGGTTCCAACTTGTGAAAAGTGTGATTTTCTCTATTACGAATTACTAGATGAAAATCTTACATATGCCTAAGAAGGCAATTTATCATATTGATAGTTTATGCATGAGTTTTTTTTTGGCGGGTAAGGATAACCAAACTAGGAGGGCACCTGTTGCTTGGGATCATATTTTTATCCCTTTTCTGCAGGCGGTTTGAATCTGATCTCCCTCACGGAGTGGAACAAAGCAACAATTGAGAAACTCCTATGGAATATTTGTGCTAATAAATACAAAATGTGTATGAGTTGGATTCACAATTACTATCTAAAAAAAAAGTGGATCTCAACGTTCTTACTCCTGTTGTGCATAGTTCCTGGCTGATTAAAGTTATGTTCAAAAACCGTGATGTGATTATGCAATCGAAAGAGTGGAAGGCGTTCCAAACTACAAGAAGATATGATACAAAAAAAATTCACCACATGTTAAGAGGTGGCAAGCCGAAAGTTAAATGGAGAGGATTATTATATGGGGATCGTGTTAGGCCAAGAGCTACATTTATTTTGTGGTTAACTTGTCAGGATAGGTTTTCAACTAAGGATAAATTACATTGCTTTGGAATTTTTACTGATGGTAAATTTGTTTTCTGTGGTTTAAACAAAATTTGTAATCATCTCTAACTAGATACTGTAAAGATGATTACAAATTACATAATTTGGAAAATGTATTTTGTATTGTTATTTGGTTACATAATTTTTAATCAGTTGATCTTTGTAAACATGATTACATAATTTGTAATCATTTGGTCTTTGTAATCTTTTGGTTGCCTGGATCCTCAGATCGGCTTTGTATTACTCTGTTGTTTGGAAATATATTTATTTCTTAATATTTTTTTACATGGGCAATCAATCAACGACGTGTATCCCACTGAATCAAATTTCTCATAGATGATAAATGCACTACTTTGAGCTCATATTAAGTTAAATTTCATATAATGACACCCCCAGTGTAGTCCATTACGTCATATCAATTTGAATACACAATTATTGTTTGTTTAAATATCATTATGAATCTAGTTATTCACTCAACATAGTGTTAATTAAGATTTGATTTTTCATTGATGTCCAATTAGATATATAATTATGTAGATATTTAGGTAAATATTTTAGAAAATAGCATTGTTGCATATTTAAATAATGTGATATAATTTTATTAATTTAACAAGATTTTTTTAATGTAATATCATATCAGATTGGAATATATTTAAAATTATTTTGCATATTCTCAATAGTTCATTACATCTAAAATTTATTCAAGATTTATGAAATAAAATATATAAGATTATGTTACCATGTTCCTCGAGTGTAATCCAAAAATATTTATTTTCTTTGCGATGAATCAACCTTATTTTAGAAAATAAGATTATTTGTGTCGGTCAACCTAATGTCTGTAAATCTAAGCAGAAAGGTTGTTTTGGTATTCGTGATATTCATTTAGTTAATATAACTTTATTTGATAAGTGACGGTGGAGATATGTCTCTTATGATACTAATGGTTGTTTCTTCATTCAGAGGAGGTGGGATTTTTAGTCTTTGGAAATATTCCCCTTAAAATTCTTTTTAGATATTCTGAGGCAAAAGGTGGGGTCGAACATACTCCCATCTCTTTGGTGTGACTCATGGGTGGATATTGTTTCTCTTAGAGTTAGGTTTGATATGCTCTATCATTTTCCAACCATTAGGGTATTAAGGTGGGAGACGTTGTTTCTTAAGAGGATGGGTAATTGATTTTTGACATTCAGGGAAGGAGATTCCTTTTTGTTTATGAGCTGGAGTTGGTTGATGAGCTTATTTTGTCTATTCAGAAAACTATTTTCTCTCTAGAAAGTGATTGTTTATGTTGGTGTTAATGTCTGGAAAAGGATAAGGTCTACTATGTTGCCCCGACTTATAATGACTTGGTTAAGGCAAGTATTGGCGCCAATATCATATTGGATCATATTGTTTCCTCAATTTGGTGTAGTTGGCCTCATTTAAAGTGGAAGTCTTCACTTGCAACTCCTCTAAGAGAATAATTTTAATCGTGTGGTCTTATCCAACAGCAAATGTCTTGCTTTTAGGTTTTTCCATGGGTTGGTAGATATTATTTCTCACATGTTTGTTACCTTTAATATGGTGGAAAATGTTGTAGTATATGTGGTCTTTAGGTGGATTTGGAAGGTGATTATTTTTCGAGGGATCTTTCTACACTTTATGTGGTATTTACTTCTTTAGAAGGTATGTTTTTGGATTAGAGATGGTCTTATCATGAATTGAAACTCGTAGTATGGTATATCCAAAATAATCATAATAACTTTATTTACATGTACGCAAATAAACAACGAGGATATGGATGATAAAAGTATTTCATTTTCCTAATATTAGTATCTAAGTAGGTCTTCAGCTTACTCTTGTACTTATTCTAACTTTTTTTAGAACAATATTATCTGCTTAAGTCAATAACGACTTGAGAGTTTTTGGCATGGTTCCCTGTTCTTTGTGTTTTCTTGTGTTGCAATGGAGGCAGTCTTTAAGGTTTATTCTCTAAGGAACTAGGAGTAAATATTTAAGAGAATTTATAGTAATTAGGAATAAGGCTTAGTTGTTACAAGATTAACTAGAGTACAAAAGGATTTATGAGAAAACTCTCATCCTTGACTTTTCTCATATTATTTTCTACTCCGTTAAATTTGTGATAATTTTACTTGTTGCAAACAACCAAATCTTAAACCCCCAAATACTTTTTTGTTCAATCGAATTAAAATAAAACCTATAATATCATGTAGTTGTTAAGATAGACATTATGAGATTTTTCAGTATTAATTCATTGGAAGAATTAGTACACTTACTAATTTGATTGAGGATTTCAGAGAGCATTGAAAGTGAGAATGAGCAAAATGTTCTGGATCTAAGAGACCTTGATACCACATATTCATTCAAAACCTTAAAGAAATCGATGTGGAACCTATCCACTCACTTGAATCTAACGATCTTCCCCCACGAGTGTGAGTCACCCACATTACTAGTTTTTGTCCATACTATGACCCCACTTTTTCTCCCACCCCCTGAGGCTAAACATCACTTTGATACCACTTGTTGGGGAGTATGGGGAGCGTCAAAATTGTGAATGGGCTAAACATTCGAAATCCAAGAGACTTTGACACCACATATCCACCCAAAACTTTAAGGCATTAAGAGTATAAGTCACTTATTTTATATATCCAACATTACATATATTTCTAGTTGATGTGAGACTTATCCATTAACACTTGAATCTAACAAATTTATGAATCAGGTTTTTGGCATTGTTTCAGTTTTATATCAGTTCAAAATATATTTCTCTATGATAAATTTTATTTTCGCTTTATTTTTTATCATTACTAACTTTTGTTTGAAATATTTTATTCAAGGTGAATCCTCATCTCTCTTTCTTTTTTATACAGAAATCAAGGGGAAATTATGTGATAAGCTTAGAGAAGCTCGATTACTGAAGTTGAAAGGAAAATAAGAAATAAACCACCAAACATCAAATATTGAAACATAGGAACAAGATACCGTCATGGTTGAACCATAACCACCATTTAAAATACTTTTGGAGACTATGGTGGATGAAACGCATAAGGAAGTAGGTTGACAATTATCAATCAATTGGTTAATGTAAAACCCATGCATAGACAATATGAATGAAAATGCCAACCAACACTTACAATGGAGCCTTACTATCATTTTAACTTTAAAGAGAGAAAGTTAAAATTCGATCAACGATAACATAGATTCATATCGATTATTAATGAGATTTCTGATTATTTAATATGTTTATTTATCTGTTTTGGATGATATTACGCGTGAATTGTGTTTGTTTTGTAGACATTTGATCGGACATGTCATTTGGAGGCAAGAATGCAAAAGGAAGCTTTAAGAACAAGAAACCACGGCAAAACAGAAGGAAAACAACAGAAAAAATGCATTTCTGCATTTTTATTGTCAAACAACCGTCTCCATCACCAGACGATCGTCTCATTGTTCAGACGCCCAACTTGGAGTTGAGTTGGTCGTCTCATTGTTAAGTTACCCGTCACAAATACCAGACGTTCGTTTCAAATTAATTATGCAGAAACGTAAAAGTCGTAACAGACAAAACAGAAGTCAAAATTTAATGAGATTCTTTCGGTCACGCAGAGAAGTTTCCTCACCCTAGTTCACTCAGTCTATGCAACCCAGTCTCAGGCCCAATCGAAGTCCAAGCCTATTATTTCTCAACAAATCCTACCTCAATGCTTATAAATAGAGCGCTATGCCATTGCAATGAGAGAGCTTCGTTTTACGTCCAATTGATGCCATTTTTATTCTTCGAAGTTTGCCTTTATTTTTCAGTATTTCATTTGTTTTATTTTCCTTTACCGAACCTTAGTGATAGTTTCCGCCATTAGGAAACTATCACCATTTTTATTATTTCTAGCCATTACATTATTGTATTCGTTTCAAGTTCCGAAGTTTGGTTGATCAAAGATATTGCAATCAGGTTTATGATTTTTATGCTTATTTATTTATCTATTAATGCAATTAATTATATTATGCATTTCGTACCCTTTTACCTTTCTTTATTTAATATTTCTAGCTAAACCGTTAATTGGTATGTAATTGCATAAACCAAAACGAATTCGATAGAATTAGGCTAAAACCTTAAATTAAGTTATAATTTGGTTTTGTTTCTTGTTTTAATTAACGTTCGTTACGAGAATAAAAGAGTAAAAAAGATTAGGATTAAGATCACGGTAGTGTGAGATTCTAATCAGATAGCTGAAATCGAGCATTAGTTTTAAACACAGCGGAAACGCTTTAAAACCAATTAGAACCTTTAGGTTTCCAAAAAGTATTTCTAACTTGAATTGACATAGCAAGAGCGCTCAATTGAACTTAGGAGTATAGTATAAGGCAAGACCACGAGAGTGTGAGTCGAGAACTTTTAGTCTGAGAGTTTCTACGGAAAGATAACTTAATAAATCTCAACAAGCCGACCCTCTATTGAATTCGCGAAGGCGAAATCAATTACGTACCGATAATTTATATCATTAAGTTAATTTAATTAATTCTTAATCCTTTAAAACCAAAAATCATCGCTCGCCTTAGCTAAACATAGCAACACCCGACAACACTAGGTTGATTATCGAGTCTCTATGGGATCTGTATCTTTTATTACTACGCGATAGATTGTGCACTTGTAGTTCATAACCGTTAGACTCAGGAAGTCGCAACCAAGTTTTTGGTGTCATTGCCGGGAATTAGATTTAGTCAATAGTGCATTAATTTGTTGCGCCGTCTAGGCTAAGGCAACAAATTACCTATTCTTTGTCGATTGTATGCCCAGTACTCGCTCCCGAGGCGAAGACTAAGAACCCCTTATCGACGAAGTAAAACGTAGCTTAAGTTCGAGACGCCGAACCGAACCCAATGAAACCCTTATTCCTGAAATTATTATACCAGGACCAATTGAAGAACCAATCATGGCCGGAGAAAACGGAGGACCACCTCGTTCACTCAAGTCCTATGTGAATCCTAGCCAACAAGAACCACACAACGGTATTGCCGCACCAGCCATAACCCGAAATGATTTTGAAATCAAACCTTCACTGCTGCAAGCTGTAAAACAGAATCAGTTTTCTGGAAACCCGACGGACGATCCGAATGAACACTTGACGAAGCTCGTACAATATGCAGATACTATGAAAGCAAATGGTGTAACCCAAGATGTGATTAGACTAAGACTTTTTCCATTCTCTTTAATAGATAGAGTGTGGGCCTAGTTATAATCGTTACCAGCCAACTCTGTCACAACATGGGCAGAACTGAAGAAAGTTTTCTTATCTTTTTATTTCCCCCCGAGCAAAACAGCTATGTTGAAAGCTTAAATTAACGAATTTTGACAAAAAGATGTTGAATCACTTTATGAAGTGTGGGAAAGATACAAGGACCTATTAAGATTATGTCGACACCATGGGTTTGAAAATTGGGTAACCATCATAACCTTCTATAATGGACTTCTATACAACACTAGGATGGCGATAGACGTTGTCGCGGGTGGTGCTCTTATGGATAAACATTACGAAGAAGCCTATAACCTCATTGAAAACATTGCTCATTACCATTGCTAATGGGGAGGAGAAAGAACACCTGTAGAGAAGTAACATACTAAAGGAGGAATGGATGAAGTGAACAGTTTCGATCACGTAAATGCAAAGATGGATGCCATAGTTCAGAAAATCGATAACTTGACCATAACACCACCAGCCACCGTGGCTGTCGTAACTCCAAATTGCGAGATTTGTGGAATCCCATGACACACATCACCTGAATGTCAATTACTTGTCGGATTAGCCACAGATCAGGTGAACTATGCTCAAGGAAACTCGTATTCTAATACTTACAACCCAAGATGGAAGAATCACCCAAATTTCTCTTACAAGAATAACAGCGCCTTGTATGCGCCAAGTCAAGCACCAACTGCACCACCAGGATATCAGAAAGTTGATGCACCCAATCCAAATGTTCCTAGAAAATCAAACCTCGAACTGATGATGGAAAACTTCATTGCTACCCAAGCTCAAACAAACAAGGATTTCCTAAATCAAAACATCCATACTAGTGAACAGATAAAGCAATTGGTGACCAAGATAGATGCTTTAGCTACTCATAATAAGATGTTAGAAACCCAAATTTCTCAAGTAGCTCAACAAATGCATCCATTGCTGCTACAGCTGGAACTTTTCATGGATAACCACAACCAAATTCTAAGGGTCATGCAAATGCAGTTATACTAAGAATGGAAAAGAGTTGGACGAACCTGCTGATCCTAGAATTGTAAACCCAGTCATGTATCAAAAACCTCAACCAGAGAAATCAACTGAGAAAAACGATAGACCACAGGAAAAGGAAACTAACAAACAGGAGGTCGAGGAAAAGTAAAAACCTTATGTACCTCCGCCACCGTATAAACCACCAATTTTGTACCCCCAACGGTTAACAAATTCTAAAACAATGGGACAATTCAAGAAATTCGTAGAGCTTCTAAAAAAATTAAACATTACCATACCCTTAACAGAATCTATTACTCAGATGCCTTCGTATGCTAAATTTCTGAAGGAGATCTTATCTAACAAGAAGAAAATCGAAGAAAACGAAACAGTTACACTTACTGCTGAGTGTAGTGCTATTATCCAAAATAATATGCCACCTAAACTGAAGGATTCAGGAAGTTTCTCTATTTCTTGTGTAATAGGAAAGTTAATCATAGACAAAGCTCTATGCGACTTAAGAGCCAGTATAAGTGTTATATTGATATCAATTTGTAAGAAACTCGATATGGGATAACTTAGACCGACCAAGATGTTAGTTCAGCTAGCCGATCGCTCAGTCAAATTCCCGGTTGGTATTTTAGAAAACGTTCTTATACGAATAGGTCAGTTCTACATCTCAACTGAGTTCATAATCATGGACATCAAAGAAGATGCTACGACCCCCTATCATACTAGGAAGACCATTCTTGGCCACAGGCGGAGCAATCATAGATGTGAAGAAAGGCGGACTAACATTGGAAGTAGGAGAAGAAAAAGTCGAATTTATTCTAACCCAATTTCTCCAAGCTATAGCCATAGATGACGCCTGTTATTTCATTGACGTCATTTACGAATGCAGACGAGAAATGGAAAAAGAAGAGATTACCTATTCTGACATAATGAAGATCCCATCTCCTTTAATATTCGAAGATGATAATTGGAAAGAACCTTATCAAGACGATCTTAAATGAAAGCTTAGCTCTTACACCTGACCATATGCCATGCCCAAAGAAACCCGATCTTGAACTCAAGACATTGCCTAACAATATTAGATACGAATTTCTCGATTAGGAACTTAAAAGACCAGTTATAGTAAACACAGACTTAGGACAACTCGAAACAGAAAAACTTTTAGACGTCCTAAGAAAGTACCCAACCGCGTTAGGTTATAACATATCTGATCTAAAAGGAATAATCCCTTCGATATGTATGCACCGCATTTTGCTAAAGGAAGATTGTAAAACCTCAAGAGAACCCCAAAGAAGGATTAATTAGATTCTAAGTACCATAGTCAAGGATGAAGTAAAGAAGTTGTTAGACGTCGGGATTATATATCCAATATCCGACAGTCAGTGGGTTAACCCAGTGCATGTCATACCAAAGAAGGGAGGCATTACAGTCACTAAGAACGCCAAAGGCGAGTCTATAACACAAAGAGTAGTAACCGGGAGTAGAATGTGTATTGATTACCGAAAACTAAACAAAGCTACCCGGAAAGATCATTTTCCTTTGCCCTTCATCGATCAAATGTTAGAAAAATTATCCAAACATTCTTATTTTTGCTACCTGGATGGTTACTCAGGATTTTTCCAAATACCTATTCACCCTGATGACCAAGAAAAGACAACATTCACATGCCCCTACGGAAAATTTGCTTATCGACGTATGTCGTTTGGTTTATGTAACGCCTCAGTGACATTTCAAATATGCATGATGGAAATCTTTGCAGATTTCATAGATGACATCATGGAAGTGTTTATGGATGATTTCTCCATATGCGGACAAAGTTTTGAAGGATGTTTATCTAACCTAGAAATGGTACTCGAAATATGCGTAAAAGTGAACCTTGTACTAAATTGGGAAAAGTGTTACTTTATGATCATACAAGGAATTGTTTTAGGACATGTGATATCTGTAACACGGTGGGAGAACTGACTTTTTAGTCATGTTGCGGATAGCAAGAGTCGCCACCGACTTTTATTTTATCCAAGTGGAAAGGACATAAAAGAACAGGAAAGACCTATTTTAAAAGACTTGAGTTTGGGGGGTAGGTTATATAAAGGGAAGGTGTTAGCACCCTTTATATCCATGGTTATCCATGGGCTCTTAGTTACTTAGCTCACTTAAATTGTTTTTGAAGAGTGTAGTGTGTGATTAGTAATTTTTCTAAGTACTTTATAATGATCCTCGTATGGATGTATACAAAGCCTTGTTTTGAAAAATGTTTAAGAAAGTGAGGTGTAAAAAGTAATTTTAAGAAGTGAGCAAGTAATTAAGAGGTACCTACCCTAGATTAAGTCTTTCATGTTCTCGTATGTTCTTTCAATGGTAAGACTATCCCTATTATTAAGGAATAGGTAGTCATTACCTTGGATGTTTAAGGGACGGGTGTAGGGTCATCGTATGGTCATAGAAAGCAACTTTTAGGGGTGTCTTTAGCAACCTGGGAGGGACTATCATCTTTTACCGAAGGGACAAGATCATTATCGTAGGCAACATCGTAGGGACTTGATCTTTTTAAATCTGGGAGGGACTAGATGATTTATTTATGGAGGGACTTTGCTTAAGACACCCCCTTTTTGAGGGACTTGAGCATCTTTAAAGGCAACCAAGAGGAATACCCTAGGAAGTGCAAGATGGCGATCAAAGATCGACTTACGTGTGTGAGTGTTTATTTTCAAATACTTATCTTTTTTAAATTAATTATCTAAGTTAATTTTAATTACATTTAAGTTATACACACCCTAAAATTACTAACCATAACAATAAAAATAATGCGGAAATATAAATCTAAATTATTACATGGCTTTGGGATAATTACAATATAATCATAAAAATAATGAATAATAATAATAATAATAAAGCAAATATATATTAGGATTATAATAATAAAGCAAATAAACAAAACAATAATAATAATAAATAAATATTAAGACATTAGAATTAAAGGAAGACAATAACGAGGTAATAAAGAAAAGTTAGTAATTTTTTTTAAAAGAATTTAAATAAATTTGAAATTAATTAGAATTTATAAGAAAAACAATAGGTTTAAATAATAATAAGAATAAAGTATTTACAAAATATATATAAAAAATTTATTATAAAAATATTCTAATTAGGGTTTAGAAAAAATAAATTAAGTTTTTAGGGTTAATAGAAAAATTAGGGTTAATTAATCATAGTTAAAAATATATTATTTTTATTTACAAAACATATATACATATTAATTCTATACAAATATATTATAAAAAATAATACCATTAATAAACATTAAGAAAATAATTATGAATTTATAAAATATAAGATTTATAAAATATAATATTAATTCTAACGAGGCAACTTCACGAGGAGAAAAACCTCAACAAATACCTCCACACAAAGAGGAAGTGTCCATGGGAGACTTAAAACCCCATATATTTATCTTTTGTACTTTATTGTTATTTCTTTGTAAGCCCAAGGGGCAAAACTTATATTATATATTTACTAATAAAATTTTGTTCTTGTTTTCTTTTAAACAAATTTAAATCATGCGGTCCTTGAAAACATTGCATAAACATATATATATCATATCATTACATCACAAGTTTCTTATAAACAGTTATCTTATCTTCTCGCTGTTTATTTCAACAGAAATGGCTCTCAAACAAACTATCAAGAATCTCTTGGCTCAGAATGCTCAGTTCCAAGAAGTGACCCTGAATTTGTCCAAGGGGCAAGAAAAGTTGAAAGCATTCCTCTCTAAGGATATGAAAATGAAGAATCCTAAATATAACAAGGATAATCAGTTGGAACAACTGCAAGCTGAGATGAAAGAAATGAGGATCCATATGAATGACAAGGTGACTCTTATTCAAAGTTTATCTCAGGGGCAAGAAGAGCTAAGAACCTTTGTCCACAAACTTCAAAGTAATGGAGCCAAGATCTAATTGTCAGTCAACCTTCATTGAAACAAGCTGACTTGGTTGAAAGGAAGATGAGGATAAAAGAAGGTAAGAGACAGGTTGCTAGTGATTGTTCTTCAGTTGAAGAAAAAAGACATGGTAAGGTTAATCCACCTCAACACAAGGAATGTAGAAGACAGTTTATCAAATTTAGCACTCCAATGTCGCAAGTTCTGCAATGCTTGTTGGAGATGAAGCTAATTTCCTTGAAAAATCCTCCTCAAAATCATAATACTTCCTCTCCTCGCTATAATCCCAAGGCAAGGTGTGGGTATCACTCCAACTGTCCCGGACATGATACTAATAGTTTTTGGACATTGAAGAAAAAGATTCAAGACTTGATTAACGAAGGAATCCTCGAGGTTACGCTAGAAGGCCAAATTGAATTCTACTATCGTCCATCAAACGTCGAAGCTGCAAGACAATTTGCCCAAAGAAGCAAGAAAGAAATCCTACCTATTCTTGTTAAGATATCGGGCACCTTGGGACATCCAAGTGGCAAATTTGATTTCATGGTGAAATATACTGCTCCTGGAAGTTCCCAGATTGCAATTGAAGACGTTCAGCCAACTGGATGGGACAACATTTGAACTTTCATTTGTAATTTCTTTTATTTTGTTTAAACACTTACTATTATGTTAAACTTTTGTTTTCATTAATGCATTGCATATGTTTGTCTTGATTCAATCCATTTTTTTCACTATATTTTGAACTATGCTTCATATTTCTATTTTGTGATATTTAACTCCTGATAAAGCTATAAGCCTGTAGAGGGAGGATGACGAAAACAATACCATAATCTTAGGCAGTATGTAGAGGGAGGATGTACAGTCATTGTTTCAATTCCTAAATAGTGGAGATATAAGGAAGTTAATCCCTAGTCAACCCTTTTGAGCCTATGAAGTAGGAGTTTTCATTCTCACGCAAATTAAAACCCATATTCATAACCTGGGGCAGGTTAGTTACTCAGTTAACTCAACTATGCCAATTGTTTGTGTTGTACACAACTAATGATGGTTCTCTGTAATCATTAAACTTAACAGTCAATATCCAGCAAAAGAAAAACCCACTAAGTCAAAACCTATGAAGGAGACTTAGTAAAAAAAATTGAGAAATCCCGCTGACTGTAATTTTGAAACAAACAATTCAGGAAAAAAGAAGGGATAACAAAGTCAAAAGAAAAACGAGGTCACTATGAATCTTTAACAAAGAAAGATGACTGGATGTTCAAATAAATTTTTGGTTTCTGAACCATCACAAATGTCAGTGTTACAATTCCAAACTCCTTTAGAGCCTTAATGTATAAGTTAACCGAACATAGGACTGAAGAACATCACGAAGAATGGGTTGGGTACAAATAAATTTGAGCCTTTATCTTTTGTTTCTTAAACCATGAACCAGACCACGTTATAACCCTTTAAAAGTCCTAACTGAAGCATGGTTAGTTTGAAAGCATATTGCCACAAAAAGGTATCCTGACTCCTTTAGGGCTTATTATAAATCTTGAGTTAATATCACAGTTTTTACAAACATTTTTTTCTGAAATAACTCTTTTTCAAAACTTCAAGATAGACATAAGCATTGCATTTTTGAATGTATTTGTTTACTGGATCAAAGTTGCTTCCTGGATCAAAGTCAATATATACAATGGGCATAGTCACTATTTCCCAATCATTAGGGCATACCAAGTTACTGCCCAATTCATTTGGGACAATCAGGTCAAGATTCAGCTATATTTAAGTAGCCAGGGGCAGATCGCCTCATCTATCTGAATTACCAAGGATAATATTACAGAGTTCATGATGCCAGGGGCATATTATTGTGGGGCATTCTGTTTGAGGTAGCTCAATTCAGATACTTCCATTATGGGACAATTCATCCTCTACCAAGGGGCAATGCTCTCTTTCCAAATCTAATACCCGGAGCGTATATGGTCCATCACAATTTGAAGACACGTTCCTCTGATTGTATTACCTTGATATTGGATTCTCAGCAGAAGGCATTGTGAAATCAACTGTCTATGCCAGTAGTATCAGATGGTGTCAGTATCATGTCTTCGGATCCAACAATGAGAATTTCTGGGAAATTATTCAGGCAAGTTAAGAACCTCAGAAGCTCCAAATCCAATTGGCCACACGCTCTCAAAGTTGAAACGATTATGTTTTCGAGTTCAGCTTTACTTTTCCCTCTTTATTCAGGTTTACTTTTCCTTTTGGACTAAAGCGAGAAAATGTTTGTTGGTTATGTTTGAATGTATATAAGCCTTTGAATATGATTAATGTTTACCAGAAATGCATAAAATACAATAATAGCATTTACTAAGAACGAAGGGAGGTAGGAATTCAACGAAGCTTCACCGGTTCATCCCCACAGAGTAATCTTTACGGATATCCTTACGGAATACCTCAAGTAATAACTTACACTTCCAGCTTGACGAAGTCTCTAAGCAGTTTCATATCCTCCGAAGAATTGATACTTAACTACGTAGGTCTCCCGCATCTATGTCTATCTCTTTTATCCTCGGTCAGGATATTCAGGAACCTAATCCATCAATAAGAAGTATGACGAACGAAAACGAGAGGTTCTAAGTACGATATTCTTAAACAAGACAAGAACGAAGTCTTCATGCTCCTCAGTAAAAAATCGGGATTTATTTTCCCCAACCAGCAGTTGTTATATGAAGCTACTGATCAGCTTCCCGACATAATTTATTCATACGTCATATCATATCATATTATACGCATTCTCATAAAATAATATCTTGCAGTTTGTTATATATATCATTATATTTGCACCAAACTAACCTTTTTTTTCAGGTTAATTCTCCAACAGGTGAACTTCATCAACAACTTACCTTGGGCCGTCATTTATTCTTCCCAGTGGTTATCTTGTTACCTCGGGTCGTCGATTATTCCTCTCGAAGGTTATCTCATTTTGGGTCGTCGTTTATTCTTCCCAAACGTCAACTTACCTTGGGCCGTTGTTTATTCTTCCCAATGGTTATCTTGTTACCTCGGGCCGTCGTTTATTCTTCCCGAAGGTTATCTCATTTTGGGCCATCATTCATTCTTCCCAAAATCCAACTTACCTTGGGTCGTCGTTTATTCTTCCCAATGGTTATCTTGTTACCTCGGGCCTTCGTTTATTCTTCCCGAAGGTTATCTCATTTTGGGTCGTCATTTATTCTTCCCAAAAGTCAACTTACCTTGGGCCGTCGTTTATTCTTCCCAATGGTTATCCTGTTACCTCGGGCCATCGTTTATTCTTCCCGAAGGTTATCTCATTTTGGGCCGTCGTTCATTCTTCCCAAAAGTCAACTTACCTTGGGCCGTCGTTTATTCTTCCCAATGGTTATCTTGTTACCTCGGGCCGTCGTTTATTCTTCCCGAAGGTTATCTCATTTTTGGGCCGTCGTTTATTCTTCCCAAAAGCCAACTTTCCTTGGGCCGTCGTTTATTCTTCCCAATGGTTATCTTGTTACCTCGGGCCGTCGTTTATTCTTCCCGAAGGTTATCTCATTTTGGGTCGTCGTTTATTCTTCCCAAAAGTCAACTTACCTTGGGTCGTTGTTTATTCTTCCCAATGGTTATCTTGTTACCTCAGGCCGTCGTTTATTCTTCCCGAAGGTTATCTCATTTTGGACCGTCGTTTATTCTTCCCAAAATCCAACTTACCTTGGGTCGTCGTTTATTCTTCCCAATGGTTATCTTGTTACCTCGGGTCGTCGTTAATTCTTCCCACAGGTTATCTCATTTTTGGGCCGTCGTTTATTCTTCCCAAAATTCAACTTACCTTGGGCCGTCGTTCATTCTTACCAATGGTTATCTTGTTACCTCGGGCCGTCGTTTATTCTTCCCGCAGGTTATATCATTTTTGGGTCGTTGTTTATTCTTCCCAAAAGTCAACTTACCTTGGGCCGTTGTTTATTCTTCTCAATGGTTATCTTGTTACCTCAGGCCGTCGTTTATTCTTCCCGCAGGTTATCTCATTTTTGGGCAGTCGTTTATTCTTCCCAAAAGTCAACTTACCTTGGGCCGTCGTTCATTCTTCCCAATGGTTATCCTGTTACCTCGGGCCGTCGTTTATTCTTCCCGCAGGTTATATCATTTTTGGGCCGTTGTTTATTCTTCCCAAAAGTCAACTTACCTTGGGCCGTTGTTTATTCTTCCCAATGGTTATCTTGTTACCTCGGGCCGTCGTTTATTCTTCCCGCAGGTTATCTCATTTTTGGGCCGTCGTTTATTCTTCCCGCAGGTTATCTCATTTTTGGGCCGTTGTTTATTCTTCCCAAAAGTCAACTTACCTTGGGCCATCGTTTATTTTTCCCAATGGTTATCTTGTTACCTCGGGCCGTCGTTTATTCTTCCCGCAGGTTATCTCATTTTTGGGCCGTCGTTTATTCTTCCCAAAAGTCAACTTACCTTGGGTCGTTGTTTATTCTTCCCAATGGTTATCTTGTTACCTCGGGCCGTCGTTTATTCTTCCCGCAGGTTATCTCATTTTGGGTCGTCGTTTATTCTTCCCAAAAGTTAACTTACCTTGGACCTTCGTTTATTCTTCCCAATGGTTATCTTGTTACCTCGGGCCGTCGTTTATTCTTCCCGTAGGTTATCTCATTTTGGGTCGTCGTTTATTCTTCCCAAAAGTCAACTTACCTTGGGCCGTCGTTTATTCTTCCCAATGGTTATCTCGTTACCTCGTGCCGTCTTTTATTCTTCTCACAGGTTATCTCATTTTTAGACCGTCGTTTATTCTTCCCAGAAATCAACTTACCTTGGGCCGTCGTTTATTCTTCCCAATAATTATCTTGTTACCTCAGGCCGTCGTTTATTCTTCCCACAGGTTATCTCATTTTTGGGACGCTGTTTATTCTTCCCAGAAATCAACTTACCTTGGGCCGTCGTTTATTCTTCCCAATGGTTACCTTGTTACCTCGGGCCATCGTTTATTCTTCCCGCGGGTTACCTCATTTTTGGGCCGTCGTTTATTCTTCCCAAAAATGTCATCTCCATATTCAAGAAACATATCAGAAGACTCGTTATTCAAATGGAATCTTTAAGCCCATTCAAGCATCACAATCAATCAATAGTATCATTTTATACATCAACAAGTGCAAATTTTTGGGTTTTTGTGTTTAATCCTCTTCAATCTTCAAGTCACGAATGGCGTACATGCCAATCTAACTCCTCAGATTCCAGAAAATTGAATGAGGGGCAACTGTTGTACCCCAAAATTTTCCCTCCCACAATCAAGACAATCTCTCTCAAGACTTCTAAATGATCATAAGGTCCTCAAGACTCCCAATTGGTCAAGAAGTGTGGAAGTTTCCTCAGACAATGCCTTTTCCTAAGCAAAGTGTCCAAAGCTAGGGTTTTGTGTTTCTTCAGGTTAAAATGATTTTCAAGACCTCAAGTGAGCTTCATAACATCCCACATGTATTCAATAATCCCCATGTCAAGTTTCAAAGCTTTCCCAATAAGTTTGCCCAGTCAGATGACCAGATATGAAAAAATCAGTCAAAGTAGTTAAAAAGTCAAACTGAGGTCAACTGTGGTCAAATTAAAGTCAAACTTCAATGTTTTTTGCCAAAATCAAGTTTATGAAGTAAAATTCATCATTTGATCAAGGGTTTATCATGATTCATTAGGGAAGTTTCAGATCATCAAGAATCAAGAGTTTCTAAATTAGGGCTTTCTTAAGGAAAGTCAACTGAACTTTGACCAGCCATAACTTTCACATGCTTCATCAAACAATTCCCATCCAAAGCTCATTTTGAAGGAAATTTAATTCTATACAACTTTTTGTCTCACAAGCCAAGCCTAAAAATGCTTCATTTAGAAGGTATGAGCTAAAACATTACAGATCATTTCAAAAGTCAACAAAGAGTCAACATCTTCCAAAGGGCATAATCTGAAAATGGTAAAAGATATGGACATGAGACCAAGAGGTTTGTTAGAGGACTCTTTAATCTTTCCAAAATGTCCAAGAACACCTTCATAGCCTTAAAATTGAAGGATTTGTGCCTTGGCTAAGTTGGGAAATGTTTGAGGGGTATATTGTGCAAATGAGGTCTTAAAACCAAAATTTTCCAAATGGGCTTGCAATTTTGTGATCCAATCTTTACCATGACATCATTCACGGCCCAATTCTTATTTATTCAGATTTTTATAATTTATTTTATATTTATTTTGATTTTATTCATTAAAATTCAATTTAAATCAAAATAAAATGTTTAGAAATAAGATGAAATTAACACACAAAAAAGGTTGCAGCCTCTGGCTCTGGTAAGGGGAAGGTCCTGGTGTAACACGGTGGGAGAACAGACTTTTAGTCATGTTGTGGATAGCAAGAGTCGCCGCCGACTTTTATTTTATCCAAACGGAAAGGACATAAAAGAACAGGAAAGACCTATTTTAAAAGACTTGAGTTCGGGGGGTAGGTTATACAAAGGGAAGGTGTTAGCACCCTTTATATCCATGGTTATCCATGGGCTCTTAGTTACTTAGCTCACTTTAATTGTTTTTGGAAAGTGTAGTGTGTGATTAGAAATTCTCTAAGTACTTTGTAATGATCCTCGTATGGATGTATACAAAGCCTTGTTTGAAAATGTTTTAAAAATATTGTGAGGTGTGAAAAGTATTTTTGAAGAGTGAGCAAGTAACTATGAGGTACCTACCCTAGACTAAGTTATTCATGTTCTTATATGTCCTTTCAAGGGTAAGACTATCCCTATTATTAAGGAATAGGTAGTCATTACCTTGGATTTATTTAAGGGACAGATATAGGGTCATCGTATGGTCAATGAAGGCAACTTAAGGGGCGTCTTTAGCAATTCGTAGGGACTATCATCATTTATTCGAAGGGACAAGATCATTATTCCGTAGGCAACCTCGAAGGGACTTGATCTTTTAAATCTGTAGGGACTTGATGATTTATACGTGAAGGGACTTTGCTTAAGACACCCCTATATTCGAGGGACTTGGCCATTTTAAATAAGGCAACCAAGAGGGATACCCTAGGAAGTGCAGACGATGATCTTAGATCGACTTACATGTGTGAGTATTGTTTTCAGATATTTATCTTGATTATTAATTTTCTAAGTCCATGGTTCATTTATTTCTTGGCACTCCCTATGTTACTAACCACGCAGTTAATATGAAAAATAAATGGCAGAAATTAAAAGGCAGAAAATAAAATTCCTACACTATTACATGGCTTAGGGGCAGTTACATAATAATAATAATGGCGGAAAATAATAAAAACCAATTATTACAAAGGAGAAGCAGTTACATAATCAGGCAAACAGTGAACGAATAACATTAAAATGAGTGAATAAATTAGAAGAAAAAAGTTTGCAAACTAGGTTTAGAAAACAGTTAAGGTTAGGGTTTGAGAAAAAATTTTAAGGTTTAAAAAAAATTTAAGGTTTAGGAAAAATTTTAGGGTAAAAATTAGGGCGAAATCTGGGTTTTAAGATAAAGATTAGGGCTAAATTTTTAGGGTTTAAAGTTTATGAAAAAAATTAAGACTTACGTTTAAAATTAAGGTTTAAGGAAAAAATTAAGGTTTATGAAAAAAATTAAGGTTTATAATAAAAAATATAAGTTTAAAAAAAAAAAAGATTATGTTTTATCTTTTAGAAATTAGTTTAATAATAATAATAAGGAAATTCAAAGAAAATACATAATTTGATGAAAAAGTGAAAAATAAAGTTAAAGATACCCAAAATATTGGGGGTTGGTGTTGAACCCCTGACTTTGCCTTTGCTAACAAAAACCTTCAGCCACTACGCTACGCCACGTTTCTTTGCCAAAATGTTGGGAATGAGTGTTGAACCCACACCCTCAGACTTTCAACCTTAGGTCTTTGTCACTAGGTCAATCAGCGCACGCCACACACCATCTTCTTCCTCCCACCTGCATATTTTTTGTATATACTATTGAAAGAATAAAAAAAGAAATAAACAGGATCAAATAAAATCGCTGCAGATTTTAAAATAATGAAAAATAAGAAAAGTGACTAAAATAAAATCTAAAAAATATTAAAACGATGCTAAAAATCTAATAAAATCAAATAAAGAATGCACAATGTTTTTTAGATTTTTTTGAGAATATGAAAATAGAAAATAAATTAAATAAAATAGAAAAAAGAGGAATTTGCGATTTTGAGGGTCGAAATCTTTTAGAATTCTATTCTAAAAGAGTATTGTTCGTCGATTTTTTTGTAAACTTCTGGAAAAAATCCGGAGTAAATCGAAACAGTAGTACTTACCTGACTTACCTGTCAGCTTGGAATTCTTATCATCACTGCAGCCTTCGAATTACCGACGAAAACATATTACAGCAGATTAACCAATAGTTTAGTTCTCCATGGTGCCCTATGATTCCTGCATCGAAACTTAAATCCAACTATCCAAAAACCATCTCAAGGATTCATTTGAAAACTTTAATCAACTTGTAAAAGTGGTGGATTGTGGAAACCTAATTTTGAATTGTGTGAAATTTTAAAGTATGAATATGATCCTCTTGCTCTCCATCCTTTTTTTTTGTCTTGTGATGTTGTTGTGGTTATATAGTAATGTAATTAGGTTAAGAATTTGGGCCTTGGATGGAGTTGTATGGGTTGCTTGAAGGTGAAGAAATATCTTTCATAATTTGTCCAAAAATCACATCATATCTTACCAAATAGCCTTAGCACGAAATTTGATGATATCCAATCACCTTGAATGTCATTTAAGAACTTCTAGAAGAAGAATCAAATAAAATATTTTTATTTTCATATTTTATATTGATTTAAAATGAATTTTAATGAATAAAATCCAAATAAATAATAATAAAAATATAAAAATCAGAAATTGGTTGAATTGGGTCGTGCATGATGTCATCTTTGAGTTTGGGTTGGAATTTGGTGGGCCCATTTGGAAATATTTGGATTTGAGACCTCATTTGCTTCATACACTCCTAAACAATTTCCCAACTTTAACAAGGCACATATCCCTCAATTTTAAGGCTATGAAGGTGTTCTTAGACTTTTTAGAAATCTTAGAGAGTCCTCTAACTAACCCCTTTGGTCTCATGTCCATATCCTTTACCATTTTCAAGTTATGCCCTTTGGAAGATGTTGACTTTTTATTGACTTTTGAAATGACTTGTAATGTTTTGTCTCATACCTTTCAAATGAAGCATTTTTAGGATTGGCTTGTGAGACACAAAGTTGTAGAGAATTAAATTTCCTTCAAAATGAGATTTGGATGGGAAATTTTTGATGAAGCATGTGAAAGTTATGGCTGGTCAAAGTTCAATTGACTTTTCCTGTGAAAACCCTAATTTAGAAACTCCTGATTCTTGATGATCTAAAATATCCTTGATGAATCATGATCAAACCTTGATCAAATGATGAATTTTACTTCATAAACTTGATGTTGGCAAAAAATCATGAAGTTTGACTTTGGTTTGACCACATTTGACCTCAGTTTGACTTTTTAACCACTTTGACTGATTTTTGCATATCTGATCATCTGACTGAGCAAACTTTTTGGGAAAGCCTTGAAACTTGACATAGGGATTCTTGAAGACATGTGTAATATTATGAAGCTAACTTGAAGCCTTGAAAGTCTATTTAGCCTGATGAAATTCAAAACCCTAGTTTATGGTGCATTGCTTAGGAGGAGGCTTTGTTTGAGGGAATTTCCAAACTTTCTGACTAATTGTGAACCTTGTGAACCTCTTGGGATACCTTGTGAACCTTGAGAGGATACTTGGGACACATTGCCTTGACTAGGGGAGGGAAAATTTTGGGGTGCAACACCTGGGATCAAAACTAGTGGACGCCTCTGGTTCTGGTAAGGGGGAGGTTCTTGGATCAAAACCAGAGGCGTCCACTGAGCTAGGCGCGTGCTTGTGCTTTTCATATGACCTATAATCAATAAATAAAATGTTTAGAAATAAGATGAAATTAACACACAAAAATGGTTGCAGCCGGTTTCGATCCTTAGTCCTTTGGGTCACAAAACCAGTGTGTCTTCCACTAGGCCAACTGCGTTCAACTGATATTTAGACATAAGAATCAATTACATAATAAAATCAAAATTCAAAAGCAAAATTGGCGCCCAGACTTCATCTTCTTCGTCTGCCCGTCCAGTTAGAGTTTTCCGTCACTAAAGGTTTTAGTGACGGTTTTCGTTCGTCACCAGAAGACCTGTGTTTTGCAAAATGTTATATACATAATATGAATCAATTCTAATAATGTAAATCAATCAAAATATGTCTTGTGAGTCTCATTGAATCGTTAATTGGTCCTTAAATAGCTTCTTTATAAAGTTCCCAATTTCAAGCTCAAGAACCCTAATAATGGCATTTTACTCTTCTTGCATCAAAAACCAAATTGAAGCTTCCAGAAACGATCTACACATTACTACAAACAATAATCAATAACCAAAATCAAGTAATTATGTGTCAAGTATGTGAATCGAAAAAAATTAAGAATAACATGAAAACATAACTCATAATTACTTGACGCATAAACCGAATTTGTTTTCATGTTATTCTTGTTTTCAAGAATAACATGAAAACATAACTCATAAACCGAATTTGTTTTCATGTTATTCCTGATTTTTTTCGATTCGCATACTTGACGCATAATTACTTGATTTTGGTTATTGATTATTGTTTGTAGTAATGTGTAGATCGTTTCTGGAAGCTTCAATTTGGTTTTTGATGCAGGAAGAGTAAAATGCCATTATTAGGGTTCTTGAGCTTGAAATTGGGAACTTTATAAAGAAGTTATTTAAGGACCAATTAGCGATTCAATGAGACTCACAAGACATCTTTTGATTGATTTACATTATTAGAATTGATTTATATTATGTATATAATATTTTGCAAAACGCAGGTCTTCTGGTGACGAACGAAAACTGTCACTAAAACCTTTAGTGACGGAAAACTGTAACTAAAGGCTAACTGGACGCGCAAACGAAGAAAATGAAGTCTGGGCGCCAATTTTTCTTTTGAATTTTGATTTTATTATATAATTTATTCTTATTGTCTAAATATCAGTTGAACGCAGTTGGCCTAGTGGAAGACACGCTGGTTTTGTGACCCAAGGGACTAAGGATAGAAATCGGCTGCAACCTTTTTTGTGTGTTAATTTCATCTTATTTCTAAACATTTTATTTATTGATTATTGGTCATATGAAAAGCACAAGCACGCGCCTAGCCCAGTGGACGCCTCTGGTTTTGATCCCAGGACCTCCCCCTTACCAGAACCAGAGGCTGTAACCTTTTTTGTGTGTTAATTTCATCTTATTTCTAAACATTTTATTTTGATTTAAATTGAATTTTAATGAATAAAATCAAAATAAATTATAAAAATCTGAATAAATAAGAATTGGGCCGTGAATGATGTCATGGTAAAGATTGGATCACAAAATTGCAAGCCCATTTGGAAAAATTTGGTTTTAAGACCTCATTTGCTCAATATACCCCTAAAAAATTTCCCAATTTTTCCAAGGCACAAATCCTTCAATTTTAAGGCTATGAAGGTGTTCTTGGACATTTTGGAAAGTTTAAAGAGTCCTCTAACAAACCTCTTTGGTCTCATGTCCATATCTTTTACCATTTTCAGATGCCCTTTGGAAGATGTTGACTTTTTGTTGACTTTTGAAATGACCTGTAATGTTTTAGCTCATACCTTCTAAATGAAGCATTTTTAGGCTTGGCTTGTGAGACAAAAAGTTGTATAGAATTCAATTTCCTTCAAAATAAGCTTTGGATGGGAATTTTTTTATGAAGCATGTGAAAGTTATGGCTGGTCAAAGTTCAGTTGACTTTCCTTAAGAAAGCCCTAATTTAGAAATTCTTGATTCTTGATGATCTGAAACTTCCTTGATGAATCATGATAAACCCTTGATCAAATGATGAATTTTACTTCATAAAATTGATGTTGGCAAAAAATATTGAAGTTTGACTTTAATTTGACCACGGTTGACCTCAGTTTAACTTTTTAACTGCTTTGACTGATTTTTGCATATCTGATCATCTGACTGGGAAAACTTATTGGGAAAGCTTTGAAACTTGAAATGGGGATTATTGAATACATGTGGGATGTTATGAAGCTCACTTGAGGTCTTGAAAATCATTGTAACCTGAAGAAAAACAGAACCCTAGCTTTGGACACTTTGCTTAGGAAAAGGCATTGTCTGAGGAAACTTCCACACTTCTTGACCAATTGGGAGTCTTGAGGACCTTATGATCATCTAGAAGTCTTGAGAGAGATTTTCTTGATTGTGGAAGGGAAAATTTTGGGGTATAACAATGTCCAACAGAGGCATCGAGGTAGATAAAGCAAAGACAGAAGTGATAAAAGACCTTCAATCGCCTAAAATTGTGAAAGATATAAGAAATTTCCTAGGACACGCTGGTTTTTACCGACGATTTATTAAGGACTTCTCTAAAATCATTAAGTCGTTGACAAGTTTATTAATGAAAGACGTTGAGTTTATCTTTGACAAAAACTATTTAAAAGCTTTTGAAACATTTAAAACAGCTCTTATTACTACACCCATCATGCAACCACCAAATTGGACGCTACCGTTCGAGATTATGTGTGATGCAAGTGATTACGCTGTAGCGCAGTCTTAGGCCAAAGAAAAGATAGGAAACTCCATGCAATATATTACGCAAGTAGAACATTAGACCCTGCTCAGATGAATTATGCCACAACAGAAAATAACTCTTAGTTGTAGTATTCTCGCTTGATAAATTTCATTCTTACCTAGTAAGAACCAAAATCATCATTTATACCGATCACGCATCCATCAGATAACTTCTAAGTAAAAAGGATGCAAAACCCAGATTACTAATTACTACAAGAATATGATTTAGAAATCAAGGATAAAAAAGGAACTGACAACGTAGTAGCAGACCACTTATCACATATGGAAGGAATTAAACCAGACCCAATACCAATAAATGATGATTTTCCTAATGAACGTCTTATAGCCAAATTAGAACAAGAGATATCTTCTCTAGACAAATAGAACAAAGAAGAAACAATGGAAGAAGTTTATGCACAGACCATATTGCCATGGTATGCTGACATAGTTAACTATTTAGCTGCCGGAGTATTTCCGCCAGATCTTACTAATCAGCAAAAGAAGAAATTCTTCCATGATTTAAAACAGTATTACTTGGACGAACCATTGATTTTCAAGCGAGGATCCAATAGTATTTACCGTCGATGTGTCCCAGATAAAGAAATATAAAACATAATTTCCCATTGTCACTCTGCTCCTTACGGTGGACATGCAAGTACTTCTAAGACTTGTGCGAAGATCCTTCAATCAGGCCTATTTTGGCCCACTATTTAAAAAGATGTTCACCTCGCCATTATGAATTGCGATCGATGCCAATGCACTGGTAACATCTCGAGGCGCGATGAGATGCCCCAAAAAGGCATTCTTGTAGTAGAATTTTTCGATTTTTGGGGAATTGATTTTATGGGACCATTCACATCTTCTTTTGGAAATAAATTCATACTCGTAGCTGTCGATTACGTTTCAAAATGGATAGAAGTCATAGCTTCCCTAACAAATGACACTCGAGTAGTCATAAAGCTTTTTAAGAACATTATCTTCCCTATATTCGGTGTACCAAGACTCGTCATAAGTGACGGAGGCTCTTATTTCATATCTAGAATATTTGATAAACTCTTATTAAAATATGGAGTAAGACACTGAGTGGCTACACCTTACCATCCACAAACTAGTGGACAAGTAGAAGTTCAAATAGAGAAATAAATCAAATTCTAGAAAATTTTGTAGCTACATCAAGGAAAGATTGGTCTATTAAATTACCTGAAGCTTTATGGGCCTATAGAACAGCTTTTAAGACACCCGTCGGAACCACACCGTTCAAATTATTCTACGGAAAATCTTGCCACTTGTCGGTAGAATTAGAACATAAAGCCTATTGGCCGATTAAAATCCTTAACTTTAACTACATTAACGCAGGTGAGAAACGCATTTTAGACTTGCATGAATTAGAGGAACTACGACTAGACGCTTACGAGAAAGCCCGCATTTATAAGGAGGGAACCAAGAAATGGCATGACAATCAAATTTCTAGAAAAGAATTCAGTGTGGGAGATGTCATTCTGTTATTCAATTCTAGACTTAGGTTGTTCCCAGGAAAATTACGATCTAGATGGTCCGGACCTTTCGAAATAACTAAATTTTTAACTAGTGGTGCTATTGAAATTAAGGGTAGGTCTAGTGAACCGTTTATAGTAAATGGTCAACACCTTAAACATTACAATTGCGTAGAGGACAAAGAGGACAAATAATATTCAATAAGTTTGAAATTGGCAGAATTGCCATCAGAAACCTTAGATTAGTTTCCCTTAAGTTGTGTCGAGACCCGACATTAAATGAAGCACTTAGTGGGAGGAAACCCGCGTTTTTAAATTTTAAAATTTTTACTTTAAAATTTGCATTTGATTTAGTTTTTCAAAATTTTGATTTTTTGATGTTTTAAATTCATTAATTTTTGTGTGATTTGTTTTACTGTGTGATTCCAAGATTTTAAAGTTTTCTACTTTCTACTCATCTTTCTCTGTTTTTCACTGACTCTGATCATGACTTCCAAGCTGATTGTGGAATTTAGAGATGGTGTCCAGAGGCGCCATTATGAAGCTTTAGCCCTACGACCTATGACCTTGACCAAATTTGCCCATGGACCTACCATGAAAGCTTTAGGAATAAGTGCTAGCATTGATTACCTATTTATCCACCTACACCAATTCCAACAAAGCCCAAACTTACTTTAGAAAGTCTACAAACTGAGATTCACACCATGCAATACGACATTTGTGACTTGCGCGTCGATATTATCACTTTAAGAGATATGGAAATGGATCAGTTTGAGTATTTGAGGGATATAGTAGATTCGATCCGCAAAAATCGTGGCTGAATTTCAACAACACTTTAATCAGAATTTTCTCGCATTTTTATTCAATTTTAGCATTTTAAGTTTATTCAATTTTTAATTTTAGGTCAACTTTTAATTTGCAGCTTATTTTGAATTATTACTCTTGCGTTTTGCTAAGTTTTAATAAAATATTTTGGTTTTATCTTGATCTATTAGTGCTTTAAATTTTGATTGTTATTGAAGTTGAGAAACATTCTAAACCTAGCCATAAAAAGATCATGTGTTATGTGTGTTAAAAGTATATAAGTTTAATAAGTTTATATTGCACTGCTAGTTGATATAATGATGAACCATATTATTTACCTACTGCTAGAAAAAATTTATTTTCAGTACTGATATAAAAAACATGTATGTCATTTGATTTATTATGTTACCTGCTACATATACTAGTTGCATGAAATAAGTTACAGATGCACTACGTATGATTCAATACAAAATAGGAATGATTTTATTAAAAATATTGGAATTTTTAAGCCAGACGACCGTCTGAGCTTTGAGACGACCATCTCAGGTTTGTGACGATCGTCACAAGGGCCATACGACCGTCTCATTGCCCAACCTTCACAACGTTCTGATTGCAACGGTCATCAGAACTGTTGCAACCCCACTCCCAATGGCTATGATTTTTTTCCCTATATATGGCTTTTTCCTACTTCATTCTCACACAAACCACATCCTGCAACATTTTTTCTCAGCTACCGCAATTTGTTTCTTCATTTTGTTAGCAGCAACATTTTTGTTTCCACACTAGTCCACCTGTTCACAAAATTCTATCAATTTAGCTTACCATTTTCATCTTTATTTTTCTACACCTTTCTAAAAATGGCCGAGCCAAGAGCAACAA
The DNA here is from genome assembly GCA_963966055.1 of Lathyrus aphaca. Taxonomy (NCBI): domain Eukaryota; kingdom Viridiplantae; phylum Streptophyta; class Magnoliopsida; order Fabales; family Fabaceae; genus Lathyrus; species Lathyrus aphaca. The sequence continues at coordinate 6,859,948 of OZ014521.1, forward strand.
CCCTTGTTTCAAGAGAAGGAGATGCCAGAACTCTCCAACGGGCACACTTTCAGGAGTTCCGTGAGAGGCGAGTCAACATCACTTGTTACACCGACGAGAAGTGCCTAACTCGTTTGGGTCTCCTCGACAGTGTTAACTACATGATGGAAAAGACTAATCTCACGGCGCTTTTCCGAAGCAACCGGCCTACCTATGCCCCGCTTGTGCTGGAGTTCCTAAGCTCTTTTGAGTACCATACGCCTAGAGGTGAAACAAAATTCTTGACGGGGAATATCACTTTCCGTATGTTCGCAAGGGAAATCTCCATCTCAAGAGCAATTTAGCGAATGGTTAGGGTTCCCGCACGGGGAAGGCGTTCACCTAACCATTTCGAAAGGAGGATACTGGCAGATCAGCGCTTTTGATATGTGGAAGGAATTGTCAGGAGGGAGAGAGAGGATGGATGGGAGGAGTTATACGCAACGCACATTCAAACCCCCACCATCCGATACTTTTAGAGGGTTGTATCCAGTGTCATCTTTGGGAGGGCCAACAACCATAAAGTAAATCAAAGGGAGTTGTTCTTGATTTACTCTGCCTTCTTCGATATGCGAGTAAACCTTGTCGCCTCCATCTTCGACAATATCAAGTATATCTGTAATAGAGGGAAATCATCCTTCTGCTTTGGCGGTATGATTACCGATATTGCGCTTAAGTTGGGTTTAAAGGAAAACCTGAACCAGCTGTATGGAGCACCTGCCATATACCTTGACATGGAATTCTGCAAGTCCAGTCACCTGATCAGGGCAAGGAAGGATGGCAGGCACAACCTGGTCGTCAACGGGAAGATCATCCGAAGCATTATCCTGCCCTATCATACCAGGACAGATGTGAGAGTCTGAGCCAACTGGCACTTTGATCTCCGAGCTCCTTCACCAAGTGCGGCTGCACACGAAACTCAACAAGACACCAGAGTCGATGAAGTCCAGCAGGTTTTAGATGATGAGGAGAAAGCTGAGCAGAGAGTCGTTGATTTCTCTAGCACCAGCACATCAACTAGATGTCGGATAGGGAATCAACAACCCACGTCTATGGATGACATTATGGAGGCCATCATGCAGAACCAAGAGATGCAACAGAAGCAATACCAGGAGATATCACAGAGAATGGGAATAATGGAAGTCACTCAAGCAACTCATGGAAGACAAATAGCTGCCAACACTGAAGCACTTGGTAACCTAACTAGAGAAGTTCATGGTATGCATGATTTCATATATCATGTAGGTGTACCAGAACACTTAGCCAAAGGTAGAGGTCAAAGACCACCACAACCGCAAGAGTAGTTTCTTTTTATTTTTTACTTCTTTTTTTTGTTAAGTTTTTTTTGTTATTTTTAGAAGTGTACCTATATCTCTCATCATTGAGGACAATATCCGAGATAGTGTGGGAGAAGGTATTAGATTTCCCATTTCATTGTACGAAACCTAATTAAACGGATCAAAGTATTCACTTTCAAATTTCTCTCTAGTATTTTTAGCATTACCAAAAAAACTTTATTCCTTTACAATATTTTCATTTAACATAACCTTTAAGTATATAGGTTAATAGGCACTGTTAGAGAAACTGAGAAAGACTTAACAAAATTTATACATTCTTGACACCTTGAACCCTTAGAAGAGATATCTATTTGGATACCTATTATACCAAAGTCTAAGCTTTAAGTATAAATTAGTCTCGAAGTAGTTTATATTAGCAGTCAGCACCGCCTGAAGTACAAGCTACGTGGAAAGCCGATGCAAATAAGTGATTGATCGCAAAAATACCAAAAAGGAAGAAAAAGAAAAATATTAAGTTTATGTAAACCATTGGTAAAACAATCAAGCTGCACAAAAGGCAAAGCAAAAAAAAGACCGATGTCAGTTGGTTCAGAGGAATCTGGTTCTGAACTCGGTAGGGAGAATTATTGTTCGATCCATCACGACTTACACTCGGTTTGATAAAGGGTTACTGCACTTGTGTACCAGACCCCGTTTGAAAAGAAGGATCAAATTCAATAACAGACTATTTCACTATGCGTGTGCAAAGGTAAAAGGCATAATGTGATTGCGTCAAAATGAAACCGGGTGAAATAGATATAAGAGCATCAGGCTGAGTTATAACAACATGATTCGAATTTGTTTGTAAGAGGGGTTTAAGGACGTTATTCATTTTTAGTGTCATTAGTCTATTTTTAGTGTTCGAGTTAATATCGGTTATTTTAACATAAAGTTGTATGACCACGTACGGATAGGTGTTATGTTTCGTGTCTGCATGTAGAAGTATTCTATTTAAAACCATGTTTGATTGTTTGCTTGAGGACAAGCAAAGATTCAAGTCTGGAGGAATTCAATAACTCAAATTCATATCGATTATTTAATGAGATTTCCGATTATTTAATATGTTTATTTATCTGTTTTGGATGATATTACGAGTGAATTGTGTTTGTTTTACAAACATTTGATCAGACATGTCATTTGGAGGCAAGAATGCAAAAGGAAGCTTTAAGAACAAGAAACCACGGCAAAACAGAAGGAAAACAACAGAAAAAAATGCATTTCTGCATTTTTACTGTCAAACGACCGTCTCCATCACCAGAAGAGCGTCTCATTGTTCAGACGCCCAACTTGGAGTTGAGTTGGTCGTCTCATTGTTAAGTTACCCATCTCAAATACCAGACGTTCGTTTCAAATTAATTATGCAGAAACATAAAAGTCGTAATAGACGTAACAGAAGTCAAAATTTAACGAGATTCTTTCGGTCACGCAGAGAAGTTTCCTCACCCTAGTTCACTCAGTCTATGCAACCCAATCTCAAGCCTAATCAGAGTCCAAGCCTATTATTTGTCAACAAACCCTAACTCAGTCTACGTACCGATAATTTATATCATTAATTTAATTTAATTAATTCTTAATCCTTTAAAACCAAAAAACATCACTCGCCTTAGCTAAACATAGAAACACCCGACAACACTAGGTTGATTATCGAGTCTTTGTGGGATCGATATCTTTCATTACTACGCGATAGACTGTGCACTTGCAATTAGTAACCGTTAGACTCAGGAAGTCACGATCAATCAGATGATTACTTTCTAGCAATATTTCACTATCTTAAATTAAATATTACAATCTAAAGGTCTAAAACTCAGGGGAGCTTACAAACCAAACTTTGATTTTTATCTATTTATTTGTTAAATCAAATTTATTCATCAAAATTATAATATTTGTCATCATCAAAAAGGGGGAGATTGTTGAAACAAGTTTGGTTCAACATCTATAATCCTTGAGCTTTGATGATAACAAAGTATAAAGAACAATTTTGTACTCTAATAGTTCATTAAATATGCATACTGTGAACAAGTCAGACACTGAACAAAGCTGGACAAAATAAACTCTGAATAAGGAAGACTCTAGACTCTGGATAGAGAGACTCTGGACTCTGGACTTCATTAGAATCTGAACTCTAGACATCATTAAATTCTGAACCAAATTTATAATACGAAGAATTGCTTAACTTAAATTCAACTCTAGATAACCCAATCAACGCTTCTGAAGTAAACATAATTACTCTAAAAATTCAAGCCTCATATCACTAGATTCTAAAGTCTATCTTTAAGGCTATGATGGAATTATTAAGGAATGCACTACCAAGGGTATTGCATGTTTCATGGCTCAAACTCGTACAACTATTGCAATTGTGGAATTGACGAAGTATCCAATTTTATCCTTCAATGGTACTATTCATCATCTATATAAACAGGACAAAGGAATTATGAAAAACGATTAACAACGCATATATAAATGAATAAACAAGTGACATACAACAACAAAAAGAAAATAACAACACTCACTAAACTTATATCTTTTCATTTGTATATTTTTCTTAAGTGTAAAATCTGAATTTCATTATGTGTATCTTCTTATTAAAAAGCATTCTTGTAAACACATGTCTTTATATTATAACTTTGTGTTATTCCTTGAAGGACTAAGTTTAGTTTGCAACCTTAAGAAGTCATTGACAATTAGTCTTTGATTTTTTCTTTGAGGGACTAAGTTTAGTCAATATCCTTGAGAAGTCATTCACAGTTGGCCTTTGAGTTTGTAATAAGATTGATTAGTGAATTATGTCCTCGTGAGAAGGCAAAATCACTCTGGAGAGTGTATTGGACTAACCTAGTTAATGGTGAACCAGTATAAAAATCATTATGTATTTTTATCTTTGTTTTTTGTGTCATGAAAAATTTGTCATATCAGAAATCCAATTCAAACCGTATTTAGTGTGTTTATTGTTCCTTCAATACTTACATCTTTGAACACTTGTTTTATAATGTAAAGACATGTTATCTATGTCATCATAGGTATCATCCACATGAAGTCTCTTTTATTCAACCTTTCTTCATAAGGTAGACACAATGTTTTAGACCATTGCTTCAACATTTGTCGAAAAATCCATCATTTAAACAAGCTTTATATCCACTTCAGACCTAACAATGGAAACTTGTTCATCCTTCCTTTGAGTTTGAAACTCAGTCATCAACATGTCACACATATTTTCTGGTACATCATGATTGACATCTTCATTACCTTTCTTGATGACAACATTTAGCATTTGGTTGCTACACAACAATTGAGTGGAACTTCTTTCAACATATGTACCTTAAGAACCACATGAGTAATTCTTCACTTGAAAAACATGAATGTAACTTACTTCTTCTACCAATCTCAACTTAAAGTCAGATTGCATCAGATGAGACACATGCTCCACCATTTTGTGTGACAAGTTATCAACATGTACATATGAGAGATCTCTCATGATTCTAACTATTTTTCACAATGACTTCCTATAGTAGATGAGAATCTTCTTCAAATGACAAAGCCTCTTTTGGCATCATCCTTTCAGAGGATAAATACTTCCACCTCAACACAATATCCTTATAAAGGAGAGACACGTTACAAAGATCAACATCCTTAGTAACATCTTCATTTACTGGTTCAAACCTACCATGAACTTCATTGTTTATAATGATAAAATCCTCAACAACATTGATAGAGTCTTTAAAAACATTATCAATGTTGTTACTCACATATTTCTTCACCTGATCATTTCCTTGATAAGCCTTGTCACGAGAGTTGGTCAAATTCTTAACTATGTTGGAAATAGGAAAGTATTAAATTTCTACATTAAAGTTCCTATTGAGGAAGGTACTTTGTACATCCATATGGTTAAGTTTGAGCTTCGAAATACATGGCATTGAGGTCTCAAACTGATGTCTCTGAAAGTATCATCATCACATACACTCCCATCTTCTCCAATAGGTAGCATAAGGTTACTTGATTTTTCAGTAACAACTTGCTTCATAGCAAGATCCCTGAAATCAAAATCTTAATTATTATGGGAAGTCATATATATATATATATATATTGTGTGTGTGCTCTTGTAAAACAATCCATACACCTTGTTGATAGAAGCACAAACCAGAAGTAAACTTTCATCTTTACTGATCATATTTTCATACAATGTCTCCACGTGATCATGGGTATTAGCAACAACACCATCACCCTTAGCATAATCAACCTCAACATCTTCATGGATACAATCATCATTGTTATTAACCCTTTTAGACTCTAACAACATATCAGACAAGATGTTTGAGACATCTTTATCAACATCTTGATTTTCCATATTAGATTCCTAGGATTTTTCACCAACAGTTGTGTGAATGATATGATGATTTTTCATAGGTCCATACATGAGTGGGACTTCAATAAAAAAATCCTACAATAACTAAATCATACTTATTAACATAAATAATATTATGGAGAGAAAAATTTGGAGCATATTTCTTGTCAAACTACATGTGGTTGGACTTCAAGGCATTAAGAGTAACACCGATTCCAGTTTTACCAAGCACACTCTCATGATTTTGATTGGACAAAACTCCAGACATATGAGAAGGAATTCCATAATCCATATACTTGTTATGAACTAATCTTGGTTATTTAAAGTTGGGAGGATATCCACTCTGACCATTCGTCATTCCTTCAATGACAATTCCTTGCTTGAGCCTCATAAAGTCTGTATGTGGTAAATCAAAAGTATGAGAAAGATATTGAACTATCTGGTAAGACATCTTGGTTTTCTTCTCAAGATGGAAAACTTCATAACTACTTTCTTCTTCAACATTGAGATCAGTACATATATGATAACTCTTTCTGTAATAATTCCCAAGCTTTTTGTCCCAAGGATTAGTTTCAGTTTCTAACATATCTTCCATGATGTCTAAAACATGGTCTTCAACATTCCGCTCTACAATGATAGCCATCATTTTCCTCTTTACAAACATTTTTCTCTTATGTTCATCACAAGGAGCAACAAATTTTCTTCCTCCAATAATCTGTCTAATGTAGCTAAGAAACCAATATTCACAAGAGAACTCATTGAAGGAGAACCAAGCAACAATGATATTTGGATTGCAAGCCAAACCTGTTGTTGTTGCCTTTGAAGATTCTTATTCCAGTAAGGATACAATTATTGACAGTGTGGTATACTACCATACATATTACATAAGTACATGGGAATAAAGAAGACACACTTAGGAAACTGGTAATCATGGTTGACCAAATGTTGAGACATGTTACCTGACACTGTATAATTTTTTTTGAAGAGGAGAAATACTCTTTGAATTTTATGTCTCAACAATGTGCATAACCTCTTTAAAGTTCACAACCTTGTTTTCTTCACCTTCTTCATCATTATAGACATTGAAGATGCTTCTTTGTCTACTTGAAACACTTGAGCATTCATCTTGAATATGTCCAAAGTATTTGCAATTAAGACATTTGATTTCTCTATATCTATAAGAATAGTTGAGCTTTTGTATTTCACTATCCTTTTCTTTATGATAAATGTTCTTGACATTGGTAGGGACATTCTTCCTAGGTCTCCTGTCAATTTGTCCCATGACTTTACTAAATCACTAATTAAGCCTGAGATTCTCTTAAGAATTACAATCTGCTTAAAAACATCACAATCTTCATAACTATTAACAATATTTTAAGGATTCTTAGTACTATGACAAATATTTGGTTGATAAAAAAAATCCTACCCCTTTGAAATTCATCATCTTTAGCATAATATATCTTCCCTGGAGCATATCCAAACAGTACAGGGTGCCTGCTCTGATGCCAATTGAAAACTCTACTCCAAAGGGGACAAATGTTGGATTGAATGTCTGGGACAACATGAACTACTAGTGTATACATGATGTCTGGGACATTGTAAGCCGAAAACAAAAACTAGTTTGCAAAAAATATATGTCATATTAACTTTTACAAGATGATGAAGAAGAAAAACAATGAAGAACACAAGAGATTAGTAACCCAGATCGGTGAAATCACACATACGTTTGAGGGGCTCTCTACACAATAAAGGAAATCCATTACTTCAAATAAGTACATTTATTCTTACAACAACCAACAAACCCTATGTTGTTCAATGCCTCCCCCTAATCCTAGTGTATTTCTATTTAAGGACTCCCCATAAATATGAGAACCTACTCACTTTCTTCTCAATCACATAACTCGTGATTGGTCTTTACAAATCAATGAATAATGTTGAATATTGCAACTCATTAGGACAAACCTTTTATGCCAAACTATTGAAACATATATGTGTAGACAGATATACAACCCTAATTTGGTTATGGCATTAGCGTGAAATACAAGAAACACTATATTCTCAAGCTTATATACTAAACATCTTGGAACAAGTTTTACAACTCAATAAAAATAAAACTTTATGCCTTATGATATGAAAGGAGGCGCTAGCGTGGTTCACATACAAAGACTAAAAAGAAAAACCCTAACACTAAGCTTATTCAAGTCTTGAACACATCAAAAGTGAGGTTTGAGTCTCCTTAAATAGTAATGCAACACCAGATTTTTATTATATATAGTACATCTCGAAAATATTCTCAAAATTCGGGTAATATAGCCGTCAGGAGCGAGTATAAAAAGGTACAAAACGACCATAGGGACCGGGGAAGCCGGGTAACAAGCCACACTGGGTAAGAACTCATCTCACCAGAGGTTCAGATGAGTAAGTCATTGTCGGGTCCCTACTCTTTTGGCTGGTTGTATCCGGGGAAAGTCCCTAGACCGGACTTGGTATCTTTGTCGGGTAGGGACCCGGTGAAGGACAGAGGTTGTAATAGTTGGCGGCTGGTTAATGCAAACGTTGCAGTTATCTTTATTAGTATATTCATGATGAGTGGTGGTTGTTATACTGGTTTAAAACGGAGGAATGCAGAGAGACACTTCTTGAATGGGGATCTTCAAGGAATTGGAAGAAGACTATATAAAGGGGCTCCTACTAGAGGGATAAGCAAGACATTTGATGACGTGAAAATACACTGTTTATTTGACTTGATTAATGAATGTTTTCTAGTTGTTTTGATTTGAATTTGCACTGTTATGTTGGTATTTTGTTTGTTTTCAGGTATTTAGCCATTTAAGAGCCGCATGGGAAAAAACGAAGCAATTCAGATGAAAAACGGGAGAAATGGGGCAATTTGCACACAAGACGTTGTCCAACGATTTTGACCATAACTTTTGATCCGTAAATATGAATGATGCCCTATTCAAAGCGTTGGAAAACTATCACAGAGAGCTACATCATGGGAAATGGACCTAACACTCACGGCGGGCGTCATGGGGAACATGGCGGGTGCCACCTTCACAAAAACAATTTCAGTAAAAAAACGGTTAGAGAAAACCACCCATGATCACCACTAACTCACCTGGCGGGTGCCACCTTTGTTAAATGCTTTCCCTCCAAAAAGGAGTTGGGGGCACTATTGTCTTTCCATGATTCTTGCTTTGGCTATAAATATATCATTTCCCCGTTGATTTCTCTTCATACAAACTTAGTTACAACTTAGGCAATATATTGTTCAGTTTTGTAAGTGATAAACCATTCATGTAGATGTTATAGATTGGAAGCATTTTATGGTAAAAACAAGTTATGTGTTCAAATGTCATGCTTGATGTCATGACATGTTATTAAGCAATCTGCAGGTGTGAAGTTTTATAGGGCGTTGTTGTTTTAGCAGGATGTCAAGAATAATGTCATGACATATGTGTCTGGTGTTGAAAACATAATTGTCCAATTTATTAGTTGCGTGCGTTTTCAGAAATAGTGATTGAGTGTTTTTGTTGAGATTTATAAGGAGCTATATTTAGAAGGTTGTGATTCAACATGGCTCAGAATATTTTATATGTTTGCTTTATTTTCTCCTTTATTTGAGGAATTAGTTTTATCAGGTTAAAACTAACTCAAGTGCAACAAGCATATGCCCATGATTAGTTATCTATTTAAAGGTTGCAAAACCCTATTTGAAGACTACAGAAAATAAGGATTGAAGAGAGTTTTTGTGTATAAGGGTTTTTGTGTGTTTCCTAATTTTCTTGTGAGCCAAACAATTATCATGTTGATAATTGTATTGGACTAGGTTTCATTGAGTTATATGTTTTCCACTCAAAGATTTTAAGCAATAGTGTTTTATACTTGACTGAAGTTTTTAAGCAAGGTCAAGGATTGTCTTTGAAATGTATCTTCTTTTTCTTAGTTGTTCGTTTTTTATCACTGTTGTGATTGAGGGGGAGTGAGAGGTGTCTCTTATATAAGAGTTCTTAGATAGAAATTGCATTGGGTAGTGATTAAGTGAAGAGGGTAAACTGAGTGGTTTAACTCTAAATTGATACTACTAATAGTAGATTTCCTTCATGGCTTGGTAGCCCCCAGAGTAGATGTGTTTGCACTGATATCGGTTAACAATTCCTTGTGTTCATTTTTATTTTTTGCAACTATATTTGTGTTTATGTCATTGTGTTAAGTGCAGAGATCAGTTGTTCCGACATCTCATACGACATTTGTAATCTGCTATACCAGAATTTCACTTCACATCGAAGAGTTATCACACTGCCGATCGAGTCTGTAATCGAGTTTGGAGCACTTTGGTAGAATTTAATTATGTCGCCATTTTATTTCCAGTTGTGTTTACTTGAAGTTGTACCTGATTCAAAGTCTCCGATCTGGAGAAGGTTTCTACTTTATTGCATTTATGTTTTACTTTGTTTAAATTTTCTCGCACTCGCTTTAAATTTGTTTATTTCTCGCACTCGCTTTTACATTATTTATTTTATCGCCATTGCCTTTAAATTATTTATTTCTCACACTCGCTTTTAATTTCCTTTATTTCTCGCACTCGCTTTAAATTTCTTTATTTCTCGCACTCGCTTTAAATTTCTTTATTTCTCGCACTCGCTTTAAATTATTTATTTTCCTCGCACTCGCTTTTAATTTACTTTTAACATGATCCATTTTAATATGTTAATTTACATTTCCATGTCTAGCTAAATTTTAAAGGTTAGAATGTAAAGGATCGTGGTAAATAATGTTTCATATGATGTGTTTATAAAATTACATAGGGCTTATTTTGATTTTTAAAACTATTTTTAGACGCGTTTGTAGGTTTAGAGTCTGGTTCGTATGAACCTCTATTTATTGAAAATCTCAAGTCAAAATACTTTTCAGCTGAGTTTAGAACTATATTGCTTAAAAATAGGTTTATTACTTTAACACAATGCATGCCTTTTTATAAGTGACAATAAGAGAGTTTGATTAAGTGATAAACTCGGTTCTGAATACGCAAAAGCGACAGTTCCCGTTAAATTAGATATTTTCATAGTAGAAAACATTGTCCATAAGTAGTTCTATTTACAAACATTTGGAACATTGTTAAACTGTGTGAATTTCATTCCAGCCTGTTGTTTTATTTGAATTTACATCCTCGTACTTTATTTTCATTGTGTACTATTTACTCTCGTATTTGGTTTACCTTAGATAAACATAGTAACGATAGATAACAATATATTGACGTTTGGTCTCTGTGAGATCGATAATATTTTATATTACTCTGATGCGATTCGTATACTTGCGAAAACACTGCATCAACATTCATCTTGGGTCAATACACAACATCAGTGTAACACCCAAATCCCCCCAAATACTACATAAATCTACCTCATTGCAACTCTCCTTGTTCCTACAGGGAAGCTACTATATTTGAAGCTCAAGGAACCCCCATTTTTCTTCCCTAAACGAAGACAAAATAAATCAAATGACTTACATTATGAACATAAAATTTCTCCCTTCTATCTAGATCAAGAAAATACCACATGCAATATGAAAATCGACACAAAATCCAACATTGATAAACAACCCAGAATACTACATGCAATATCTATAACCCATCACAAACAACAACCCAGATCATTCATTATATGTTGCAACTAATGATACCCAAACCTATAACCAACATTACTTAGGTGTTTTCAAATTAAGAACATCAATCATTACTTATATCTTTAAAGATGACGTCGTACAATACACAATTTAGAAATGCAACACACAACAATGACAAAATCGATAAATTACCTCAACAAAGACGGAGACGGTTCCCGATTTGACATTCTTCAGCTTCAGATACGCAAGCCCTTGCTTTGTTCCACCTCTTGTAAAAACATTATGTACTCATATAAATATTTAAACCCTAAAAGCTAACTTACACGACTAAAATGAACTCGTTCTAATGTCTTTGGGCCCAACTTCTTTCCCAAATAAATCATAGATGATCCCATTTATTATTCTCATATTTTGTTTTATTCTATATATTCTAATCTTATTCTAACATAACATAATTATGCATCTAATTTATAATCCCTTCTAATAACCCAAACATTTTTTTCTTTTAAAAGTTTTATTACAATTTTTTAATATTCTTACATTGTATTCTTTTTATTTCATCTTAATTCAAACAACATTTACCCATACAATTTTATAATATTTTTTAAATGTATTTTTTTTTTCAACTTAATTCAAACAACATTTACCCATGCGGGCACAAAGTTATTAACACTTACTTCATATCTTCATCATTGATTCTTTTTAATCCAATGACTAAAAATAATAAACAATTAAAGAGAGAGAGAGAGAGAGAAAATCATTACTTGTTTTTTTTTGCCATTGAATTAAACATAATTAATGATCAAGATGTGGATTCAGTGCTAAGAACTTTTATATATCAACATATTATTACCTTTGTATATAATTCAATAAATCTTATATTATTAATTATATATACATATATATATATATATATATATATATATATATATATATATATATATATATATATATATATATATATATATATATATATATATATATATATATAGTAATTTAGTTTATTAAATTATATCAATATTCAACAACTTTAATTTTAATTTATTAATTCTATTTAAATATAAAAAAATAACAAATATTTTGCTAATTCTGTTTTAATATAATGTATGTAAATAATTTATAATATAATATTTTTTTATTAACTAGGAATACATTTTTTCTGTTTGTATAAAAAAAATTAATAATTCTATTTTAAAACTTTTTTTATTCTATTTATTATAAAAACGAAAAATATATGTTATTACAATATAATAATAAATTATAAGATAAATGAATACACGTTGATAGTGTAAAATATATTTTCATTGTCAACCAATGAGAGATGTGTACCAAATCATACTTTTATTTTTTAAAATATTGATATGATATCATAAATATAATAATTTTGATTGATTGTATATGGAATATTGTTTTACATTGTTTGTGCACTATCTTTAAACTCATAATTATAAACTATGTACATTAAATATATTAAAAGATAAAAAAATCCTTTTTTTTTTGTTTTATATAAAAAACAAAAATTATTTATTTTGTTTTATTATAAAAACAAGCGCGCTCATATATATATATATATATATATATATATATATATATATATATATATATATATATATATATATATATATATATATATATATATATATATATTTTATTTTATTTTTTTATTTTTTTATTTTTAGATTTATCTAACTTTTTGTGGGCTTCAATTAATTGTTATTTGGTTTGTGAAAAACATTTTAATTGTGATTTTGATGGAGGTGTATAAATAAGCCATTTTACCCTTAGCTAAATGATATTTTTTATTAAGTTTAGTTTTAACCCTTAGCTAGTTTTAGGATTTTAATTAGTACATATTTTTAAAATAAGATTTAGTCAGTGATAGTTGGTAATTTTTAGTTGATGAGTTTTTATTTATTCTATGTTTAAGAATTTTTTGTTAGTGTAGTTTAACTAATTTTAGGTTTTTTTATTATTATTTTGGCATTATATTTTAATTCTTGATGGATCTTGAGGTATATTTTTGTTGACTAATTCACGATATTTTGTTGTGCTTACTTAATATTTCATGATGTTCTTCCGTGTGTATGTTTTTCTGATTTTATTTGTTATTTGATACTCCTTACTTGATTCCAAGGGAAATGATCTTTTTGTTGATTTTATGTCATCTGCGTTCATATAAGTAATTACTTCGCATTTATCTAAACCATAATTCAATCTTACGACTTTTTCGTTTATCAATCATTAATATTTTACTTTGTCACAGAGATAGCCATTAATCTCTCCTCAGTTTACGATTTTTAACTCTTTTTAACTTTAAAACATTTTCTTAACTAAATAACGAAAGAACTGAGTTTTTGGAGTCTCACATTCTTTGAACTCTTGAATGATCGCTCTTGAGGCTAGCCATTGGTTTTTGATTCATTCAACATTTCGTTTCTAAAATACTTAAACTTTTTCTTAATTAAACAACAGAAGAACTGAGCTCTTGGGATCTCGCATTCCTTGGGTTCCTGATTGATCGCTCTTGAGGCTAGCCCTTGAGTTGTGATTCATTCAACCCTTCGTTCATAAAATACTTAAATTTATCGAAATTTTTTCTTAATTAAACAACGAAATGACTGAGTTCTTGGAGTCTCGCATTCCTTGAACTCTTGGATGATCGTTCTTGAGGCTAGCCCTTTGGTTGTGATTCATCCAACCTTTCATCTCTAAAATATTTAACTCTTCATTCAAATCATTTCATAAGAGATGACCATTACTCTCTTCACTTTTACAATCAATTTTCACAAGCTTTGCAATTCAAGCTTCCTCTTTTTGTCGTCTTAATTCTTAGCCCCCTTTTTACCCGTAGTTTTCCGAACTCCGACGCTCTGACTTTCCCATTGCACGAGGGAATACGTAGGCACAAGGCTTTAATACTTGGCAAGCACATGTTTCTTTTTTCACACTTTTTTCTTTTTTTCATCTTTCACACTTTTCTATTTGCTCATTTTCAGTCTTTTTCTTTTTCACCATTTCCCATCTTTTCATTTTGGTTCTCAATCAATAGCAAATAATTTTAGTCAATAACACAAATATTTTTAAGAGGTTCCCGTAGAGTACTACGGTATTTAGGATGCTAATACCTTCCCTAAGTATAATCAACGCCCGAACCTTAGATTCTCTTTCAATTAGAGTTATTCAATCTTTTCCCCTTCCCTTAGATAAATTAAATTTTGGTGGTGAATTTTATGATTTGCGATACAAGTTAACTTAATAGCTGGATATCTGATTTTCACCACGCCAAAAATGGAGACTTCATTGGGAACACTCCCAAAAGGGTTAAACCTAACTTGTAATATCTATGTTTTTGTGCTTATTAATGTTATTATTATACTGTTTGCTTATATTGTTTGGGTTTTCGATCTTTTTGGGATCTAATATCATAATTAAAGCTCTACGTCCGAGCTTTGGGAAAATAAGAGGGAACACCTAAGTTAGAATTTGAATTTATTAGTGTTAGTCTCCAAGGACTCGCTCCTTGCACTCCTAGCCTGAAAGCTTCCCCTAAGAGTACACCTCGTTGTAATGCAGCTAGCCTGTCATAGGACTTAATTCATGAAGTGTCAGTGACTCTGGGAACCACTCTTATAACCAATTTCTATATCGGTATTTGTGTGGTGTTAGTCTCCGAGGACCCGCTCCTTGTGTGCCTAGCATGAGAACTTCACTCAAGATAGACCTTATTGTCACTATTGTCATAATGTAGCTAGCATGTCGCATGATGTCGATACGATTAGTGTGCGATCTTGTGAACCTTATCCATTACATATATAAACTATCCCGTGAGTGGGTTTTATGGGTAAAGAATTTAGAACTCCCTTCTTAGAGCCTTCCTGTTAAGGTGTTTTGTAATACTCATGTTATCTTAGGTCTTAACCCTACCTGCATTGCATTTTCATCACATATCATTTGCATTGATTCATGCATACATCCAAGTTGTCCAATAACTCCTGATTCTCTATCTTCTCGTCATTTGTCACTGATCAAGCTAATTCCTCGACACTTCCACGCTACTCGAGTCAACGTCGGACGAATAATGGATCAGATTCAACAAACTACTTATTGCCACATGTGGCATATTAGTGCTATTGAATAGGTTTCCAAAGACAAACATGACGAGATCTTCACACCAGTTGGAATAAGCAAGATGACCTCTAACTCTGAAGAAGCTAGTTCAGTGGCAAGTAAATCAAGGAAAGAGTCAAATTCCTCGATGAAGGCAGTTGTTATGTCGTGTTGTCATTTCACATTGTTATATTTCCTTGTTTGTTTAAAGTATTATTTGTTGTAAGTATTTGTCATTTGTACTTAGTTTTATTAATGAGATGATTATGCATGTTTTAAATTAGTCTTTTCGCATTCGCTCATCGTTTATCATTTATAAAAAAAATCACAAAAAATATTTATCCACTTCATTTTCTTTATCAAACTGATGATTATGCAAATATTTGAGGGAGGATGATGAAAATAAAATACCAATAATTGTTGTGGTGTGCTTTCAGATAAAATCTTGTCGATGATGTACAAGCATTGTTTCAAATCCTAAACACTGGAGAGATAAAGATTTAATCCCTAGTCAACCACTTCGAGCCTTGAAGTAGGAGTTTCTTTCGGATCTAAACCCTTACGCTTAACCTGGGGCAGGTTAGTGTTAAGTTAACCTGACTATACATTCAAATTACAAGATGAACCATTACAACCAATGATTTGGCAGTAAAAAACTTTCCGCCTTTCAAAAATACAAAAATAATACCCCAAAAAAAATATATAAATAAAAAGAGAAAAATCCCGCTAAGTCAAATACCCAAAGAGAAGACTTAGACAAACGTTAGGGATCATATCAAAATAGAAAGAAAAATAATCAAGCAAAAGAGACTCTCAAATCCTCAACTTCAAACAAATAAGATTCAGTGATCACCAAATCAAAATCAGAGGGTCACTCACATCCGTCAAGGCCAAATGAAATGACTATCATTTCCAAAGAATCTTGAATCATCATCTTTACCCTTATATTATCAAGACTTGTGTGTGTAGATTTAACTAAACGTATGACTGAAGATTCATCACAAAGAGGGGTGGGTACAAAACACAATTTGAGTCGTATATCCTTTGTTTCATAACCATGAACCATACCACGTTACAACTCTCGAAAGACCTAATTGAGGTTTGGTTTATTCTGAAAGCATACTACAACAAGGTTGCGTAAATTGACTCCAAATGGATCTTTTCAAGTCATTTGTTGTATACATATCTTTGCTTTAACTTTCCCTTTGAATGTCATAAACCGCCGTGTTTTGACTATTGATTCATTTTATTTGCATCTTTCCAACGATGATTTTTTATTTCAAAAGTCTCATTTGCTTTAAAATTATCGTGATTGTATGAACATTTTTGTTTGCAAACTATCTTTTCTCGCAAGGAATTTTCAAACTGAAATTCTGGTATCAAATATGAGATGTCGAATGAGATGTCACGACATTAATATCTGAACATTAACAAGGTTAATAAAACATAAAATAAAATAACAATAACACAAGGAATTGTTAACCCAGTTCGGTGCAATCACATCTACGTCTAGAGGCTACCAAGTCAAGAAGTAAATATATTATTAGTAGTATCAATTCAGAGTTAAACCACTCAGTTTATGCTCCTCACTTAATCATTATCCAATGAAACTTCTATCTAGATAAGAGACACCTCACAATCCCCCTCAATCACACACAGTGATAATCTCACAAAGTACAAGAATAGAAGACACACTTCAAGAACACATAAATATAATTGCTTCAAAGCTTATGGATGATTAACAAATTACAACTTAAAAACAATCCAACCCTAATATCAGAATGATACAAGATTGACTCACAAATAATACAAACCCTAATACTCAAAAGCACAATGCTTCACAATATTCTATTTTGCACACCTAACAATTAGGTTTTGTATCCTATAAATACAAAACATTATGAATGGATTAGATCAGATCAAATATTTGAAAAAATATGCTTCCATGATTTTCTCCAAAAAGAACAAATTTATGATTTGAAAAGATCTTCAAATATTTGAAACAGAACAACTTATGTTACACAACCAATTCCTCCTTGATTTTTGCAACTTATTGAACCAGTCACATAAATAACCACCTGCTAAAAATATGCAATAAAAAATCAAATCTTTCTGCATAAAACTATCCTAGAACTGACAGACATATGTCAAGACAACTGATCTGACATCACAAACAAACCTGCACAGATGTTCTTCAACCATGTCAAAGACATCCTACATGACATCAGGAGTCAGTATAATGTTTTACTATAAAGAGCAGCCAATCTAAGAACCTTCAATCTCCCCCTTTGGCAAATTTTGACTAAAACATTCACATAGCCAGATAACCAGAAAACACAAAAAAAAACAAAGAACAATGCAGCAAAAGAATCCGGTTAGGACAAGATAGAACATCTGGTTATACATCACCCAAACAAAACAGTCATCTCTCCCCCTCAAACAGAAACCATGTCAAAGACATCCTACATGACATCAGGAGTCAGCATAATGTTTTACTACAAAAATCATCCAATCTAAGAACCTTCAATCTCCCCCTCTGGAAAATTTTGGCTAAAACATTCACATAACCAGATAACCAGAAAACACAGAAAAAGTCATAGAATAATGCAGAAGAAGAATCTGCTTAGGACAACTTAGAACATTTGGTTATATATCACCCATACAGAATAGTTATCTCTCCCCCTCAAACAGAAACCAACTTTTTAATTCTGATAAGTTTTAAGCTCTCCATTTTTAATTATCTCCAAGTTAGCTCCAGATTAAATTAGTAGCTCACCCCCTTTTTATCCATAATATGTCAAACAGAAAAATGTAAGAAAGATGAAAATAAATATCATATCAGAATATCAGGAACATATCATGCACTCAAGGTTCCAAAATTCAAGGCAAGGCCCAAAAGAGAAAGCAAAATACAACAGGAAAAAAACTGAATAGATTCAGTCTTCATCAGCAAAAGCACCATTATCAAACGCAACAGATTCAGAACTCCCAGAAGCAGAATCGTCATTATTAGAACCAGGTCTATCATCACCACCTGCATCACTGTCAACATCAGCAACACTAGTAGCTTCAACATGTTCAAGCATCTTGATTAACTTCTCAAACCTCAGCTTCCTTGTTGTGCTTGTTTGAATCTATCCATCAAGCTTCTTACAAGCCTCTTTGAGCTCAGAGATAACACCAAACTTTGTGGAAGGTTTGCTGTCAGATGATGTCCCAATAGATGTCACATCAATGTCTAGAACATGTTTCCCCACAAATAGCTTATAGTGGAGAGACAAAGCAGAGTCTTTTTTGCATACAATATCAGTATCACGCAGAATTATAGGATGTTGACTAAGAATGACAATATTATTTGATTAGATTGTAGAAATAGTATTAGAATAACAGTATTATTAATGGGCTTACTTATGGTTAGAAATAGTAAGAATGGGGGTGTATAAATTAGGCCCAATTGGAGTTATTAAAATAATTTAATTATAAGATTAATTGGAATAAATAGGACAAGTTAGGTTATCAATAGGGGGGAAATAAGTTTTTGGGAGAAGTTACGTGAAGTTGTAGAGAAGAGGAAAAAAGGCTATCTTTCAATCAGAGAATTAGAGTAACCTTCAATCCAAGGTAAGAGTGGGGTTCCAACTCTAAATTGGGTGAATGATGAATAATGTGTGGGAGTGGGTTTATAGAATTGCTTTTGTTTGTGTGTTGATTTTTATGGTTGATACCGAATTTGGTTGATTTTGTTGAATTAGTCGTAGAAGAATTAATCTATGTTGTTTGAGTATGATTTTCCTATGTTGTTGTTGTACTGTGATGGTCTAAGATTGAACCAAAGGAGAAAAATCTGATAGAATAAGGAAACAGAGGTGAACATAGCGTTGGGGTTGGGATGAATTTCCCATAATGCATGTGATGCCCTTCATGGGAACGTGACGATCGTCACCCCTTTGTTACGACCGTCACACAGTGTGATGAGGGGTATGATGGTGTGACGAACGTCATACTGGTCTGCTTTGTGTTTTGGCTTTCTGTCTGATCGCCTTGTTTGTTGAGGATGCACCTATACTTTTGGTTCCAAAAACTTTAATTAAGATAAGAATCACATTAATGTTATTAGTAGCAGTAGTAACAAGATTAAGGTAGCAGGAAGTATTTTAGTAGCAAGTTTGGAAATTGGTTACTGACAGTGTAGCATGAATTTAACAGAGGCACAATAAAGACTTTAGCATGAAGTAGGAATAACAAAATTTTTAGCAGATAAATAATTAACCGGTTTTAGTCAAAAAAAATTGTCCAAATAGTTATGCGGTTTGGTTGCGATATAATTTGGTTTTTTTTCTTGTGTTGTGTTCTTTGTTGGAAATTGTGAATTTTGCAGGTAGTATTGTATCCGATTGGATTGCCTCTATTTATTGGCAAATATAAGTTGCAGGCCTAAGGCCAATGTTGATTTGTTGTTGTGTTGCTAAGTGACTATTGTTGTTGTTATTCTGACATTCATGTTGAGTCGCATACATAACATATCAAGTTGGAGTTGATGCTCGGTAAGTTGGTCTGGATTGGAAAAACTAGGTAAAGGGGTTATGCCTTGTTGAAGCCTCTATTAATTGACAAAACTTTAAGTAGGGAGTTTCTCTCCAATGGTACTATATGCATGTGCATATTATAAGTCGCATTTCAAGTTTCATAATTATGTATTGTGTCGTGGCTTGTGTTGATTGATGTTGGTTGCAAGTTGTGAAGTGGTGACTTTATATAATCTGATCTAATATATTGTTTATCATATGTTCTATTTTATTGTTTGATATATCACCCCTTCTGTTTGAACATTACCTCTATGTGGGTAACGTGCGGGTAATCCATAGTGAAAGTTGTCTACCTTCATTAGTTCGAGTCGGTGTTGTCACTCTGATATGTAACACTCGGGGGGATGGACGCTTGTTGCATTATTGTTGCTTTTGTTTCCGTTGCTGAATTTTTAAGTTGAACTCTCTAAATTACTTTGTTGCTTTGAAGTTGTTTTCAGTTTGGACAAAGATGGTATGTCATTTAAGTTAAAATTATGATTCCGCTGTTTAATTATAAAAATTGTTTTGTTTTCAAAGACTAAACTATGTTGTTATCGTTTCATCGGAGTTTTCAGTGTTATGTATTTGTGTTAAAATGTGATTAAATATTGTTGCTATAAGTTGTGAATGTAGCATCTTATTTGTATGTTGAAATTTGTAACTCTGATTTTATTAATATTTGCCGGGTAGAAATGGGGTGTTACAAAAAGTGCTTCGGCTATAAACTTATTGAGATAAAGTAAAAGAAAAAGAGAAGTTTATAGAGAGAGTGAGAAGTATGAAATAAAACTTGGTTTTGGATGATTATAAACAAGGGAAGTGACCTTTATTTATAGGCTAGAGGTTGACTAAAAAAGAAATAGATTTAAAGACATTTTATGACTAACCAAATTTATTTGCAACATATCCCAATCAATTATTTACTTCCATTCTAATTGATTACCAAGTTAAAAAAGGAAATAAAAGATATGTAGTCATTCCACATCATTAAGATGTTGTCCTAATTGATTAAGGTTCATTTTTGAACTCTTATAATCGATTAGGATAAGGTGTCAGTCGATTGGTTAAGACAAAAAAATGCTCATAGATTTTCAGACAACTTCCAACTCATCTAGCACAACATTAAGACATTTTTTTAAAATATTTTCTTGAGAAAAAATAGTTTGAAAAGATGTGTTTGTATGTGTTTGATTTAGCCATGCACTTTTATGAGAACACCCTTATGCTTTACAAAATATTCACTCATACTATTCAATGTAAGGCTTTCTTGTACTTCAATAATGTGTTGGATGTTTTTTTCTTGTAGACACTTGCTTGAGTTCACTTGAGATGAAGGTTAAGGTTATATTTTGTTTGATTGTTATCATTGGATACTCGAGTGTAAACACCCCAAATTTGCCCTCACCCATTCACACCATGGCTTGTGATCATTTCATATGCATAAACACAATCATATCATCTCATATCCCATTTTTGAGTCACTGCATAGATTCAAAGCCATCTGCATCTAGGGTTTGTGATCTGAGCAATCCAAGAGCCTCCTGAGCCACTTCAAAGGCCACCAATCATTTCAAAGGGGTCCATGTGTGTTCAAGTATCATATTACATCCCCTCAAAGTCAAGATTTCAAAAGAATCACAGGAACTGGGTTTGGAATGGATGCAGAGCCAAGTTTAACTGCACAGTTGACCTAGAATTAGGGTTTTGGTTTCAGAGGCCATAACTCCAAATTTTTTGGTCATTCTTGTTTCCATTGGTCTCCATATGGTATAGGGAGTATGCATATCAATTTTCATGAAGAAATTCCATGGGGAAGTCATCTGATCAAAGGTTGACTTTCTGGACAAGTCAGTATAAAATCAGGGCATCTGAGGCCCCCAATGACCCAACCAATGGGTGATCTTCATCATTTTGAGTGTATATGATCTTTAGTTGATCATGGAAGAAGGTTGAAGTCCACAAAAATCAAGAATTTGGAGTTTTTGCAAGTGTTGACTTTTTGGGCATAGTTGACTTTTCAAGAATGCTTCATTTTAGGTCATTTTTCAAGCCTTGATTCTTGATCCAAAAATGCTTCAAATGGAAAAACTTTGGTCATGAAAGTTGTAGATTACATCTTTCCCTTTTCAAAAAGTACAAGAACATGATCAAATTCTTCTTGGATCAAAAGTTATGGTGTGACAAAGTTGGCTAAAATCATTGATTTTCAAGATGTGCACTAAATGGAAAACTTGCAAAATTATGCTTCAAGGCCATTTGTAACTTCTAGTTCACTTCAAACCAATGTACAAACATCACATAAACTCTAAAAGTCAGAATTGAACCAAGAATGCTCATGTTTCATGGCTTATGGGAGGGGAAAATCACATGTGAACCAAAGTGAGCCAACTTGCAAAACTCATGATCACACTTCACCAACTAGTTGCCTTGGCTGCTGAACCTCCCTAGCATTACACACACATCATGCAGCACCAGCCCATGCTCTTGTACCAAGCTAGAACTTAGCCCATGCTTCTCTTACAACAAAGTGGACTTTTTTGCAAAAGTAAACATCCCAATCACAGCAGGCCAGGTCACATCACCTGACCAATGGGAGTTCTTTATGCAAGGAAAATGCTGGCCATAACACTCACCAAGCCAAGCTGAAACACTCCATAGCATCACATTCACAAAATCACCCTCATTTGCATTTTCTTTCGAATCTGCCTCCTCCCCTCACAAACATTTAAGCAAGTCTCACCATCATCCTCACCTTGTCACACTGAACATAAACCAACAAAGAAACAAGCCAGAAACACACAAGAACACCAGTTCCCCATTTTCACTCCCAAGAGCAAAACCATTCGAATCTCTCTGCTCAACTCACAAACATCCAAACAAGTTTCACCAATCAACTCACCTTGCTTCATGGACCAGAAACCAACCCTTGTTTTGGCCTGAGACCCTCCATATCACAAACACGATTTTCACACTCCCTTGGTCAGAGCTCCTGCAAACTCACTCAAGAGGCTGTTTAAACTCCAACTAAGCTTCTAAAGCTTCAAAGGGGGATCATTGGGACCTGTTTGAGCCAAAGAACCATCCAGAAAGCTCCTGAATCAAAAGCTCCATCTCAGGTGACACCATGAACTTTTTTTCCAGAACTCCTTTTTCTTGTTAGAATCTTGTTGTGTATGTTGCACTGATCATGGGGATCTATTTACTTTTGAAAATGAGCAAGAAATGAGTATTTTATGGTGTTCTGAAAGTTTGACCTAGAATTTTCTTTGCTTCGATTCTGGTTTGTGTTTGAGTTTTAACATGATTTGATGCTGGATTCGTGTTTAGGATAGTTGGTAGATGGTTTCTGGAGAGTTAGGGCTCCTAAAATGGCCTGGGGAGGGAGATTGATTTTTGGGGTGAACGGAGAAGATGACCGGAACACTGTTCCGGTCATCTGAGAGTGATTAACGGCGTAATTAGGGTTTAAGCATTAATTAGTCATTTTTGAATTTGGACCGTGAGATCTGGCGCCAAGTCAATTCCCGCCCTGGCCACTTTAAATCTCACGCGTTGGATCAGCATACTTTCACTTAATTCAGTTTAAATTCATTTATTTTCATATTTATTTCATTTGTTTTGCATAATTTATTTAAAATAGTAAAAATTGTCTAAAAATTATGAAACTTTTTCTCAAGAGTTTTATTAATTTTTATGACACAAAAATATTTTTATTTTCATTTTTAGCATTTAAAAAGCATTTTTAAATATTTAAAAGATTATTTTTAATAGATTAATGAGAATTAATTTATTAAAAATACTTTTAAGTATCTAAAAATCACCAAAAAATTCATGAAATGTTCTAAGACATTTAGAAACATTGTCCAACCTTCAAACCAAATTTCTTTTTTGATCTTGATGCATTTTGAGAATTTTTCATTGAATTAAAATCATTTTTGTGCATTATTTTGATCCCAAGTTCAAAAAATCATTTCTGTCTATTCATGAGGAGTTGGACATTGATTCTTCTTGCATTGCATTATGTTTAGCATGTAGTTTTTGAGATAAAAAGGCCATGACTTGATTCTTCATTTTCATTTTGTTTGGCATTTCTTTTGTTTAGGAACCCTAAAAACCCTAAAAACTTGCAAAAATCATAACTTGAAATTGGTTAGGAGTTGAGACCTCTCCTTTGGGTATTGGTTTAATATGGGATTAGGGGTCCTTTGTGTGGCATTTTCCATTTTTTATCTTAGGGTTTGCTTCTGTTTTGGTTTTTTGTTTGATGTTTGATTCATAAACCCTAATTTGGGCTTCCATTTGCATCCTTCTTGCATTCTCTTGCATAACATGACTTGCCATGACATTTCAAGCATCCATGTGATTCATTTGACATCTTAAGACACATTGAAAGCATGTTTGATCATTGCATCTTGCATTTGCCATGTTGTATGCCATATGCACTTCATAACTTTTCATGTATGTTCATGTGTCTTAACATGTTTCATCTGCATCCATGAGCTTGTATGATCATCTCCATGCCTTGTTTCATGTTTGTAGCACTCCATAGCATCATTAGCATCATGTATATGCTTCTGGTTTTGTTTCTCATCATGTCATCTCATCCCATTTTGCATTGCATTGCATTCCTTTTCTAACCTTTCAGGTGGTAAGTGATTTTGAGAAGTGAATTTGCCTTCACTTCTCATAACTTTTCTTTTCATCTCTCTTACATCCATTGCTGCATTTTTTATATGTGTTTGAGTTTGAGCTTGCTCATTCTTCCTCTTCCCACTTTCTTTCTTCAAGTGACTTGACTTCTTGAATGAAGCAAGTCACTTTGCTTCTCTTGTTAAACCTCACAAACCTTAGGAACAACCAAGCATGACAATGATTAGGGTTTTGATTAGTCTCCCCTCTTAGTTTTACCTTTGTGTCTCTTTTGAGTCTTCTCTTCTCATCTCATAATCAGGGACTAAACCCTAAAGGCTTTAAGGCTTTGTGATTAAGCTTATACCTGCATCCTTCTCTTAGGATGGAGTGTATAACTTTAATCCTAAGTGTTAAACCCTTAATGTGTTTAAATCTCTTAATCAATTCACTTAATAAGTACCAAGACATCACACTTGTAACTTGGGCCTTGCATTAGGGTTCTAATTCTTCCTTAACTGGTTAAGAAGGACTAACCCTAGTGTTAATGGACAAGTCCCCCTCAAGTTGTCTTACAAATCATAAAATTCACTTCATCATCTTACCATTTAATAAAATCCACTTAATCAAAGGCTTGTTTTGTCATGAGTTTAATCCCTAATCATGGATTAAGTTGAGGAGCTTTCCTCAGCTTAAACATTCTCATCTATTATCCTTCTATTAGGATGGTGTAATGAGTCTGTTTAATCCCTGATTATGGCTTAACCTCATTACTCAACACTAAACAAAAACCACAAAAACATCTAAATAATCACAAGTAGGTTAATGATCTTAATCCTACATCAAAGGTGATTAAGTGTGAGAATCTGACTTCACACTTAAGGTATTCTCATTACCCCTAATCAGAGGGAAGATGTGATGAGTTTACTAAATCCATTGGTTTAGACTTAAGCTCGTTAACTTATGACAAAATCCAAAAAAGGCAATAAAAGACTGAAAACACAAAAAACAAACAATAATCGTCTCCTCCGGGATTCTTTTCTCATCTCCTTCACTCATAAACGAGAACTCGCTTCTTCCGTCTAATGCAAGACAGTAAGCACCTGAGCCAGACAGGTCATACACTTGAGCATAGACAAGTAAGCAGTTCACAAGTCAATTCATCTTTCAGTCTCTTTGGGTCGAACTACGGTGTTCTGACTTCCTCATTGCACGAGAGGATACGTAGGCATAACTTAACAGTTATCGAACAAAAGTCTCTGTATATCCCCCCTCTTTCCAGCTTTATTCTTTTAGCCTCATTATCATGAGCATTTCACTCTCATCCTTACACTTACACTGTACATTTATGCACTTTACACTTCTTCTACACTGACACCTGTACATCTCTTTCCAGCTATTTTATACACAGATCGCACTGACACTACCCCTTTAAAACACAAATCTTTTAAGCGTGGATCCCGTCGAGTACGGCGGACAATCTGGGTGCTAATACCTTCCCAGGTTGTAACCAACCCCCTTTCTCAGTTTCTCTGGTTCGCAACCGTCTTATCCATATCTTTCTAGGCCTATGCAGCATTGCCTTTCCTCCGGGATAAAAATGCCTAGCTGGCGACTCTTTTCATCTCCAGTGAGTTCACGGCTGTGTGTTCTCACTGTCCCCCTCGCCGACCGTTCGCGTCTGTACCTTTATTCGGGCCGGTCCCATTTATCGGGAGCGACAGCTTGGCGACTCTGCTGGGGACCCTTATACTGTAACCAGGGCTTCTGGTTCTTTTTGTGGGTTCCTCCTAGCGCTTGATTGATTTGTGTTTACTGGGGTGTTATGTGTTATCCGTGCTTGTATATTTGTATTTATTCATGCTTTATGTACAGTTGTTTTACTGTTTTCTTTACTGCTTTTCACATATCATACTGTCATGCTGTCTGGCTGGATCTGGTTTTGTTTTGGTGGGTGGGTGATTCATTGAGAGTTGAGGTCCTATACCTGGGACCTGAGTGACACCTAGGCTAGAGTGAATCATATTCTTTCCCATTCCATCTCGGTCTGGTGCGGGAATATGAAACGCGGTTCAGATATGGGTTTCTTCTTGAGAACTCTGTGTTGCAGATTTCCTGCAATGCTAGGGCTATCTGGGAAGCCTGCTAAGTCTGGATGACCTTTTAGTATTGACCTTCAGAAACTGAGGTGAATTAGAGGAGGAACTTTTATGGTTATTGTAAACACTGTACCTCCGGGTTAGAAGTGCTTACACTTCTCATAACTGATCCAAGTCTGAGGATCCTTGTTTTAGAACACCACCTGTGAGGGGGTTGGGCTGTTTACAGGTTTGCAGGTACCTTGACCTCAGAATACCTTGTTGCTTTGATTGTTTAAGAATACTCCAATTTGGGACAGTTCTTATGATTCTAAACCCTGGACATGTGGCTCTTTATTTGAGCCCCCCACCTTGGTTACTGGATTTATAGACCTCATCTGGAATTCTTGAGCACACTTGGACCTATATCAGAGCCTTTGATCAGATCCAGCTCAGTCACAAACCCTTGCATATCATTTGCATACATACCCATTGCATCATATTGACATTTGCTTATTTGTGTTTCAGGGTATCCATCTTCATTTGGTTCTAGTTTTGACCCCATCTTCAGTATTGACCCATCTTCATCAGCATCTGCTTCAGTTATCAGCTGTCTGCTTCAGTCACCTGCACCAGCCAATCAGTGGCCATTTCTTCAGTGTTATCATCAGCACCTGTCTCTATTCAGTCTTCAACATCATGGCTCCCAAAAAGAGTAACATCACCTACCACTTTTTTCAGCCAGAGTTATCTGACATCAGGAGGATTCAGACCCTGATCACCCCAGATCACATACCCTTGTTTAGGGAACATTATGGAGATATACTCGATATGGTTATGGATCTGGACCCTTCACAGAGAAGCCTGATCCACACCTGCCTTCAGTTTTATGATCCCCCACTGAGATGTTTCACCTTTCAAGACTTTCAGTTGGGCCCTCTATTAGAAGAATACTCATCACTGGTTGGTTTGCCTATCAGGGGTGGAATCCCTTTCAACCCTGAGATGGTCTTTCCTGCTAATGGAGAAATAGCCAAGGTTTTACATCTGGAACCTGTCCTGATTGAGCAGCATATGACTTCTAAAGCTGGAATCCCTGGCTTCCATCTGGACTTCTTGATCTCTCAAGCTACCCTGAAAGCTTCTTTAGGAGAGTGGAAAGCTGTCTGTGCATTGTTGGCTTTGAGCATATACGGAATTGTATTGTTTGTAGATGAGCCTCGATTCATTAGCAAGAATGCAATCCATCTTTTCATCTTGAAGAACCCAGTGCCCACTTTATTGGGGGACCTCTACTATTCAGTGCATCAGAGGAATGAAAAGCAGAGGGGAAGATTAGTGAGGTGTTGTGCTCCATTGTTCCATACTTGGCTTCTCAAGCACCTACCCAGGGCAGATGCATTTTTGAACCCTCATCAGCAGAAAAACTGGGCTAAGAGACTCACTGCTCTAACTTCAGCAGATATCAGATGGTGTACTCAAAGCACCAAGGGCAGAGATATCATCACCAGCTGTGGGCACTTTCCCAATGTGCCCTTAATAGGAGTTAAGGGAAGTATCAATTATAACCCTCTGTTGTTCAGAAGGCAACTGGGCTATGCACTGGTCCATATTCCTAAGGCACAGGACTTGGTAGAGACTCTCTATTGTGAGAACAAGATTAATTTGACTGTTGTTAGGCAGGCTGCCTGGGCCTGGGATCATGTTCAAACCAAGGGAGTCATCATCCTAGGGAAGTGCAACAATGTGGCATCAGCACAATATTATGAGTGGACCCGTGCCAGGGCTCAATTCTCTGGAATGCCCTTTACCATAGAAGATATGCCTGAGTCCTCTTCAGCACCACCCCTTGCCACTGTCAGTTTGGAGGAGTTTGAGAGCCTGAAAGAGAGAAATGAGAAGTTAACTCAAGCTTTGCAGAAGACCCTCCGGGAGAGGAGTGAGGGTATGAGAGAGATTGAGAGGTTGGAGAAATTGAGAGTGGAGCATTTGACTAAGATTGAAAAGTCTGGGGATTATATCAAAAAGTCTAAAGCTGGAGAACAAATTCTGAAGAATGCTTGCAAAGAAGCCCAGTTCCAGAGAGCAAGGACAGACTTGTATCTGAAGGAGAGTCAGGCTAGGTGGGTCAGGATCACCGAGGCTCGTACTCTGGAGGACAAGAGGGTCCAAGACAAGATGGAGCAACTGGAAGCTAGTGCAAAAGTGCAGCAAGAAGCCCTGGCAGCAGCCCAGAGAGAGATATCAGAGCTGAAGACCAAAGCAGGAGTGAAGAGGTCAAAGGACCAAAGTCAACTCAAGAAGTTAACAGCAGCTGTTACAACCCGGAATCTCCTCATCAGGAATCTCACGGAGCGTCCGGCTGATCCTGTGACCGAAGCACTTCTCAAGGAAGTTCATGAGGATGAGTTTGGTCTTGGTGTTTGACCATTTGTTTGTTGTTGCTTTCATTCCATGTACTTTTGTTTTCTTGTAATATGTTTTGACCCCTCAGAGGGCTTGTATTTGTAAACAAACTATGTACCATTTTGCTTTTGTAATATATGTATTAGTTTGTTCCATCCAAGTCTCACTTCAAAAGCAACATCAACAGCAGCTTCAAGGGTCTGGAAGGGTCAAAACTGAATGCCAAGCCGGATACCTTGAGAACAAATAAGCATAACTGCATTGCATGCTAACCCTTTTGTTTGTTTTGTAGGTTTTTGTTTTATTGCCACTAACTCTGTTGTGATGTTCAGGAACTATTGCTAGGCGCCGAGTATTTCCCCTCAACCGTCCGCACCGTTATCCAACCCGTAGCAACCTTCCGGGCATTCAAATGGATCAGGTACAGCAGGACCTTGCAGAGGTCAGGACTCAAATGGCAAATGAAAGATTGGAAATGAGAACACAGATAGCTCAGTTTATGGAAGTGATGAACAACATGGCTCAGAGCCAGGAAAGATTGAGGGCCATGGTGGAAAGGCAGAATCAAGAAGACCCACATATAGGGACTGCCGGCACCAGCAACAATGAAAGGGTCCAACCTCATGTTAACCCCCCTGTATTTGGACCACACCTCCATCCAGAGGTCAATATTCCTGCAAATGTTCAAGGGACTGCCACTGCAGCCAGGGTACTTCAAGAAGACCCCCAAGAGGACCAGTTTACAGTAATGGGTGCCGGGGAAGAAGCTTATGATAGAAGGTTGGATGAGATAGCTGAGAAATTGAGGTCCTTAGAATCTCAAAACTCTTTGGGCTTCGACGTCATGGACATGGGCTTGGTAGACGGGGTCAGGATCCCCCATAAGTTCAAGCCTCCTTGTTTTGAAAAATACAATGGGACTTCATGCCCCCGGACTCATTTACAATCATTTCTGGGGAGGCTGAAGGCCTATACTATGGATGAGAAGCTCTGGATGTTCTATTTCGAAGACAGCTTGACTGGAGCCTCAAGAGAATGGTACTCTCATCTGACCAGGGCAACTATCAGATGTTGGAAGGACCTGGCAGAGGCCTTCATCAGACAGTATCAGTACAATCTGGACATGGCACCCAACAGGACTCTCCTAATGGGAATGTCACAGTCTTCAAGGGAGAGTTTCCGAGAATATGCCCAGAGATGGAGGCAATTGGCTGCTGCTGTTCAGCCACCTATGTCTGAAAGGGAAATGGCAGACATGTTTATGAACACCCTTCAGGGAACATATATTGACAGGCTGGCTGCCTTCTCATCCACCAGCTTTGCAGATGTTGTCATAGCTGGGGAGAGAATTGAAAGCCTATTGAAGATGGGTAAGATCTCAGACAACGGTGCGAGCTCGTCCAGTAGTACAAGGAAGCCTTTTGCAGGCCCAAGAAGAACTGGCGAGACCAATGCCATCCACACCAACAGGGGCAGGCCTCCATATGTTCACAGATCAGTGGCAGCAGTCACCATTCCTGCTCCAGCTCATCCTCAGCCAGTCTATCAACCTCCGCATCAAAACTATCAGCCACAACCTCAGTACCATCAACAAAATCAGTATCCTCCAAGAAATTACAACAACAGCAACACCAACAACAACGGTCAGCAAAGGCCATTCCAACAGAGGCCGTCTCAAGCTAATAGGGTGATCGATCCGATCCCCATGCCATATGCTACATTGTTGCCACAACTCTTGAAACTCAACCTAGTTGAGCTAAGGACGTTGGCACCTCCGGATCCCAACAGTCTACCCAGGAATTATGACTCCAACGCCAGATGTGCCTTCCATTCAAATGCACCTGGCCACAGTACAGAAAAGTGCAGAGCTCTGCATATGAAGGTACAAGACCTGGTGGACTCCAAGGCTCTGAATTTCGCACCACCACCCAATGTCAATAAGAACCCGATGCCGAACCACGGTGGTCCTAGAATTAACGCTATTGAAGAAGACAAGCCGTCTTATTTAATAACCAGTGTGGGTCAGATCAGGACACCGTTGGTAGAAATCAAGGCTCAACTCCTAGAATGTCAAATGTTCCCGGGGTGTGAGTTAGGGTGCGCTTACTGCAATATTTCAGTAAATGGGTGCGATAATTTGAGGAATGGCATAGATGGTCTTATTCAGAGCGGCCAACTTCAGATCACCACATCATTCCCAACAAATCCAGCAATCTCATCAGCAACAGTTCCAGAACCTCCTACAACTGCAGCAACCATCGTTCCTGACAATTCTTCGGCTTCATCAACAAGTACTTCATCTATTATCTCAACTGATCAGTTATCAACAAATTTTTCTTCTACAACTCCAGCACCACTCCACTTTGAAACTCCTACAACAACAACATCCATTCTTCCAACAATGTCTCCTACAACACCAGCAACCAATCATGAAGATGTCTCTACTGTCACCATATTTTATGATCCTGAAAGCAATTCTGCCTACAACTCGGAAGGTGCTGCTCCCGTCAGAGCGCCAGTCACAATTTATTACGATCCACAGACTATCACAGTTCCCTCAACAGCTGCAATCAGTCCAGTCACTGTCACGGTGCCTGGACCAGTACCCTATGAAAGCAGTAATGCTATCCCCTGGCATTACGGCTCTGACCTGTACTGTGAAGGACAAAGAATCACTTTTGAATCATCAACCCCTGCACCACAAATTGACAATGTGGGAGGAGGCGGAGGCTTCACTCGAAGCGGACGTCTTTTCGCTCCACAAATTCAGAGACCCACTGCCGAAGCAGAAGCTGTTGCTAAAGCAAAAGGAAAAAGCCCGGTGCAGGAAGATCAAGCTGCTAAAGAAGCCTTGAAAACACCCTTCGATCAAGAGGTTGATGAGTTCATGCGAATCATCAAAAAGAGTGATTATAAGATAGTGGATCAGCTTCATCAGACGCCTTCCAAGATCTCAATCCTATCATTGCTTATGTGCTCCGAAGCCCATCGGAATGCACTACTCAAAGTCTTGCACGCAGCTTACGTGCCTGAAGAGATCACTGTCA
Source organism: Lathyrus aphaca (assembly GCA_963966055.1). Classification (NCBI taxonomy): domain Eukaryota; kingdom Viridiplantae; phylum Streptophyta; class Magnoliopsida; order Fabales; family Fabaceae; genus Lathyrus; species Lathyrus aphaca. The sequence goes on from OZ014521.1 coordinate 6,892,102, forward strand.
ATCAACTGGAAGCAGTAGTGGGAAATGTTAATGCTAGTCACGGACTAGGGTTCACCAATACTGATTTGACAACGGAAGGCCGTAACCATAACAAAGCCTTGCACATAACCATGGAATGTAAAGGTGTTGTCCTTTCCCATGTGCTGGTAGACACGGGGTCATCCCTCAATGTCTTACCTAAGAAGGCCCTGGTGAAGTTAGAATATGACGGATTGGCGTTGAGACCCAGCAACCTGGTGGTGAGAGCCTTTGATGGTTCAAAGAGATCGGTTCTGGGAGAGATTGAGTTGCCCATAATGATTGGCCCGCAAACCTTTACAACTACCTTCTACGTGATGGATATACAGCCCGCCTACAGCTGTCTATTGGGTAGGCCATGGATTCACGCCGCTGGCGCCGTGACCTCTACCCTTCACCAGAAGTTAAAATATGAGTGGGAGGGTCAAATCGTTACAATCTGTGGAGAAGAGGATATTTTTGTCAGCCACCTGGCTACCTATAAGTACATTGAGATGGATGGGGAGATCCATGAAACGATGAGCCAGGGGTTTGAAGCCTTGAATGTGAATGAAACATCTGCTGTACCTGGTACTTCAATATCGTCATACCAACAAGCCCGGAAGGTCGTTGAGGAAGGAACTGCCCAAGGCTGGGGCAAACTGCTATTGGTGGAGAAGAAAGAGGACAGATTTGGGTTGGGTTACAAACCAACTCAACAAGATCAAACAGCGGCCGCGAAAGAGCCCAACTTTGTGAGTGGGGGGATGCTTACCCCTGATGCTATCAACTGTCTGGAAGACGAGCTGGAAGAGGAACGCAACCTGGAAAGCTGGATTCGTCCAAGGATCCCGGGGAGCAGTGTCTCGAACTGGTCTTCCCAGGAAATTATAAGAGTTACTCATGCAGAGTAATTATTATTTCCTGTATTTTTATAAGCATGCATCAAAGTCTTGCATCTTGCCCAAGATGACAAGACTCATTTTGTAATCGGGCCATCTGTACTTTTTGTGCAAACAAGATTAATCAATGAAATATCAGACATCTTTTTGCAAATGAGTCTTTTCCTTTTCCGCTCACTGTTTTTCCAATTTTTCTTTTTGTACAAAAAATAAATGGCAGTGTTTTCAAAATGACAAATTTCACTTTTCTAAACAAGACTAAAATCAAATCACTAAACCGAACAACTGAACCCTTGCAGAGTGTACCTTCCAGACAGCACCGACAACAGCACGGCTATGACTTCGTATGACTTTGACAATCCAATCAATCAAGCCGATGAAGGGGTTGGAGAAGAATATGAGCTTCCTGAAGAGCTAGCCAGGTTGTTGAGACAAGAGGAAAAAGTTATTACTCCTCACCAGGAGGAGGTTGAAGTGATTAATCTTGGTACAGATGAAGACGTGAAAGAAGTTAAAATTGGGGTCTGCCTGCAAGACTCAGTGAAGAGACAACTGATTGATCTGCTTCAAGAATATGTGGACGTGTTTGCTTGGTCTTATCAAGACATGCCAGGGTTGGACACCGATATAGTTGTGCACAAGCTGCCTTTGAGAGAAGAATGCCCACCGGTCAAACAGAAGTTGCGCCGTACTCGCCCAGACATGGCCATGAAAATCAAGGAAGAGGTACAAAAGCAATGGGACGCCGGGTTCCTTGCTGTAACTAGCTATCCACCGTGGGTCGCTAATATAGTACCTGTGCCTAAGAAAGACGGCAAAGTAAGGATGTGTGTTGACTACCGGGATCTGAACAGAGCCATCCCGAAGGATGACTTCCCATTACCTCACATTGATGTATTGGTGGATAACACGGCTCAGTTCTCGGTGTTCTCCTTCATGGACGGATTTTCAGGATACAACCAAATTAAAATGTCACCTGAAGACATGGAGAAGACAACATTCATCACACCCTGGGGCACGTTCTGCTACAAAGTGATGCCATTCGGACTGAAGAATGCTGGTGCCACATATCAACGGGCTATGGTGACATTATTCCACGATATGATCCATAAGGAAATCGAGTGCTATGTGGATGATATGATTGCCAAGTCCCTTACAGAGGAAGACCACCTGGTAGATCTGCTGAAGTTATTCAAGCGTCTGAGGAAGTATCAACTGAAGTTGAACCCCAACAAATGCACATTCGGGGTGCGATCTGGTAAGCTGCTGGGATTTATTGTAAGCGAGAAAGGGATTGAAGTTGACCCTGATAAAGTCAAAGCCATCCAAGAGATGCCTGCACCGAAGACAGAGAAAGAAGTTCGAGGGTTCTTAGGTCGATTGAACTACATTTCAAGGTTCATATCTCACCTGACAGCAACCTGTGAACCCTTGTTCAAGCTGTTAAGAAAGGAACAGACGGTCAGGTGGAACGAAGACTGCCAGAAGGCTTTTGACAAGATCAAGGAATATCTGCAAGAACCTCCAATCCTTATGCCTCCAGTTGAAGGAAGACCTCTGATCATGTACTTGACAGTATTAGAAGAGTCAATGGGGTGTGTGCTGGGCCAACATGACGAGTCTGGTCGAAAAGAGTATGCAATATACTACCTAAGCAAAAAGTTTACCGACTGTGAACAACGTTATTCACTGCTCGAGAAAACTTGCTGTGCTTTAGCGTGGGCTGCTCGCCGACTAAGGCAGTATATGTTGACCCACACTACCTTACTGATCTCAAAAATGGACCCAGTTAAGTACATATTTGAGAAGCCAGCTCTTACCGGACGGGTTGCAAGATGGCAAATGATTCTCACAGAATATGACATACAGTACACATCTCAGAAAGCCATCAAAGGCAGTGTACTATCTGAATATCTTGCTGAGCAACCCATTGATGACTACCAGCCTATGAGATTTGACTTCCCTGATGAAGACATCATGTTCATAAAAGCAAAAGATCATGAAGAGCCTGTTCACACTGAAGGGCCCGACCCGGGAGAGGAATGGACTATGATGTTTGATGGGGCTGTTAATATGAATGGTCGTGGTGTTGGTGCAGTACTCATTACACCCAAAGGAGTTCACATGCCTTTCTCGGCAAAACTCACTTTCAACTGCACTAACAACGAAGCTGAATACGAAGCTTGCATTATGGGTCTTGAGGAAGCCATTAACCTCAGGATCAAGACATTGACTGTATTCGGAGATTCAGCTTTGGTAATCAATCAAACCAACGGGAAATGGTACACCCATCAGGATCATCTGATACCTTACAGGGATTATGCAAGGAGGTTATTGACTTTCTTCACAACAGTCAAGCTTGAGTATATCCCTCGGGACGAGAATCAGTTTGCAGATGCCCTGGCTACCATTTCATCCATGATCAAAGTTCAGGCTGCCAACTTTGTACCTCAGATCTCAGTGTCCAGACTTGATAGACCAGCATATGTGTTCGCAGCAGATGTTGTTAAAGACGATAAGCCTTGGTTCCATGACATTAAGTGCTTCTTGGAGGATCAAACATACCCACCTGGGGCATCTTCCAATGATAAGAAGACTTTGAGAAGGCTTGCTGGTAGTTTCTTTCTAAATACTGATGGGTCTTTATACAAGAGGAACTTTGATATGGTACTCCTCAGATGTGTTGATAAGACGGAAGCAGGTTTATTGATGCATGAAGTGCACGAAGGCTCTTTTGGTACCCATGCCGGAGGGCATGCCATGGCTAAAAAGTTGTTAAGATCAGGCTATTACTGGATCACAATGGATGCAGACTGTTGTGCTTACGCCAGAAAATGTCATAAATGCCAGATCTACGCAGATAAAGTGCATGTACCTCCAAATCCTTTGAACATAATGTCCTCACCCTGGCCCTTTGCTATGTGGGGCATTGACATGATCGGTAAGATTGAACCGACTGCTTCAAATGGCCACAGATTCATCCTGGTCGCCATCGACTATTTCACCAAGTGGGTCGAAGCGGCCTCATATGCAAACGTCACAAGACAAGTGGTAGCCAGATTTCTGAAGAGAGATATCATCTGTCGATACGGAGTGCCCGAGCGAATCATTACTGATAATGGTTCCAATTTAAACAACAAAATGATGGCAGAGCTGTGCCGGGACTTCAAGATCCAACATCACAATTCTTCTCCTTACAGGCCAAAGATGAATGGCGCTGTTGAGGCAGCAAATAAGAATATCAAGAAGATTGTGCAGAAGATGGTAGTCACCTACAAAGACTGGCATGAAATGCTACCGTTTGCCTTGCATGGGTACCGCACGTCAATCAGGACATCCACTGGGGCAACACCGTATCAACTTGTGTATGGTATGGAAGCAGTCCTACCAGTTGAAGTTGAATTACCCTCTCTCCGAGTACTGATGGATGTTAAACTGAGTGAAGCAGAATGGGTCCGGGCCCGATACGAGCAACTGAGTTTGATCGAAGAGAAAAGATTGGCTGCAATCTGTCATGGGCAGTTGTATCAGAAAAGAATGAATAAGGCCTTCGATCAGAAAGTCAGGCATCGAGAGTACCAAGTAGGAGATCTTGTGCTGAAGAGAATCCTCCCTCCTCATACAGACCACAGGGGCAAGTGGACTCCGAATTATGAAGGACCATTTGTAGTAAAGAAAGTTTTCTCTGGTGGAGCACTCATGCTCAGCACCATGGATGGTGAAGATTTCCCGTCCCCTGTGAATTCGGATGCGGTTAAAAAATACTTCGCATAAAAAGACCCGCTGGACATAAAAACAGAATGTAAGTCCAGGCAAAAATAGGGCATCCCGGCGAGTCAAAAACAGAATAAAAGACTCGGGCAAAAGTAAGGGAAAATAAACCAAAAAATGTACACCCGCTGAGTTGAAAAGCCGCATTGGACAGCTCAGGCAAAAATGGGTATCCCGATGGATTGAAAACCCGAAAGGGCGATCCATGCAAAATAAGGGAACAAGCGAACAACTGCAGTCTGAATTCGTCTGTATCACCTACAACTTGGTAAGCTTCGAAAGGATCAAGCTTCAATCAGAATCAACGTTCTTCAAAAAGCGAGATGAGAAGAACGTCAAAAGTCATACGGGTCATAGTGAAGAGGAAGCTCCTCAAAGCGTCATCAACACTGCCAACATTTTGTTTCTCAATTTATAACAATCTCCTCATTTCAGGGGATATGTTCCTTTCACTGTATCTCGCCAATTCAGGGCATTTGAATTAATAAAATCAGATTTTCAGTCATGTCTCGTTTTGTACATTTTATTTGCAAAAATGTCTGATGTCTTAAAAGAAAAAACTGATTGCATAAATACAGATGCTTTTCTTCTAAAAAAAAAAAACACGTGCTTGCAGGAAATGTACTTACTCTCAGAAGTGCCTAACTCCTATGACGGAATCCAGTAAGGGATACCTCGGGATTATTTTGTGCGTTTCTCTATCTTTTCCAGGATTGCAGGTATCCAGAACGCAACTTGGGGCATGAAAGCTTCATCCCAGCAAGCTGGCGAATCAACACTCCATTTTAGCATCCGAAGTGCTCTCTCCCCAACTGAATTGCCTCCCATGACTTCTCCCAGCTGAGTTGGCCACTTATTACTTATCCCCATCAGAATGGGTAGGTATCACAAAAGGCACCTATATCCTCAGCGGAGTCAAGAATTCATTTCAGCAGAATCCCTAGGGAGGCCTTTCAGTGATTCCTCCCTCTCTCCCCAGCCGAGTTGCCTTTTTATCCTCAGCCGGAGCACTAAAGTCAGGGAATCATCTCCCCACAGAATCCTCAGCCTCTATCCAGAAGAGCAGCGCATAGAAGATCACAACAGAGTGAAGAAAGCTTCTACAAACCCCAGCTGGGTCTCTCATTTATAAAGGATAGGCCTATCAATGGCCCGAATCCCCAAGCAGAAATCATCTCTCCAGATCTACCAATGATCTCTTCCCCCAGCTGGGACGTCTATTTCAAACAGGATCGATCGAAGATCTTCGCGGTAACGGGACCCGGATCCCGGTGTGGTATCTTTGCAATCATAGCATTCGCATCATATTCACCCACAAAGCGTAGCATTCCGTCTAACACGGAGCATTACGGCAAAAAAATCCAACATATAGCATAATCATAAGCCATGTTTCAAACCAACACTTGTGAATATCGACAGTTCATCAATGTACAGGAAAAATCCCCACCAGAGTCCCAGCAAAAGCAGCTGCTTCTCAATCAACAAACACCAGTATATACTCATTTTGACACCCGTCCGTGCCATCACTCACCAGTAAAGTCACCTGAACACTCTTTACAACAAGATCACCCGTATTACAGATACTTCCTGACACCCGTCCGTGTCATCTCCCGGCAGAAAGCCAAAGACATCCTCTTTGCACTCACATATACCTATATACACTTTCTTGGCACCCGTCCGTGTCATATCCCCAGCACAGTCGTCTACAACCCATATACTTGTTGATATTATTATACTTTCCTCTCTTGACACCCGTCCGTGTCACTCTCCCCAGCAGATAAACACTCATCTATATATACTCATACCACTCATACAGATGCTCGTCCGTATCTTGTATATACTTTCATATCCCCACAGATTCGGCATTAGTCCTTGTTCTTTGTTAACCAGTTGGTACTCGTCCGTACCATCATCTCAGAGCATGCGTCTAGCGTTTGTTTCTACATGATACTCGTCCGTATCATAGTCTTAAGGATGCTCGTCCGCATCTTTAATCCATACACCGTGTAAAACACTCATGTCCTCTTGAATATAGACACTCGTCGGTGCCTACTATTCCCCAGAAGAGTCCCTACAGATTCAACACTCGTCCGTGTTCTTTGTTAACCAGTTGATATTCGTCCGTATCATCGTCTTGGAGCATGTGTCAGTTTTTGTTTCTACCCGATACTCGTCCGTATCGTAGGATGATCGTCCGCATCTTTAATCTACACACCATATCTAAACACTTATACCTTTTGTTTCTTGGATATAAACACTCGTCCGTGTTTATTGTTCCCCAGTAGATCACCAACAAAGCAAATTTTCTTCTTTTTATCTGACACTCGTCCTGTGTTATGATAAACCCTGAGAGCAGCCGTACCCTGCTAGGTGGTCGTCCTCCACCTCTTGATGGTCGTCCTCCATCATGCTCATCCGATGGCCGTCCCCATCGTTGTTTTAGCAGCCGTCCCCTGCAAGGTGGTCGTCCTCCACCTCTTGATGATCGTCCCTCATCATTTTATCCAATGGCCGTCCCCATTGTTGATTTTGGTTATCTGGCATTCGTCCTATGTCATGAGAAACCTCGAGAGCAGCCGTCCCCTGCTAGGTGGTCGTCCTCCACCTCTTGATGGTCGTCCTCCATCATGCTCGTCCGATGGCCGTCCCCATCGTTGACCTTTTATCCGATGGCCGTCCCCATCGTTGACATTTTCGGCAGCCGTACCCTGCCAGGTGGTCGTCCTCCACCTTTGATGGCCGTCCCCATCATATTTCTTTTATCCCCAACAGAGCAGCCGTCCCCTGCTAGGTGATCGTCCTTCGCCTTTGATGGCCGTCCTCATCATCTGTTCATTTCATTTATTCTTTAACCCGATGGCCGTCCCCGTCGTGGTCCCTTTTCCTTTTTAGCCCGATGGCCGTCCCCATCGTCGTTTACCTTGCTTTATGAACTTGATGGCCGTCCCCGTCATGTTTCATTAATTCCCAGAGAATTTTACAGCTTTATCTTGATGGCCGTCCCCATCATAATTTCTTATTTTTCCCAGCTAGTCGGCCGTCCCCGTCTTAGCTTTACCTTCTATCCCCAGCATGTCGGCCGTCCCCGTCGTTGCTTTATTTTCATATACTTTTCCCAGCATGTCGGCCGCCCCCGTCATTGCTATTTACCCAGCAGTCGTCCTCTGCTCGACGGTCGTCCTCCGTCGCCCATACTTTACAATATACTTTATTTTCCTTCACAATCTATATCCCTTTTCATTCTGTGAGTGCAAATTTTGGACTGTCTTTGGTATTCAACCACAAGTTATCTTGTTCGCCTGTTAAGCCGTTGCTTACAACCTGCACAGCTAACTCATGTTTGAATAGGGGCAGCTGTAAACACCCCAAATTTGCCCTCACCCATTCACACCATGGCTTGTGATCATTTCATATGCATAAACACAATCATATCATCTCATATCCCATTTTTGAGTCACTGCATAGATTCAAAGCCATCTGCATCTAGGGTTTGTGATCTGAGCAATCCAAGAGCCTCCTGAGCCACTTCAAAGGCCACCAATCATTTCAAAGGGGTCCATGTGTGTTCAAGTATCATATTACATCCCCTCAAAGTCAAGATTTCAAAAGAATCACAGGAACTGGGTTTGGAATGGATGCAGAGCCAAGTTTAACTGCACAGTTGACCTAGAATTAGGGTTTTGGTTTCAGAGGCCATAACTCCAAATTTTTTGGTCATTCTTGTTTCCATTGGTCTCCATATGGTATAGGGAGTATGCATATCAATTTTCATGAAGAAATTCCATGGGGAAGTCATCTGATCAAAGGTTGACTTTCTGGACAAGTCAGTATAAAATCAGGGCATCTGAGGCCCCCAATGACCCAACCAATGGGTGATCTTCATCATTTTGAGTGTATATGATCTTTAGTTGATCATGGAAGAAGGTTGAAGTCCACAAAAATCAAGAATTTGGAGTTTTTGCAAGTGTTGACTTTTTGGGCATAGTTGACTTTTCAAGAATGCTTCATTTTAGGTCATTTTTCAAGCCTTGATTCTTGATCCAAAAATGCTTCAAATGGAAAAACTTTGGTCATGAAAGTTGTAGATTACATCTTTCCCTTTTCAAAAAGTACAAGAACATGATCAAATTCTTCTTGGATCAAAAGTTATGGTGTGACAAAGTTGGCTAAAATCATTGATTTTCAAGATGTGCACTAAATGGAAAACTTGCAAAATTATGCTTCAAGGCCATTTGTAACTTCTAGTTCACTTCAAACCAATGTACAAACATCACATAAACTCTAAAAGTCAGAATTGAACCAAGAATGCTCATGTTTCATGGCTTATGGGAGGGGAAAATCACATGTGAACCAAAGTGAGCCAACTTGCAAAACTCATGATCACACTTCACCAACTAGTTGCCTTGGCTGCTGAACCTCCCTAGCATTACACACACATCATGCAGCACCAGCCCATGCTCTTGTACCAAGCTAGAACTTAGCCCATGCTTCTCTTACAACAAAGTGGACTTTTTTGCAAAAGTAAACATCCCAATCACAGCAGGCCAGGTCACATCACCTGACCAATGGGAGTTCTTTATGCAAGGAAAATGCTGGCCATAACACTCACCAAGCCAAGCTGAAACACTCCATAGCATCACATTCACAAAATCACCCTCATTTGCATTTTCTTTCGAATCTGCCTCCTCCCCTCACAAACATTTAAGCAAGTCTCACCATCATCCTCACCTTGTCACACTGAACATAAACCAACAAAGAAACAAGCCAGAAACACACAAGAACACCAGTTCCCCATTTTCACTCCCAAGAGCAAAACCATTCGAATCTCTCTGCTCAACTCACAAACATCCAAACAAGTTTCACCAATCAACTCACCTTGCTTCATGGACCAGAAACCAACCCTTGTTTTGGCCTGAGACCCTCCATATCACAAACACGATTTTCACACTCCCTTGGTCAGAGCTCCTGCAAACTCACTCAAGAGGCTGTTTAAACTCCAACTAAGCTTCTAAAGCTTCAAAGGGGGATCATTGGGACCTGTTTGAGCCAAAGAACCATCCAGAAAGCTCCTGAATCAAAAGCTCCATCTCAGGTGACACCATGAACTTTTTTTCCAGAACTCCTTTTTCTTGTTAGAATCTTGTTGTGTATGTTGCACTGATCATGGGGATCTATTTACTTTTGAAAATGAGCAAGAAATGAGTATTTTATGGTGTTCTGAAAGTTTGACCTAGAATTTTCTTTGCTTCGATTCTGGTTTGTGTTTGAGTTTTAACATGATTTGATGCTGGATTCGTGTTTAGGATAGTTGGTAGATGGTTTCTGGAGAGTTAGGGCTCCTAAAATGGCCTGGGGAGGGAGATTGATTTTTGGGGTGAACGGAGAAGATGATCGGAACACTGTTCCGGTCATCTGAGAGTGATTAACGGCGTAATTAGGGTTTAAGCATTAATTAGTCATTTTTGAATTTGGACCGTGAGATCTGGCGCCAAGTCAATTCCCGCCCTGGCCACTTTAAATCTCACGCGTTGGATCAGCATACTTTCACTTAATTCAGTTTAAATTCATTTATTTTCATATTTATTTCATTTGTTTTGCATAATTTATTTAAAATAGTAAAAATTGTCTAAAAATTATGAAACTTTTTCTCAAGAGTTTTATTAATTTTTATGACACAAAAATATTTTTATTTTCATTTTTAGCATTTAAAAAGCATTTTTAAATATTTAAAAGATTATTTTTAATAGATTAATGAGAATTAATTTATTAAAAATACTTTTAAGTATCTAAAAATCACCAAAAAATTCATGAAATGTTCTAAGACATTTAGAAACATTGTCCAACCTTCAAACCAAATTTCTTTTTTGATCTTGATGCATTTTGAGAATTTTTCATTGAATTAAAATCATTTTTGTGCATTATTTTGATCCCAAGTTCAAAAAATCATTTCTGTCTATTCATGAGGAGTTGGACATTGATTCTTCTTGCATTGCATTATGTTTAGCATGTAGTTTTTGAGATAAAAAGGCCATGACTTGATTCTTCATTTTCATTTTGTTTGGCATTTCTTTTGTTTAGGAACCCTAAAAACCCTAAAAACTTGCAAAAATCATAACTTGAAATTGGTTAGGAGTTGAGACCTCTCCTTTGGGTATTGGTTTAATATGGGATTAGGGGTCCTTTGTGTGGCATTTTCCATTTTTTATCTTAGGGTTTGCTTCTGTTTTGGTTTTTTGTTTGATGTTTGATTCATAAACCCTAATTTGGGCTTCCATTTGCATCCTTCTTGCATTCTCTTGCATAACATGACTTGCCATGACATTTCAAGCATCCATGTGATTCATTTGACATCTTAAGACACATTGAAAGCATGTTTGATCATTGCATCTTGCATTTGCCATGTTGTATGCCATATGCACTTCATAACTTTTCATGTATGTTCATGTGTCTTAACACGTTTCATCTGCATCCATGAGCTTGTATGATCATCTCCATGCCTTGTTTCATGTTTGTAGCACTCCATAGCATCATTAGCATCATGTATATGCTTCTGGTTTTGTTTCTCATCATGTCATCTCATCCCATTTTGCATTGCATTGCATTCCTTTTCTAACCTTTCAGGTGGTAAGTGATTTTGAGAAGTGAATTTGCCTTCACTTCTCATAACTTTTCTTTTCATCTCTCTTACATCCATTGCTGCATTTTTTATATGTGTTTGAGTTTGAGCTTGCTCATTCTTCCTCTTCCCACTTTCTTTCTTCAAGTGACTTGACTTCTTGAATGAAGCAAGTCACTTTGCTTCTCTTGTTAAACCTCACAAACCTTAGGAACAACCAAGCATGACAATGATTAGGGTTTTGATTAGTCTCCCCTCTTAGTTTTACCTTTGTGTCTCTTTTGAGTCTTCTCTTCTCATCTCATAATCAGGGACTAAACCTTAAAGGCTTTAAGGCTTTGTGATTAAGCTTATACCTGCATCCTTCTCTTAGGATGGAGTGTATAACTTTAATCCTAAGTGTTAAACCCTTAATGTGTTTAAATCTCTTAATCAATTCACTTAATAAGTACCAAGACATCACACTTGTAACTTGGGCCTTGCATTAGGGTTCTAATTCTTCCTTAACTGGTTAAGAAGGACTAACCCTAGTGTTAATGGACAAGTCCCCCTCAAGTTGTCTTACAAATCATAAAATTCACTTCATCATCTTACCATTTAATAAAATCCACTTAATCAAAGGCTTGTTTTGTCATGAGTTTAATCCCTAATCATGGATTAAGTTGAGGAGCTTTCCTCAGCTTAAACATTCTCATCTATTATCCTTCTATTAGGATGGTGTAATGAGTCTGTTTAATCCCTGATTATGGCTTAACCTCATTACTCAACACTAAACAAAAACCACAAAAACATCTAAATAATCACAAGTAGGTTAATGATCTTAATCCTACATCAAAGGTGATTAAGTGTGAGAATCTGACTTCACACTTAAGGTATTCTCATTACCCCTAATCAGAGGGAAGATGTGATGAGTTTACTAAATCCATTGGTTTAGACTTAAGCTCGTTAACTTATGACAAAATCCAAAAAAGGCAATAAAAGACTGAAAACACAAAAAACAAACAATAATCGTCTCCTCCGGGATTCTTTTCTCATCTCCTTCACTCATAAACGAGAACTCGCTTCTTCCGTCTAATGCAAGACAGTAAGCACCTGAGCCAGACAGGTCATACACTTGAGCATAGACAAGTAAGCAGTTCACAAGTCAATTCATCTTTCAGTCTCTTTGGGTCGAACTACGGTGTTCTGACTTCCTCATTGCACGAGAGGATACGTAGGCATAACTTAACAGTTATCGAACAAAAGTCTCTGTATATCCCCCCTCTTTCCAGCTTTATTCTTTTAGCCTCATTATCATGAGCATTTCACTCTCATCCTTACACTTACACTGTACATTTATGCACTTTACACTTCTTCTACACTGACACCTGTACATCTCTTTCCAGCTATTTTATACACAGATCGCACTGACACTACCCCTTTAAAACACAAATCTTTTAAGCGTGGATCCCGTCGAGTACGGCGGACAATCTGGGTGCTAATACCTTCCCAGGTTGTAACCAACCCCCTTTCTCAGTTTCTCTGGTTCGCAACCGTCTTATCCATATCTTTCTAGGCCTATGCAGCATTGCCTTTCCTCCGGGATAAAAATGCCTAGCTGGCGACTCTTTTCATCTCCAGTGAGTTCACGGCTGTGTGTTCTCACTGTCCCCCTCGCCGACCGTTCGCGTCTGTACCTTTATTCGGGCCGGTCCCATTTATCGGGAGCGACATCGAGTTCAACCAAATATATTACTTATGGTTTAAATATGTATATATTTAAGCTTTTATACTTGACTTTTCAAAAGACATAAGTTGTCATCATCAAAAGTTGTTTTCCTTGTTAAAATCATATCACCTGCAAAACAAGGTTTCATAAATGTGGGAGGTGATATCTGAGAGGAATGAATTGGAGACATGTTAAAAAGAGGAAACTCTAGATCTGGAAAGGTTTGTTTGGAATTTAAAACCATATGTAAGTTCTAAAGGGGTTAAAGGTGGACTTACTAGATTGTTCTCAGGGACTGATGTCTCAGTGTGCAAACAAGTTTGAGATGGAGAGGTTGCAATATCATTTGAGTTTTGAATTGGAGGATAGTCTTTATCAGAGTCATACAAGGGACAGATGGTTGGTTCAGGAAAATTTGACGTTTCAGGAGTTGTTGAAATCTCTGTAACCTTTGATATCTCAAGAGGACCTGAAATATCAAGACTTATAATGTTTCACATTGGGTTGAAACTCAACATCTTTTGAGACCTCAAGGGATATTGAATCCTTATAGTCATTTGAAACTTGAAAAGGTTTTAAAACCTCACCATCCTTTGATCCTTTAATAAGTTTTGAGTCGTCAAAGGGATTAGTAGAGTTGGTTAAAGGTGTGTTTTTATGGCTAGGTTTTGAAGATTGAGCTTTTTGAGATGATTTGAGTTTTTTTCTATGGTGTTTAGTTTTGTGACGATTTTTACGTTTCTATAATGGTTGTAAAATGGGAATGCTCATTCTTATAAACATGGATCCATGAATAGAGGATTTGTTGAGTTTGATTTGTGATTATTTTGAATATGAATTTTAAAGTGGATGAAAATGAGGGTTAAAAGTATACCATATGGAGCGCTATGACATATTTTGGCAATATGTTTCATGAATTTAAGAATGAAGTACCCAAGATATAGGGGTTGTTTATTCAACATGTAATAAATGACAATGAGGTCATGTTCAATTACCTTTTCGATACTACCAGCTCTAGGAATGATATTGTGGATGGCTAGTTTGTGGAGAATGTGAGGCCATGGTTTAAGAAAAAAGAGACATATCTCTTTTTGACATTTATGAATGCATATATTACAAATACATCTAGGTCAACTTCATAGAGGACCACCATTCATCATAAATTAAATGAAGTCTGAAGTCTGGAATTTCAAGTAGTTCACAAATAAGTTTGGAGGTTAGGGTGATTATGATATCTTTGAGCTTGGCTTTGAGTATCAAGTCAGATGAATAAGGTTCTATAGCAGCATAAAAATTTTGAACTAGTTTTGAATAGGTTTTGATGTTTAAGGTAAGTGTGTCGGACAAACCTTGAAAGAACACGAGTTCTTCAAAATTGCACCCTCTTTAAGTGAAGCTTTCAAAGTGGATGGGTATTTAATTTACTACATGTGATTTATGCCTTTTATGATTGAAGGATTGAATAGCTTGGATGTTTGAGAGAATGGAGTTATCAGTGGGATATAATGGAGAGTCAATGTTATGGTAAGATTATGTATCAGACTGGCAGGACATTGGTAAGGGAGGAGGTCGTGGTAGTTTTAGGGTTTGAAGTCTGCTTGATTTTTAGGATTATGATATAAATATGGGGTCATACATGGTTTGTCTTAGGTGTGTTTTTGTTGTTCTAGGTTTAGTGATTAGTGAATTTTGGACGACTCTAGTTTAGAGGGTTTTTGAGATAAGTGAAGTGTTGTAATTGGTTGATCATCATACTCCATGATCTAAAGGTTTTGAGAATAATATGACAAAGTTAGAGGAAGATAAATTTTGGAAATGTTTGAGGAATGAAGTATTTTGAGAAGAACATAAATATTTGGTTTATTTATAGAGACAAGAAGATAAAGTGGCAACGTAGAGAGGAAGAAATAACGAGTGGAGAGGAAATAATGGATATGAGAGCATGCAAAAAGTGAAATTGGAACTCATGTGATTTGTTGGGTTAGGTGAACAAGTGATGATGAGTTTTAGGAGAGAGAGAGAGGGAGAGAGAATTGGACTAAAAATTAATGTTGATGAGCTTTTTGGAAAGATTAATAGACATTAAAGGTGGACTTTTAATTTAGAATAGCGACAACATTAGGATTTTTTACTTACATACCCCATATTTCAAAATAAAACACCTAAATACCCCATTTTGAAAAAAAATCCCAATATACCTCTTTTATTGTGTATGCTCGGCCATTGGGTTGACGAGCACGTGGAAGAGACATTGGTTATCGTGTGCTCAGCCACTGGATTTGCGAGCATGCAAAATTATTTTTTTCTTCTGTTTTTTAAGTTTCCTGCGAATTTACATGCGGATTTTGTTAATTTCTTGCGAATTTACCTGCGGATTTAACAAAATCCGAAGGAAATTAATAAAATTATTAATTTCCGTCGGATTTTGTTAATTCCGCAGGTAAATTCGCAGGAAATTAACAAAATCCGCAGGTAAATTCGCATGAATCTTAAAAAACAGAAAAAAAATAATAATTTCGCATGCTCGCTAATCCAGTGGTCGAGCACACGATAATCAATGTCTCTTCCACGTGCTTGCCAACCCAGTGGCCGAGCATACACAATAAAAGGGGTATATTGGGATATTTATTTCAAAATGGGGTATTTATGTTTTTTATTTTGAAATATGGGGTATGCATGTGTTTTATTCACAACATTAATGAAGAATTTGATGTGTGAAAGAGAGTGTTTTAATACAACTTTTTTCAAAAACGTGTTCTTTCTTTGTGACTTGTCAAAATTTCAAGCAATCCTCACTTGTTTGTATCCTCAGTTGTGTAAGAATATCACATGAGAGCAATGTTTTATTTTATCACGAGGAGTGAAAAAGTATACAAATAATGATTTTGTATCCAAATGATTTGTGAGAAACATCTTGTGGCTGAGAGATATTCTTTTTTTGTTGTGGATAGTGAAATTGTTTTTTGTTTTTTGCATGACCAAGTTGTCAACGCGTGTCCAAAAAATTGACATGTTCCACTTGTACTTTTTTTCTACTTTGTCTTCGGCATAGTCAGTGTAAGTTCTGTGGTTTTGGATTGGCAACAATTTTGTTAAAACGAGTATCACAACAAGATGTTAAGCAAGATGTCTTGATATGTTGATCATACATCATTGAAGATCAACACGATATCGTGAAATTATGTCATGACATGTTATACCATAACTTTAGGGTTTTATATACTTGGAAGATTTATTATTTAAAGTGTAAGATTCTTTATGTAGCATTCCACCCTTATGACTACTTCTGCTAATGAGGATGTTGGTCTTTGGGAAAGAGATTTGTTGAAGTGTCCTGATTTGAGGCCGTTTTGAAACTCCCCACAAATATTTCTTGATTTGGTGGGATGACCATTATGATAGCCTCATTGAAACGGTTGAGGTATTCCCTCAACGACTTTGAGGGGCCTTGTCGTATGTGGAACAGGTTTGTAATTGACATTTTTTGTGTTTAGTGGTAGGGAACTTATGTACGAGTTTCTTCACCAACTTCTGATAGCTAATAATGGAAGCTTATGGCAGACTTATATACCAACGCAAGGTTATTTCCCTAAAAGAGCCAGATAGTTTTCACTTCAGGGAGTTAGGCACTCTAATGATGTCCATGTGTGCAATGATGGAGACAACATACTCATAAGGATCACCACGCCCATCAAATTTCGCCAAATAGAGAGGTTTGAACCCTTCAAGGATATGTGCCTCCCATATTTCATCTTAAATAAATGGAGATCCAGTACCTCCATTTCCTCTAGAGGATTAGTCTCATGGTGGCGTTGCGGGATGTTGTGGTCATTGTCTTCTAGAGTTTGAGTATGACGATGCAATATGTCCATGGCGACACGCATCTCCGCCAGAGCATTGGTGTCACTTCTACCATTGGTGTCTTCAGACGTGGGAGATTGCGCTCTTCTAACGACCATGATTGAAAATAATTAAGTTTGTGAGTGGAGGTTGTAGTGAGTGTCGGAGTGATGATAATAACGAAAGGTGTGACTCAGGTTAGTTTTATCGGGGCTCCATAGTGGACATCATTGCATTTGTCAAAAAGTATGGTGTGGTACCCATAAGCTAGTAGGTATGACTAGAGTCATTTGTAGTTTTATAACGGTTAGGACTTGTCCGCAGCGATATTAGGCCATGTTTAGTGGTGTTTATGGTGGTGTGGGTGTGTGTGAGTGAGAGAGATAGAGAGAGGGAAAGGTGTTTATAGAGAGATACTTGAGCATAGGGTTCAAAGAGCC
This sequence comes from Lathyrus aphaca, assembly GCA_963966055.1. NCBI lineage: Eukaryota > Viridiplantae > Streptophyta > Magnoliopsida > Fabales > Fabaceae > Lathyrus > Lathyrus aphaca. Next base: position 6,909,376 of record OZ014521.1, read on the forward strand.
CTCAAGAATTGGTAACATCTCCCATTGGATTGAGGAAATTATTGATTACATATTTCCTCAAGAGTCGTGGCATGCGTCCACATATTGAGTTAAAGACTAAATAACAGTACTATCTACATTTTCTCTCGAGCCATGAGTAACATAAAAACTGAATAATAGTATTATCCACACCTTCTCTCGAACCATGTGTAACATAAAAGGTCATATCCCAGCAGGACGTTTCATGGGGTGAGCAACACATCAAATGACATGTGTCGTCTTATTGAGGACCTTCACAAATATATCACAAACAATTACAAATTTTAATAAATAATTCTTTTTATTTTATTTTTTTAATATTCTTAATATTTAATATTTATTCAACTAATTTATTAATAATATAAATATAATTACAATTAAATAAACAATAAAAGAATTTAATAATAAAAAAAGGAGGAAGGTCCACCAATCCTATTCACATGTGCATTCATATTTTTATAGGGACAATGAAAATGTCGGCAAAATCTACCTAATATTTTCCGTTTAAAATGGGTTTAATTTAAAAATTTGAGAAAAGAATAAGTGTATTTTAAAAATATAGAAGAAAACGTATTGAATAAGAAGAAATTCTACGAAATGCCTCCAAAGAAATATCCACCGATTTTTGTGAAAATCTAAAAGGAAAATAAAGTTTTTAACAAAAGGGGAATGGTTTGATAGTTATCAAAATCAAAAACTTTGATATGACTATACATACATTATTACAATGATATGCTACTATATATGATTAGATATTTGATATTTATCAAGACACGTGTCCTTCATCTAATAAATGTGTTTGTATCACACGCGCTTAAATCAAATGGAACTCATAAAACCACGATACCTAACTAAAAATATGTGCTTTTCCCGCGAAGTCTCAAAAAAATATCTTCATTTTTTTATAATAAAAAAATCAAAATGAAAATATCTTGTTCTTTTTTACAAAAAAAAATTAAAATTAAAATATCTTACGCTTATGACGTGGTGAGAAAGAATTTACTCATAGATATTTTCGAACAAAATATCTGTCTACTTACCATGTCTTAAAATGTTGACTCTTTCTTCTTTCAATCCACCCTTTATATTTCATAAAATTACAAAAATACCATTCGGCTAATTACAGTGTAATTTACATACATACCCCTTTGTAAATTATTATTTTAATAAGGGTATTTCCGTCATAATATTTCAAACATTCTTCCTTATTACATACTCCTAGTTTTGAGTTTTTGTCAGAAAAAAAACAGAACAAGTTTGTTTCTTCTGACATTGTAGAGAGAGAGAGAGAGAGAGAAATTTTGAAGAGATGGCTATGGCTAGAGATATAGAAGATGAAGAAGCGGTAAAGAATCAAAATCAAAAGGGTGGGAAGAGGTTGAAATGCATGAACATGATTAAGAATGAACAAGAAAACCAAGTTTTTGATGATGAAGAAGATGAAAGTGAGCTTCCATTGAAACCAGAGTTTTTCGTCTACCCAACAACTCCAACTTCCTTTGTTGTTTCAGATGCACTTGAATCTGATTTTCCAATCATTTATGTCAACAAAGTGTTTGAAATTTCAACCGGGTATCGTGCTCATGAAGCCCTTGGTCGTAACTGGTAAGATTTTGGGATTAACTTTTTTTGTGGATTTATGATTTGAATTTATGTAAAGTTTATTAATTTTCATGGTTTAATTTTGACCCACTTTGTTTAAACGGTGAAAATGATTCTATTCCTTCAGATCTAAACTTAGTTGAGATTTGTGCACATTTTCATGGAATCCATTATTTCTAAATTTGAGATTTTTGCTTGTGAAAAAGATCTTGTTGTGAAGATATTTGATACTTTTCATTCCTTTACTATTAGATATTTCTTTTGGAATATTTTGACTTGGTACACTTTTGAAAAAAGATTCCTCTAATTGCTTTGAAATTTTTTGCTTTTACAGCCGGTTCTTACAGTATAGAGATCCTCGAGCTCAAAGGCGGCATCCTTTGGTGGATCCGGTTGTGGTTTCTGAGATTAGAAGATGTCTTGAGGAAGGTATTGAGTTCCAAGGTGAACTTCTGAATTTCAGGAAGGATGGTACTCCTTTGGTGAATAGACTCAGGCTTACACCGATTCATGATGATGATGGAGTTGTGACACATGTGATAGGTATTCAAATCTATTCCGAGGCGAACATTGATCTTAACCATGTTTCGTATCCGGTTTATAGAGAGACTTGCATTCAAGATTTTGATAAAAATAGTAAGTATTCTCCCAAGAGTGGAAGATTGTTGTACAGTCCACCGCAGCAGCAGCGCCGGGAGATGTGTGGCATTCTTCAGCTTTCTGATGAAGTCTTGGCGCATAATATTTTATCGCGGTTGACACCGAGGGATGTTGCGTCGATTGGTTCTGTTTGCAGGAGGATCCGTCAATTAACAAAGAACGAGCATGTTAGGAAGATGGTTTGTCAAAATGCATGGGGCAAAGAAGTGACGGGTACATTGGAACTGATGACCAAGAAGTTAGGATGGGGTCGTCTATCTCGAGAGCTTACTACTCTCGAGGCTGTTTGCTGGAAGAAAGTGACAGTTGGAGGCGGAGTCGAGCCTTCCCGTTGCAATTTCAGCACTTGTGCTGCAGGAAATAGGCTTGTATTATTCGGAGGAGAAGGAGTTGATATGCAGCCTATGGATGATACTTTTGTTCTAAACCTCGACGCTAAAAATCCAGCATGGGAAAGGGTTATCGTGAAAGCATCCCCGCCTGGACGGTGGGGTCACACGCTATCTTGCTTAAATAGTTCTTGGCTAGTGGTTTTTGGTGGATGTGGTAGACAAGGTTTGCTCAATGATGTGTTTGTGCTTGACTTGGATGCTCAACAACCAACATGGAAGGAAGTCTTCGGCGGAGCACCACCTCTTCCGCGATCATGGCACAGTTCTTGCACAATTGAAGGCTCAAAATTGGTGGTCTCAGGCGGTTGCACGGATGCGGGGGTACTTCTTAGTGACACATATTTACTTGATCTAACAATAGACAATCCTACATGGAGAGAAATTCCAACTCCATGGACTCCTCCTTCTAGGTTAGGACACTCGCTCTCGGTCTATGGTAGGACAAAGATTCTCATGTTTGGTGGACTTGCCAAGAGTGGACATTTAAGGTTAAGATCAGGTGATGCTTATACAATTGATTTAGAAGCTGAACAGCCACAATGGAGGCAACTAGAATGTAGTGCATTCACTGGTTTAGCGAATCAAAACGCAGTTGTACCTCCTCCTAGATTAGATCATGTTGCTGTAAGCATGCCTTGTGGGAGGGTCATTATATTTGGAGGTTCTATTGCAGGTCTTCACTCGCCGTCTCAGCTATTTCTATTGGACCCTTCGGAAGAGAAACCGGCATGGAGGATGCTCAATGTTCCGGGGCAACCACCTAAGTTTGCTTGGGGTCATAGCACTTGTGTGGTTGGAGGGACTAGGGTTTTGGTGTTGGGTGGACATACCGGAGAGGAATGGGTACTCAACGAGTTGCACGAGTTATGCCTAGCAAGTCGACAGGACTCCGACATGTAATGAGTGATCACTTGTAAAAAAACAACCGAACTAGATCCTCTATGGTCAATCTATTTGAATCTCGGCCATTGGATTGAGCTGCAACTCGGATCTAACGATCGAGATTTGGTTGATCTGGCTAAGGAGGATCTGGTTTGAAGCCAAACCCTATCACTTCTCTCAAGACAAGTTTTTGGTCACAAAGGAAAGGTGTTTCTTCTGCCTTAAGCAGTTTGGTTTTGTTTATAAACTATTGTATCATTGTTATATGATAACATTTGTATTATGAGTATATTTACCTAGGTTTAAATTTGATTTATGGCTCTATGAAAAATTGTACTAGTACGTGAGTTTTTGGATGTTGTATTGTATGTATCATCCATCCTTTTACGAATATTATATGATAGTAATTCTTTTATTATTAATTTTTTATACATATAAGCAATCTAACTTAAACACACTCTTAAATGCATTAACCACAAAAAAACAAATTAGTTGGATGAGAAACTTATGACATATAGAGACAATAGTTTCAAGAAAACACAACTTGTTTCATTATAAGTGTGGTTTAAGTTAATACACGCCTTTAAGCTGTGTTGACTTTTAGAATTGTAAAATAATGTATCCTTCTCTATTTAACTTTTTTTTTTTTTTTTCTAAATACTCAAATTGGTCTCTTAACTCTATTACTGGGTCCAATATGGTCCCTTATCTCTAAAAAATGACAAAAAGAAATTGTACCACGTTTGTCCTTCCGTCACCAACCGTTAGTCAAAGTCAAGTTATCATACACATGTGGAGCTTAGCTTGGGTGACTCATCTGTCATGTGGGATGTGTTTGCCTAAAGTGTATACCAAGTAGTTTCATAACCAGTTGTACGAAACTTGGTGAAAATAGAAAGGAACCCTAGCTCAGCACCATTGAAGCTTGAAGCATCATAACCAGCTACCATTGAAGCTTGAAGCATCATATCCATTTCTGAAGCATAATCCACCAGGTATTCGATTTTAAAATTTGAAATGTTATTCGATTGCAGTTACTTAAATGATTTAGGGTTTTTCGGAAAAGTTACTGATTTAGGGTTATTTGATTTCGATTAGGGATTTGTGTCAGTAAAGATGAGTGAGTACCTGAATCTTACAATTCACCACAGTGGTGCATTTGTGGATGACGAGCTGAGTGTATACGAAGGGGGAGAGATTGCAGAATTGAAAATAGATGTTGATAGATGGATCTATTTTGAACTGCTAGGTTGTTTTAAGGATTTAGGTTACACCTGTATTGGGAAAATTTACTATAAGGATCCACAATTTGGGATGAGCACCTTGGTTGATGACAAAGGAGCCCTAGAGATTGCTGATTTGTTTAGGGTTCACCTTAGGGTTGACATATACATCACACACATATTGTCACAACCTGATTTCTATGATGGTCCAATTGATGAAGTAGAAGCATATGTGATGGAAGAGGATGACACTGAAGGAATTCTTGCTGCAATGCTTGAGGAAGTTAATGCCGAGGTGAATAATACTGAGCCCTTGAATGAGACAACTCCAAGGATGGAAGAGGAAGTTTTGAATCAGAATGAAGGGAATAATATTGATCCTGTGAATAATTCTGATCCTGTGAATCTGAATGCTGAGGTGAATAATTATGATCCTGTGAATCCGAATGCTGAGAATGAAGGGGATAATACTGATGTTAGTGAGGATGATAGTGATGATGAAAACTTCAATTATGACAGTGCAATGGAAGTTGGTTTTGATGATGAATCAGATGAGTTTGATGATGAGGAGGGTGATGTGATGGAATCTGTGAATGATCAAGAGGGGAAGATGAATAAGGGTAAAGAAAAGTGTGAAGATAAAGTTTGTGATAATGAAAGTGATGATTTACAAAGTGGGTGTGAAAGTGATGATACTAGTGATGTTGTTAGGAAAAAGTACCCTATTTTTAAATTACAGAAAGACATGTCGAAATTCAAATGGGAGGTTGGGATGTATTTCACAACCAAGACTGATTTCAAAGAAGCTATAGCATCATATGTTGTGCAATCTGGCAGGGGTCTTAGGTACATTAAGAATGACAAGGTAAGGGTGAGGTTTAGATGCAAGGAAGGATGTGATTGGGAAGCCTACTGTGCAAAGTTACCTAATGAGGATTCTTGGCAACTAAGGAAGATCATAGACAACCATAGTTGTAGTAGAGAGTACAATGTAAAGCTGATGAGTACAAAATGGTTAAGTAAGAGGCTACATAATTCACTGAAATCCAATCCAAGATTGAAGCTTAGGGACATAAAAGAAAAGGCACAAAAAAAATGGAATGTAGGTGTTAGCAAGCAAAAGGCCATAAGAGCAAGATTTGCTGCTAGAGACATGGTAGATGGTTCTTTTCTTGGGGACTATACAAGGATCTATGACTATTGCCATGAACTTTTGAGATCTAACCCAGGTTCTACTGTGAAAGTCAATGTGCATCCTGTACTAGAGGGTTCTGCAGATCAGAGACCATATTTTAAGAGGTTGTACATTTGCTTGGCTGCTTGTAAGGAGAGTTATAAATTATGTAGACATTTCATTGGGCTAGATGGTTGTTTTTTGAAAGGGTTGTGTGGAGGGCAAATCTTGGTAGCAATTGGTAGAGATCCAAATGATCAAATTCTACCAATAGCATTTACTGTGGTCGAAAGTGAAAATAAAGATAGTTGGACTTGGTTCTTGGAGCTTCTTATTGATGATCTAGGTGGGAGAGAAACGTGTCTCACATACACCTATATATCTGATCAACAAAAGGTAAATATGGTCTAAGTTATATTTTCTAAGTTATGTTCACTTATAGGTACTTATGTTATTTGTACTAACTTATCTGGAAAAAGATATTCAGGCAAGAAACTCAAGGAAATTATCTGGAAAGCTGCAAAGTCCACATATTACCAAGCTTGGGAAAGAGAGATGAAAGGGATGAAGGATATCAATGTGGAAGCATACAAGCACATGATCAGCACTCCACCAAGATATTGGAACCGATCATATTTCAAGACTCATAACAAATGTGATGCAGTCCTCAACAATATGTCTGAGGCATTCAATAGTGTTATTCTGGATTCAAGAGCTAAACCACTAATTACTATGGTGGAAGAAATAAGGATATATATATGATGGAGATATGGGCAACAAATAGGATGAGGTATCAGAATCTGGCTGATGGGGAAGTCCTACCAAACATAAGAAAGAAAGTTGAAAAAACAAGCTCTTACACCAACCTTTGGATTTTCAGGTATATGAATTGTTTTGTGCTTATAGTAGATTAATGAAGGAATTCAATTCTGTTTTGTTGCTTATAGTAGATTATTAGTAATTGGTATATGAATTCAATTATGTTTTGTGCTTATAGTAGATTAATGAAGGAATTTAATTCTGTTTTGTTGCTTATATGAATTGGTATATGAATTCAATTCTGTTTTGTGCTTATAGTGGATTATTAGTGAATTCAATTCTGTTTTGTGCTTATAGGATGACTTCTGAACATATTTTTGAGGTGAGGCATCTAGAAAACCAAGCAGACAAATTCACTATAGACCTTAAGGAGCAAAGTTGTTCATGTAGAAGATGGGAGCTGACAGGGCTACCTTGTGTGCATGCCTTGTCAGCTATGAAGAGTAGAAACTACAACATTGCTGACTACATTCCAGAATATTATAGAAAAGAGAGACACATGGAGGTCTATGAGTTTGTGATTTTTCCAGTTAAAGGTTCTAATTTTTGGGTCAAAACTGAATATCCAGATGTGCAGCCTCCTAAGTATAAGAAGATGCCTGGAAGGCCAAAGAAAAGAAGAAATTTAGAGCAAGGTGAGATTGATGGTTCAGACAAAAAGATGAGAATGACTGGGTTTAATGTTAGGTGTAGCAGGTGCAAAAAGGCAGGTCATAATAAACTGACCTGCAAGGACCACACCAGTCAGCAGGTATCACAAGGCCAGCCATCTGAAGCATCTGTTCAGCAACCATCACAATCTCAGCATGCTTCACATCCTCAGCATGCTGCACAATCTCAGCAGCCATCACAGTCTCAGCAAGCATCACAGTCTCAGCAGCCATCACAGTCGAAGCAGCCATCACAGTCTCAGCAGCCATCACAAGTTCAACCTCAGCATAATTCAAGGAAAACCAAGCAAGATCAAGGAAGGCCAAACAAGTTATCTTTCAGAAGGCCAACTAAGCCTTTCATGCCCCTAGGCCCAACCACCAGGATGAGTGCAGCCAAAACTGCTGTAGGCCCAACAACAAGGAGAAGTACACCAACAAAGAGATCAACCAAGACTTGGAAACTTTAGGAAGATGCATTTTGTGTGGACTGATGTATTTTGTTTAGTTGTATTAGACTATGTCAATGTTAAGACAATTTTGTCAATGTTATGTGTTTTGTCAATGTAAGAATTATGTTGTTGTATTAGACTATGGTACTGCTAACATTATGGTTTTGTCAATGTAAGAATTCTGTTTTGTCAATTATGATAAGTAATTATGTCAATTATGTTTGCTTCTATCAATGTAACAATTTTGTTTTGTCAATTCTGATAAGCAATTATTTCAATTATGTTTAGCAATTATGTCAATTATGTTTAGCTGATAACAAATGCTAACATTATGGTACTGTCAACATAACAATAGCAACTACCATTGATCACAAATAATCCATTACAAATGTCTAATTGGTACTGTCAACTACATTGACAACAAATTGATTCAACAACAACAACATCCTAAAGCATTCTAAAAACAGTGAGAACAAATTGATTCAACAACATCCTAAAGCATTCTAAAAACAACTGCAACAAGGCCTATGAACAAAATCAATTTCCAGAATTTTATCAACTTCATGAGCTTCTTCATGTCATTTTCCATTTTGCTTATTTGTTTCCCATATTCTTCAATAGTCACTTGAGCCTTTGCCACTGACTTTGAGAGCTTCTCAATTCTATCCATCAAATATTGCTCATTCTCATCTCCAACCTCTTCAAAATACCATCCAAAATACCCACAACCAACATTGCTTGATCCCTACAAAATACCATCTTCAACATCAACCATTTTAAAACACAAATACAACTACAGATTTTAAACAAACATACATATGACATACCTTAAAATTAGGACATCCCCAAAAATGTTTCTCATAGTTCTTGAATGTTGTGGCCATACGAAGAACAACTAAATCCCCACAGTGACATATAGGTTTCCAAGTTGTGCTTGTGTTGACATTCGATCCTTCCTTCGAAGAACACCCACCATAATCGTGTTTTGCTTTCATCACTGGCGTTGGCGTCGACCCACTGGATTTCATCTTCGTGACTCTATGATTTTATTATTTCTTGAATCAATTTGGGGATGGATGAAGAGAAATTTTCGCAGAACCCTAGAAAATCATGAAATTATTTGGGGATGAAGAAGCTCAGTTTAAAGGAGGAAGATGAAGTCATGTCAGCTGCCACGTATAGAAAAGTTAACGTCTGTTTGGGTTGGTGGACGGAAAAGATGTATTTGGTACAATTTAACAAATTAAAGGACCTTTTTGTCACTTTTTAGAGATAAGGGACCATATTGGACCCAGTGATGAAGTTAAAGGACTATTTTGGGTATTTTGCCTTTCTTTTTTCTTTTTATGTAGTCTTTTCGTATAGCGTCCCTCTATAATTTTGTGTAATTATGTTATTGGCGTAACTGTAAAATATGACGGGTCACTTTTAGTGAAATTTCTCATTTAAGTCACGTTTTTTTGGTTAACAAAATTCAAGTTTAAGATCCAATGTAATATTGATAATAGTAAAATGTAAGATAGAGTCCAATACTTCCAAGGCTAATAGTGTCTTGATATAAGTATGTTTGAAATTGGAGCGAACATCTAATTATAATTAATCTTCTTATTGTGAGTGTACTCATTTGTTACAAGACGAGTCATGAACTTTTTCTCTTGTTTTTCTGTTATTATTTGTTTTCTCTTTAACACTTTCACTTACAACTGATGATCATTTCTCCTTAGGAAGCTGAACAAGCTTCCATGTTTGATTTTTCTTTTCAAGGACTTCATCTTATTCACCATTGAACCCATCCATTTATTTTTCTTCGGACTCCATCTTATCCATCATTACACCCATCCACTTATCTTTCGCATGACTAGTTATAGCCTCTCGAAAAGTAGAAGGGCATCCCTAACTAGTAAGAAGTGCATAGGCAGCCAAGTTTCCATACATATCCTTTTTATGGCTTGATTTAATAGTGTTCTTTGTCACGTACACGAATATAATATTGTACTCCACTTGAAAGTTTAGGTTCATGGTCAATTTCAGCATCAGAGCATGGTTCCTTATTGTAACACCCTAAATTTGCCCTCTTATTTTTAAGCATCATATCGCATCATGTTCATCATACTCATATCATTTTCATATTTTGCGTGGCATCATTAGCATAGAAAAATGAAGCATAACATTCATTGTGGAAGCATAGCATAAGCTGGCAGTGATTTTAGTGCGTCGATCTGAGTCCGACGGACGTTTGACCTAATCTTGGTCAAATTATCAGGAGATTAGTTCAGCTGCTGAGTCTTCATGCTTCAGGGGTTATTTCTCAAGCAGTGCGAATTCGGCGTTGAATTGTGTTGTGTGTAAAAGTACTTGATTTACCAGGCAGTGGTTCAAGTGATAGTTTTTGGGTCCGAGGATTCAAATGTATCATGGGTATTTTCATTGTGTGCATTTGAGGATTTATTGTTCCAGAGAATAATTCAGATTAATTCGAAGTAATTCTGGTCAGAGGCTCAGAGACTGATCTTTTCAAATGGTTGTTGTTTCGCGTGTGAATTGTTCAGTGGTAGTGGTGTTCTCCTGAGCTAAATAGTTACGGTGGAAGTGAGGCAAGATGGTTGAGTTTGAATGAACTGATTGATTGATTATTTCTTGGCTATGTGCGTGGGTGGTGGCAATTGGTCCTATTCATATAAAATAAATAAATATATATATAATAAAAAAAAGAAGCCAATTCCATATCCATTTCTACTCATTTTTTATCAGTTCGATTATTCTAGCTACCAAATTACCCATTCCTATTCCAGTAAAACCATCACATTCCATCCATTTTCATACTCATTATCCGTTTTTCCCTTTAATTCAAACCTATTTCTATCGTTTTGATATTTGATTTCCATTTCTAGTTATCCACCGAATTTCCATTATTCTTTTGTTTAAGTCAATTACCAAAGCTTTTTCTATTTCATTTTCTTAGGTCCATGTTCATAATAATTCCATAAATGTTTTCTTAATCCCATATAGATGTTATTACAAAAAATATGGAAGAAAGAAAAGCCCATAAGCCCAGGCACATGATGCAGTACCAAAACAAATTTTGTTTGAAAGGAAAGATGGGCCTATCATGTTTTCCTCCCAAATCATATCACAAGTGAATCCTACTTGATTTAAGCATCAACCATAGCCGTACACATTCACATCCCAACATATAACAAAGCGCAGCTGACACTACACTAAACGCAATAAAATATTCAGCATGACAGCCAGCCTTATGAGACCGTAACTTCACATAAGCCTCATCAATATCACACAGCAAGCATGAGAATTTCGTAAATGCCAAAAACGCAGAGTAGCAGCTAATAACAAACTGAAAATAACAAACTGAAAAATGAAAAAAGAGAAATAGTTTGTTACGCTGATTTCACGGATTTTCTTCAAGATCACCAAAATCAAATATAACAAAAAAAAAAGAAAAAAGAAGAAAAAGTAACAGACTCAGAAAAAAGGGAACAACAGATTTTCATAACCGTTTTTCTTCTTCTCAACCCATAACAGAATCACTCTTCACACAATAACAGAATGGATTCTCACAAGCTTCACCACCAATAACAGAACCAATTGAATCTTATTCATTTCTCTCTCAAAAATCCAGCGAGAATTCTCATCCGTTTTCTCTCTTCAATTCTCTTGAAACTTCAACAAACTCTTCACAAACTTCAATGGATTCCAATCTTCATCAACTTCCTGGAATTCTCATCACAGTAGCAAGAGCTCTTCATAGCATTGCAGATTCGGATTCATTGATTCTTGTCACATCGCCGGTTTTGCATAATCGTTATCAAGCAGCATCTTCATCAGTGTAGTGAATCAGGATTCAGTCTTGAATTTAGGCTTCGATATTCATCGATCCGCTTCAGCCTCTTCAATTGACCGAAGTCTCTGCGGCATCATCAACATACCTGCAAGCGGATTCAATACGCGAATTCTGGATTAACAGCAGCAAATCGGATTCGAAGAAAAAGAGGAAGAGATTCAAATCAGAAGCAAAAGCAGAAGAGGGAGCGTTACCGAATCTAACCTGCGTATTGTTCGCCGCATCGTCGCATTACAGGTACGTTCTTCGATCCGTTTGCTTGATGCAGTTGCTAGCTGTGTGAACTGGTTGTGTTTTAATGTGATTTTGATTGCTATGTTATGTCCTGGATTATCTGAATTTGAGCTGGTAAAGGACGTGTTAGTATTAGGATAGATGCGTTCGTAGTGAGTCCGCTTTGAGAATGAATGCTTAGGTTAGGTTATGTATGTTTGAGGTGAAACCGCGGAGGATGAGGTTTATGTTAGAGTTGGTGATGGTGGCGGCTAGGTTAAGTTAAGACGGGGAAGGAGGTTTCACCGGCAGAGCGTCGTGAGGTTGAGAACGGAGGTGAAGGCGGCGGGAGGCTGAATAGTGAACGGTGATGGTTGATTGTGAAAGAGAAGAAGTGGCGGCGGGCTAGGGCTTTTGGAGAAGAAGAAAATGACAAGCGGTTGTTGTGAGAGAGAGGTTTAACGGCGGCGGTCATGGAGGGAGTGAGGTGAGGCCGAGTGATAATGAAGAGAGAGATTTAGGTTAGAGTAGATGATGGTGGTGGCTGTTGTGAGTTCGGGAAAGCAGAGTTGGCGGCGGGATTTGAAGGAGGAAGTAGAGAGAGGTTTAGGGTTAGGTGGTTTAGGGAATGCGCCGGTGAGAAGAGAGTGAATGTACGGTGAATGAGAGGCGGAGGAAGGGATTGAGCCATGGAGGCGGCGGACCGGCGGCGGGCTAGGGTTTTATGGGAGAGGAAGGTGATGAGTAGTTCGCAGGGAGGGAGGGATTTGTTTTTTCTTCCTTTTGTTCTTCCTGAGAGTTTCAATTTCATTAATAGGTGATGGATAAATTTTAGTATTAATTTCATAAAAGAGTTTAGGAAATATAATAAAAAAAATTATGGCAGAATTAATAAAGAGGTTTTAAGAGTTATTAAGAATTGTTAAGAATTAATTGAAAAAATCAAGAGGATAAGAATTTGTTTTTTGTTTGTTTTTGTTAAGAGAATTTGCTTTAGGTCAAGCATTGACCTTGGGTTGGGCTTAGCCCGTTTCGGATCCATGGAGTTCTGTTCGCACCCCATAATCAATTTCTCACCTCCTCACGTGGACTAGCGCGTTTGGGCCTTAGAAGTTGTTATTCGCACCTCCCCCAAACCTTGGCCCATTCCAATTACGCATACAGCCCGTACTAATTGCACCCCCTTTCAATTCATTTCAATTTCCTTCTTTCCATTTAATTCCTTTTATTTCAGTTTTCATTTTAATCCATTAAAAATAGTTCTATTCATTCAAAAATTCTCAAATAAATCATGGACCATCCTTTGAGTCTCTAGTTTTTTATCACATTTTTATTTTATTTTTTTTCATTGATTAGCATGCCAGAATTAAATCTCCAAGGCACATAGCTTCTTTTGCTCCGTTTCTTGACCAGTCTGTCTTGTCTATTTTCTATAGCTTTCAATATCTGGAGTTTCGATCCCATTCTTTTTGAATTGTATTCCTGAGATCTTGTAGTTTTCATGTAATTTTTCTATGAATTTTTAGGAAATTATTTCTTGAGTTTTGATCTGATATCTTGCAATGCAAGTTTTCTGTCCTAACTTGTGTTTGTACCTCCATTTGGCTTAGTTCCTTTCTGAATTTTTTGCAAATCCTTTTGACAAGTTGATATAATATGTTTGAAGATCATTTAGTTTAAGTTGTAGAATTTTTAGATGGCTGGTTGATTATTCGTGGATTTTTGTTCTCACCTTGTCCCATTTTGCTTCGTTTGGTTCATAAGATCTCTTATAGGCTTAGAAGGGCACTTGGGCCAACTTCTTCTTCTCATTTGGGGTTCCTTTGGGATGTGGATACCTTCCTGGTCCTAGGATAGGTCTTGTTTATTCTGAATTTTTGAGTTTGCTTCTTATTCAAGTCATTTGTTTCTTTAAGTGTTTAAATTCCATCTTTTGACTCCGTTGCTTCTATTTTGACATTGTTTGGTATTGTGTGACTTCTCTCTTCATCTTGCTGGCCTCTTAGGCCATTCTTCATATCATTTTGATTCTGGTTTTGAACTTTGTGTTTTTATTTTGTGCATTTTGCATTACATCTTTCATAAGTGCGCACTTGTTTCCATATGTATTCATGTTGCCTCATTTTAAGTCATAAGTCTCTCATTTTCATTTCTTTGAGTTGGATTGGCATTAAGCATTTGTTTACTTCACTTCACTTCTGATTGTTGGATGATGTCATGTTAAGTTGCTCATTTTTGTTTCACTTGTGCATACTAACCTTGCAGGGGCTATGGTAAGTGTGAGATGTGGGAATTGAGTTCCACATCTCTAATTCTTATCTCTTCCTTTTATGTTTATGTGAACTAACCCTCTTTTGTTGGGCCTAGGCCTTTCTCATCCCTTCTTCTATCTTCTTCTTCCTTCTTCATTAGGATAGAAACCTCACTAACCCTTAGGATATCCACGCATGTTAACACTTAGGATTATTTTTAGTCCCCTTTAGAATTTTTCCTTTGAGATCCTTTGGCGCTCTCTCTCTTCTCATCTTAAAACTTAATTTTAATTCACTTAATAAAGGTTGAGTACCTTCATGTGACATGAGACTTTGCTATGAGATGTTCACATGCGTCCCATTTCGGGGCGAGGTGTGAGTCATCACTCGTGGTGGATAGGTCTTAGCATGAGTACCTCACAAAGAAAAAGCTAAAAAACACTTCTTAACCAAAAAACCACAAAAAAACTTAATAATGGTAATAGGACAGTGTGCTTAAGCCTTCACTTGTGGGACTAGCTTTGGGGATTTCCTCCATAGATAGGTGTGCCTCTTGCGCATTCCATTTCGGGATGATGTGAGACGTACACATCCCATCGAGTAAGACTCAGGTACACTTACCTATGCAAACCTTCACAAATAAAAGCTTCATAAAAATCTCAAACAAATAATAAGCGTCTTTCCTTCGGGAATTCTTTTCTCATCTCTTTCGCTCCGTACGCGAACTTGCTCCTACTTGTCACTTTGCAAGACGGTTACGCACTCGTCGTCCGAGTCTGCAACACCTGAGCAATGGCATAGGCAGTTCAAGCTTTAATTCACAATCAATTTCCTTTTAGTACCCCTAGTTAGGGGAACTACGGCGTCTCTGATCCTCATTATCCTGATGAGGTACGTAGGCAGCGGGGTAGGGCCCGTTCGAGCACAATCTTTATTTTCCCTACATTTTTCCTTTGCTTTCTTATTTCAGTTCTTTTCCAGTTTCAGTTTCTTTTCATATTCATTTCTTTGCTGCAGTTTTTCATACCTTCACCCTTTGAAACAGTTTCTTTTGCAAGCGTGGATCCCGTCGGGTACGGCGAACGATCTGGGTGCTAATACCTTCCCAGGTCGTAACCGACTCCCGAACTCAGTCTCTTTGGTTCGCAGGACCTTGTCCTTTCCTTCTTCCTCAGGTTTGTGCAACATTACCTTTCCCATTCATTCGGGATAAAAATGTCTGGCTGGCGATTCTAACCTTTTCCGCGCCACTTTCGCGTTTGTACTAGGATGAAAATCCCGGGAGTGACACTTATATTATTCAGGAACTACCTACAAATTATGCATTGGTGGCGGATCAACATTCCCTGAATCACGTGGTTGTTAAACGTTTCTCCTTTAGATGTTGACACATTTGTTGCAACTGTCTGCTTCAACATTAACTGCTTATCAAAAACAACATCTCTACTGATTACCATCTTCCTTTTTATCGGGTTTCATAACTTGATCCCTTCACACATTTTGCGTAACAGACAAAGACACATTTCTTCGACTTTGGATCAAGTCTGAATCGATTTTCATTGGATATATGCACATAAGTTGAACACTTTAAAATCCTTAAATTGTCAAGATTAATAGGATTACATGTTCATACCTCCTCTGCAGCCTTCTCCTTCAATGAAGTTTGTGGTGGCCTATTGATAAGATAACACGCCATGTTAATTGCCCCTGTCCAAAAACCTTTTAATAGTCTAACATTTAACAAGATATATTTTTCCCATAAAGTTAAAGATTTATTCATTCTCTTTGTGATACCATTTGTTGGTGTGTCTTGCGAAGTGAGAAATGTCATTGAATACCATGTTCATCATAGAACCACTTGAATTTTAAATGTATGTACTTTGTCTCATTATCTGAACGTGAACACATTATTTTTCTAAACACTTATTTTTTTTTTCTGCATGTTTGATCATCTACCTCTGCCTTCCAAAACTTGAATTTGGTAATAAACACTTTAGATTTCTATTTCATACACCCTAACCTTGCTGGAAATTTTTTTCTCTGAAAGTCATAAAATACCTAGAATCATCCATGGAAACCTCTTTGGTAGGTCCCACGGTTCATAATGCATATAGTATAAATTTCCCTACGTTTTGTGTTTTCCAATCTTGAAACGAACGTGACAATGTTTTCCAAATATACAATATTTACACAATCTCAACTTGCAACTGCGAACACCCTTCAATAGATTTCTCTTATCAAACTCAACTGATGCAACATCACATATAACATTGTTCCCTAACAATTTGTGGATGTTACATGCATTCCTATTTGCTCTCATCATAGTTAATGCATCCTTTCTAACCTTCATAATGTTTCTATCTCCTTTAGATATGTAGGAGAAACCATGTGCATGCAGGGTACCTAGGGAAATCAAGTTCTTCCTTAACTATGGAATATATCTGACTTCGTTCAATGTTTCATGACAATTTTGATTACTCTTATTTTAGTGATAGTACATGTTTTATTATCACCTAGATAAACAAATCCAAAATTACCTAAGATGGAAGTAATGAGTCATTCACAACGCAACGTCATGTGGTAAAAGAACCAGAGTCAAGAATTTACGCATTTGTGCACTTATGGGATGATATACACAGTATATCTGTTTCACTATCAGAATCACCAATTTGAATCACATTTGTATAATTGGATGACCTCTGTTATGTTTGGATAGTCTTTATTCCAATGCCCAATTAGTTTGCAATTATAAGATTTAGTTGTTTTATGATTCCTGGATTTACACATCTTCTTTCCAGAACCTCCACTACCATTGTTTCACCCACGATCTTAACCCCTCTCACATACAAATTGTCACCTTGAGTTTCTTCCTCTACACTTTGTCTCCTTTATGAATGAGACAAACGTGTAGTTACAATTGTCGCGGTGTGAAAAAGGACCACAAGCGTTCGCACGCTCGAGACGTTAAGATAGTCACCACCGATCTTGCTAATCTCTTATAGGTAACAAAACTCATTATATGGGATGAAGCACCTATGCTAAATAAATTTTGTTTTGAATCTCTTGACACGCCATTGAATGATATAATGAGTGATGACAATGTTGAATGTCAGCAAATTTTTGGAGGAAAAGTTGGTATTTTCGATGGAGATTTCAGACAAATTTTACCTGTTGTACCAAGAGGTACTAGGTTTGATGTTGTGCATGCAACAATAAATACATCATATATTTGCGGCCACTACAAAGTTTTTAATCTAACCAAAAATATGTGGTTACAAAGTGGTTCTAATTTAGACAATTCAAAAGAAATTCAATTATTCTCACATCATTTTGATAAGGAATTTGGATCAATCATAAGAGCTTTGCAACATACAAGGTTGAGAGTTACTAAGTTAGTCAACTATGTAATTGAAACAAAGATAATTTCATGTACAAATATTGGAAACATTTCTTACATACCAAAAATGTTTTTGTCTCCTTCTCAATCTCCATGGTCATTTAAATTTATCAGAAAACAATATTCAATTATAGTATCATTTGTTATCACAATTAACAAATCTCAAGATCAATCATTGAACTATATTGGTTTATGTTTGACCAAGAATGTTTTCGGTCAGAAACAACTTTACGTCACTATTTCAAGAATTAAGAACAAAACTGAAATGAAAATTTTAATATATAACAAAAACAACAAGACATTAACTCAAACAACAAATATTATCTTCAAAGTTTTCCACAGTATCATTAGTATCATTAGGTACAATTTTACATTTTATTATTAACTACTAAGTTTTTTTAATAACATTCTATTTTTTACTTTGAATACTAACATCTCCATTTCTCTATTCAGCTTTCACCCATGCAAATGTAAGTTATTCTTTCAATATTTCAATAATTTTTTTCTTTATAACTATAACATTTCCCTAATTATCCATTCATTTATCATGTTTTTAGCAGCTTTCACCCATGCAAATGTAAGTTATTCTTTCAATATTCCAATAATTTTCTTACTTTATAACTATAACATTTCCATTCATTTATCATGTTTGTAGGTCTACAATTTCTTTAAACAAGTCTTACTATTTCATTTGATTCTACAAAGTTATCAAGTTCTTTTTTTATTATTTGGATATATTATAATTTTGTTATTTATTATCAATAGTTCTTTTATGAAGTTGATATATTCACTTGTGAGATTGTGGTCATTTTGGATATAACATTTCTATTTAATGAAAGATCTTTTTGTTAAAGATAAAAAATAAAATGTCTAGGTTGATTATGGTTATGCATCTCAATACTTTAATTTATTTTTCTAAGATTTTTACATAAAAAGTTCAGGTTCTCTTTTATTTAACAATGAATTTTCTCTAGTAGACTTGA
Organism: Lathyrus aphaca; assembly: GCA_963966055.1. Lineage (NCBI taxonomy): Eukaryota > Viridiplantae > Streptophyta > Magnoliopsida > Fabales > Fabaceae > Lathyrus > Lathyrus aphaca. Next base: position 6,927,952 of record OZ014521.1, read on the forward strand.
TAAGCTCTTCTAAAGGAATCAACATTCAGTCAAAATGACAATAATATTTTTTTGTTATATACTTACAAAGAATGAAATGATAGACATAGAATGGTAAGCTATTCTAAAATAAAAGAATCAACATTCAGTCAAATAAGAATAATAATCTTTCATAGTAATAATAATAATAATAATCATCATGGTTGAGAAAAAATCCAACAACCAACATCTCTATAGTTATACATAAAATCACAAAGTAGAACTCAGTGGCTGTATACACTGGGCCAAAAGAATATAGGCATGTGCAAATCAATTTCTTGTAACTGTAGACCATTCTGTTTGAGATTGAGTGGAAAAATATAAAAACAACAAAATATGTGGCAAATCTTCCTCACAGTATCTAGTATCTGTTATAATATGTGGGATCGTCCCTATTTCCAAGCCATTGTATCTGTTATAAAATGTGGGATCTTCCCTATTTCCAGGCCACGGAGTCAATATCGTCCCTAGCTTGCTTGTACAATTCAAGTCTTTTAGCTATTTGATTTCTCCTTTCCATTAGGGCTGGGTCTTCATCCAACATAGCGCCCAATCTGTCCTTCTGTGTATCATGCAATCAATTTTGAAGTTATTATAAACTCACTGGGAATGTGTACGAGTTCATTAAGTTTTCCTTGTCCATGAAGCATTGTAATTGTAGCAAGCAACACATGTCCAACACATTGTAACTTACTTATACCATGACAATAACATTTTAAAGGAATGAGAGGAAATTGTTGTATGGGCAAAATTTTGAATATATTTTAATAAAATTATACCTCCTTCTTTCCGACTTGGACATAAAAGTAGTTTAACAGTGACCTCTTGGCTTCTCTGACTTGGCAATAGACTACGGCTTTTGGTATGGTATTCTTAAGTGTATCACAGACCATGTTGATATAAGCACTTACATTTGATCCTGAAACAAGGAAAAAACATATTTAACCTAGATAAATGTCTAGCTTCACAGATCTGCTTAAACAGTGTATAATCAAAATCCAAAATTAGAAGATACATGACATAACTTCAACCGACCTTTAGAAAGATACGTGGAAGGCAGAAAATGTAATGCATCTTGCTTTTTTTTTGTAGGAAAAAGAGCTTACACAAGATATGGAAGCAGAGGCATAAATGTATTTGATTGGATGTTCTTTAAACTCATTTATTTTTGTGGTAATGACCTTGTGAACAAGTTATATTTATTTAGCTTATGAAAAATATTGTTTGTTTAAAAAATGTCATTTTTCTTTGATACCACATAACTAGAGATCACGGGTTTGAGTCTTGATTAAACTTTTTGAAAGTATGAGGTAAGAGTGCCGCCAACAATAATTCTGTAATGGTTCTAACTCTTACATGAACTACACCTCAGCAGGAGCTTTAAAGGTCGTATTTTCATTTTAAAAAATGTGTTCTGAAATATTTGTATGAAAATAACTTTCATAATGTTTTAAGTTTGTTCAAACAAGGAATAGATCCTCTCTATAAAAATTAGTTATAACTGAAAACCAGTCTTTTAATAATGATAAACTTAACAAATGCAATTTATACTTGGATGTTTAGAAAAGGCCTGTAGAAAAATAAGTACCAATCTTCCGGAGGTGATTGTCGGTAAAATTGTCCGTGTTGGGGGGAGCATTCCGGTTTGAATTTGGTGGTCCATTTGGGTTCTTTTCTGGTTCTAGATGAATCTTTCTAAAAAATTCTGCAGTTAGATAGCTAGACTCCATATCAACCAATCGCATAACTGTCTTCTTGCTTTCGTCTCGGAATCTATCCAGAGCATCATTTGCAGCAGTTGTAATATCATGTGAAAGCGTTGGGAATCTCCTTAACTCCTGCACACCATGAAGTAGCACAACTGTAAGACTCAATTTCTAGTTTCCTTGGGTTCCCCTCCATCTATCCATCCCCCAGAAAATTAGTAATTCCCATTAAATCCTCGAGTAAATTATAGGCCTGAGCGGCATCTAATATCAGTAATTTAGTGCTGATATATGAATATCTAGCATCATTAGCTTTTGAACATTCGCTATTTTATCTCAGCATAAAAGAAACACTAAAAATCAAAGCTGCCAAGGATAAATTAAATGTGAAATAAGAACAGCCTCATCCAACTTGCATGTCTATATTTGAAAGTTACAAACTGTTGAAAAAGAGTTATATCAACTTCATGTTCCTTACCCCAGTTTCTGCAACTGACTTTCGTACAAGTTCTTTTAAAACAAAGTGGACCTGAAGAATAAAAGATAGCACACGTAATTTAAAAATGGAAAGAGCATAATATCACTTAAAAAACAGCAAGAACAATAGCTTGTTGCATAAAAAATAAGAGAAGGAAAAACACAGGTTAAACAGTCATCAAGAGTTAATAGCAGAAGCAACCAACATGGGAAGGGGTACGAAGAAATGTAATTTCAAAGTTACAATTCCATCTTCAGGAAATGACATATCATCAAAATAGAGATACATAAAGCAAAAGAATGGCAGCAGGACTACTGGGGCATTCAAATTCGGTTTTAAAAAGGACCCATATCTGGGATAATGTGGCAGAAAAGAAGAGGAAAATATCAAGGCATTCTTAATAGATGGAATTGTGAGATCATGAATAACTATGTTTACTTAATATTTTAAACTAACTCTATTTGATCATGAAATCTTTTTAAGTTACCTTTTGCATGACCAAGACTGTAAAGATGAACTACTTGAAAGGAGATAAAAAGATTCTTTAGAAAATAAAGAAAGAGGCATTCTTAATAGATGGAATTGTATGGTCATAAATAATTATATTTGCTTATTATTTTAAATAAACCCCATTTGATCATGAAATCCTTTTTAGTTACCTCTTGCATGACCAAGTTCATAAAGATAGATGAACTACTTGAAAGTTGAAAGGAGATAAAAGCATTCTTTCAAAATAAAGAAAGCAAGTAGGTGTGAATGATGACTAAATAATCAAGTATTTCAAATTAAAATTCAGTAATTACACCAACCATATACAAGAGACCGAGGAATAATGACAGAATGTAACATGTAGTAAAGTCAAGAAGATTACAGCATCCACAGAGGCTTCAGCTGGGCCTTTGAAATAGCTGATAGACCCTTCAATGAGTCTTCTATAACCCTGTTCTGGAGCAATCAGATGAGGTTGATACCCATCAGCTTCAGTGACAATTTTTTGGACATTTTTTAAGGAAAGATGGCGATCAAAGGGTAGCTTTTTCAAAGCAGCTGGTAATTGATGATCAAAAACTCCGTATATCCGGTCCCCACCAGGACGCCTGAAATAGAAGTTGGTCAATTGATCATATATAGATTAGATTCTCCAAGAAAGTTCACAATAGGGGGGAATAGTTTTATATTATTCTATAAAAAGGAAACAAGAGCATACTACAAGCACCTACCCTCCATCCAGGTGCTCTTTAAATACTTTGTCAAATGCACGACACATTTCTAAAATAGTGTATAGTTGGGCCTACATACATAGGTAGTACAGCTCAGTATAACTGTACAAACAGAAATTATGCAATTCAAATATAAGAAAAACAAACTCATAGTAGAATTTGTTCCTGACCCCAGAGTCCACGGCAATCGGCCTGCCAATGCGGTCTAACTCTGCATTAAGCTCGTCAATGGTCTTGTTTATTAAAGCAATGATACTAGGTATCTTCTGCCTGATAACTTGTTCCAGATGCTGAAATCACAAAACCAATGAACAAAAAGAAATAAAATCACTTATCATTGAATGAATTAGAAAACCATAATAAGTTTCGTGACACAATAAAACAAAAATACCAAATGAGAATAAGTTTAGTGACACAATAAAACAAAAATACCAAATGAGAATAGAATACCTGAGATAGAAGCTTAGCAAGATATTCTGAGCCCATTTTATGCGCCAAATGTCCATATTCAGGACTTGTCTCAAAATATTCACGTTCCTTCCTTCGAGCGGCAATCATGTCAACATTTTTATTAATATCAGCTTGAGAACGGTTCACAATTCCAACCCATGGATGCTGCAGTCTGTATTGCCTTCCCTCAAGAACCTTCATGTTTCACATAAAGAACATCCATCATTTTGCACTGAATGATAAACTACAATTTTTCACACTCAACTTCACCAAAACAAAAGATAAGCACACAGTTGTAAGAAAATCCATACATCAACTGCATTAGTTCCTTTATCCATAAGATCAAGTTTTGTAACCACTCCAAATGTTCTTTCACCTGATAAAAGAAAAAATTACTCTACATGAGTTGGCTAAAAAGGAGACACGGAAGCTATTGGAAGAAGCGCTCAGTATATCCCTAAAATTCTTCCAGCATAAACAGCCATACCTGAAGGATCAACTTCTTTTGCAATTTTTATGGCATCTGAAGTGGCAATATCTTGATTGGCGGGAGAAATAGCTAAGATAATGCAATTTGGCTTCACAATGAAAGAACACAATTAGACACTGAATTTAGTAAAAAATGTAGTACAAAAGGAAAGCTCAGTATGCTTAAAATAACACATAAATTACTAAAAAGTATTGCAACAACAAACTATTATGCCAAGCTTTCTATCTTTAGTGGTGAAGGCTGGTATAGCCCATATTCGTTCTGACTGTCATTGTATAGTATTTTGTTTGTTTTTCTCTAGGTCTACTGATCCTTCTTTACAACAACAATGAAGTACTTATAAACCAATGTCTTGTAAATCTTGCCATATATCAGATTATATCCAAAGATATGTTCTGGTATGGTTTACAGATTCTAGCAGTAAGATATAAGATGGTCAGTGCGGAAGACAAATACATATCAGACTGACAGTGAACTTATGACTGATTATGAGCAAATTGTGATGACAACTAATCCAGATAGAAGAAAGTTATAAAGAATGGATCTTCACTTTCTCCGTTAACATAGAAAAAACAAACATAAGCAACTGCATTCTTCCATTCATATTAAGAATATAATTACCTTCTCAACATACGATCGGACCATGTTTTCAATATCTTGAACAATACTTTCTTGTTGTCCCTCTAAAAATAGACAAAATATCAGTATATATCAGAGATTTTCATAAGTCTTCTTAGAATACTACTCAATTTCTATTAAAGTATTGGGATATATATTCAGGCTTACCTACGGCAACCTTCGTCAACCCAGGAAGATCTATGAGGGTTAAGTTTACAACTGCATATAAAGTCCCAAAAAAATAATCATATAACTGATATCACAAACCAAAGACTCATTTCGAAAGAAGGGATTATTAATGAAAAAGAAACTATGTGTTTTCACATTCCCATTTCCCAACAAAGAGAGAGCAGATTAAAAGAGAAATCTGATACTTTTCAGTCTCGGGAAACTGATTGTGATTTTCAAGTAAGTTGAAAGTGCAACATGGTGTGAAAAACATTCAGACAAAAAAATGTCAATCCCCTGTCTTTAGTTCAGCATACCAAAGCTATCACTTTGAAGCAATAGTTTGTTTTCAATGATAACCATAATTATTGTCCCAGTGAATTTTCTTTAGCATCAGAAATAAATGCTTGAGACTGTGTAGCATTAATACAAAATCTGAATCAACAACCTAAACAAGGACTAAATCTAAAAATTTTGGCCAGAGTCTGGTTGGAATAATTACCTTATCAAACAAAACAAAGTTAATGTAATATACAAAACATGCACCATTAGAAAAGGACTAGAGAATTTAAAAGTTTAGAATCCCACAAGTATTAGTGTAAGGTTTAGCTTATTTTGGGCCTCAGAATTGAGAGGAACCCACGTTATATAGTGGGATCTGCATGAAAATTACCCCAATTGTCATGAAAAAAGTGTGCTATGGAGTATCTATTGTTTCTCAATGATATCAAGGACATAAAACGGCAACTCTACACAATTCTAAAAGCCCCCGATGAAATTGGATTCATGTTTAATCTATCATAATATACATGGACAATGCAGTTACAAACCATTTGGAGAATAAATGCTGAGGTGAATAGGATGATTTGAAATCTGCTTTGACTTCCCAGTTATTCGATCTGTTTCATCTGCTATTTCCTTCCTCACAGCAGCTAAATGGACATTAAAAAGGAGCAGAAAATAACCAATTAGTTGGGAGCTTTCATGACATAACAAATTACTGAAATCTTTTTACTTGTTAGCCACACTGAATAATTGACACAATCCTAGCCTCTATTTTAAATACACTAGGCAGGTACAATAATTGAGAGTCAGTTTGAAATTTAAGTTTGATGGTGGTCAAATCTACCACTGTCGTGAGGATAAATTATCCATTAAGTCTTCATGGTTTCAAATAATAATGGTGTGTTACTATAAAAACGAAACGATTTCATGCATATCTTAGCTACTCGTTATTGCATATCTTAGCCACTCATCATTGCATATCTTTTGAAACAAAACAATAAACTTCATTTAAATGATATCTAGTAAGAAACTTCATTTACCAAAGTCAGAGAATCTCTTTCTTGGTAAGTGAAGAAACTCAGCGTATTCCTGGCCATTTTCAGTTTTATGAAGTTGCAGTACCAGCGGCCTCCGTGTAACAATACCTTGTAAATAATGGAAGACAACATCAAAAAGCCATTAATTCAAAGAAACAATAATAAAATAAAAAATCCTACACTACCATCAAAAGATAAAACAAAGCTAAAACATATAGCTATTGGTCATTTTCCCAGGCTATCTAGAGAACTAGTGGAAACAAGTTGAAAAATACTTTTTTAGCATACAGTCTCACAAAGTCCATGTAAGTCAATCCTCACAAGTCCAAATAAGTCAAATCCAAATTTGACCTATTCAAAAAACAGCAACTACTACTAAGCATAGCATGGCATCATTTATAGAATACGATACATGAATCAATAACTATAGCTTACAAATTTCTGAACTACATTGTCATTATCAGTGTTATTCACAGTTGAAAAAACTAGATCTAAGTCAAAAACTCAAACGAACAAAATACGAAAGTAGAAAACGGTAAGAAAAGATTCTGAAAGTGAAGAATACCAGATCCACGAGGAAGAAAGTCTCTTCCAACTACACTTTCCAACACAGACGATTTCCCTGAACTCTGATAAACATTCAACAAATGAGATTTAAATTTGAGCAGCATGAAATTGATTTAAAGGAAAGAAAGAGAGTAGTTAGTTTACTTGTCCACCGACGACGGCGACGGACGGAAGAGCTTCCCAGAGAGATAAACCCTCGCCGCCGTGATCTCCTAAGACGGTGCAAGCTCGTTGAATCTTGTTGATAAGACCGATCAAGCTCGTCATGGTCGCCATTTTGGATCGAAAATAGAAAATCTGAGATCGAAATAAGAATCGGTGGTTTAGGGAATGAGATTTGGGAGGGAATGAAGGTTTATGGTTTTAGATCGGAATTTTTTTTTTTTTTTTGAGATGAAGAATGCGCGTCCAAAAATGTGGGTATGAAATGAAAAGAAAACCAACGTTAACAGCAATACAAAAATGGAATATAAAGAGACGGAGGAACGAACCAACCAAACTCGTATTAAACGGTTTTTTATTTTATTTCTAGGGGGTGAAATCGTCATTTAGATGTTCGCTTGTACGGTACGAGTGAGTTCAAAAATAACTTAATTCTAAAGTCACATTTTGAAGACTATTGTGACACGACATTCTACTAAATGATAAATAAATAAATAAAGGGTTTTTTTACTATGGATATCTTTTGAAAAATCTCCATGCATAAAAAAAAAATTGTAAGATTGGCTTTAACAAATTTTAAAAGTTTTCATTTAACCCTCAGGTCACATCATTAAAAATAATGATGTGACAGTTATTTTTTATAATTTTTAAATTTAAATGAAAAGAAATGTTAAATCATTTAAAGAGCTTATGCAATGACTTTTTTTATCTTCACTTGTTTTCTTAACAAAAACATATCTCTTTTTTGCCTTAACTTATCTTCTTTTTCGTTCCCCTTCTATGAACTTTATGTTTCTTCATCGTCTTCGCTGTTTTTTTCTTTTTTTACTTCATCAATGAAATCCAGTAACATGAGTCAACCATTTTCTTCTAACTCAAGTTTATCTTTAAATAGTATAGTAACTCCCAAATGTGGCCACAGTGTCTCCATGAAATTGTTTGTTTCAAAATCGGTTGCAAATCCTGGGAGAAAATACTGGAAGTGTAAGTTTGGGATAAAGGTGACAATTGCAACGTATTTCATTGGCATGATGAGTTTTTTGGTGAAAGAGATTTTGGCTACTCGGATGTAGAAGCAGTAGAACTGATGAGTAAAATTGAGAGAGATATTACAAGCAAGATGAAAGACATAGAGAAAAAGTTTGATGGGTTAACAAAGAAAATGAATTATGTTTTAGTTGCGTTAATTTGTCTTTGTGTTCATTTCCTTCTTAGTTTATGTAAGAAATGAATTTGGACATGTTTGTAACTTATGTGATTGTAACTTATGTGGTCCAATGTTGTAATGGTTTTCTGTGTGAATAAATTAAGTTGTTGTTTATGTTATATGAGTTTTTTTTATTGGAATATATTACTGTTATATGCTAAGATAACAATTATCACAAAAAAAAAACAATAAAGAACAAGAACATAACTAATAACTTGGATTGATACCAAAATTAACTTAAGTTAACATGTTCTGATAATTAAACTGAGATGTTACAAAATGGCACATTAAGTGCTTAACAAAATGACAAGCAAACAGAAAAGTTTCAAATTCATTCTTGGTGGCATAACATGATTGCATTTGTTTTATGATGATGTGATTTGATGTTGTTGTATATGGGTGATATTTGATGTAAATGACGTATGATTGTGCGTTGTCTTATAATTATGTCTTTATATTATTATATTGAATGTGAATTTACTAACACTGTTTGCCTTTCGTGATGGTCTATTATGTTATCCTGCAAATACTTAAGAATAGTTCGGTGACCGGAAGTAGCTCGGAGTGCGTCTCTTGTCGTTTATAGAGTCTAAGTGGTGTCCTGCTCTGTTTCGTGGAACACTGGGGAACGCTTGGATTATTTTTGTTGTTTTTGTTGTTTTAACACATGATTGATGATGTTTTGGATTTCAAATTAATCTTTAAACAATGTTGAATAGAGATAACAATATTGATGACCTACCGCGTATTTAAATGATGTATTGTTTTAATTTATGATGCATGATGCAACCCTTTTTACGGGACAGATCACATACATGATGTTTAATATATAATTATGTTGAAATGTGATACCCTTTCATATTGAACTCTGATCTTTCGTAAATAATATGTTCGAATATGTTATGGGGTAAAAAAGGGTGTTACATTAGTGGTATCAAAGCATGTCGGTTTGTCAGATCGTGTGTCGTTGTGGTCAGTCTGTTGTCGGTCGTTAATTGTTAACGATTATTCTTTTCTGATGTTGTGAATGTTGTGCAGAATGGCTGTAAACAACATATGTTCTCTTGCAGAAGTTGTTGCGACGCTGGCTGAGGCTACGGCTCGAAACAATCAACAAGATGAGTTTCGTGCTTTGGAGAAGTTCCAGAGTAACAGTCTGCCGATTTTTGAAGGTGAACATGATTTGCACAATGCACAAAAGTGGCTCAAGGCAATTGAGAGGGTTTTTAGGGTGATGGTGTGTACGGATACGCATAAGGTACAGTTTGGTACCCACATGTTGTCTGAAAAGGCTTAAGACTGGTGGGATAATACCCGTCAGCGTTTGGAGGATGTTGGTTCTATGGTGACCGGAGCAGTGTTCAGGAGGGAGTTTTTGGGGAAGTATTTTCCGGAAGATGATCGTGGTAAGATGGAGGTGGGATTCCTTGAGTTGAAACGAGTAAGTATGACGGTAGCAGAGTATGTTGCTGAGTTCGAGAAGCTGGTGAAATATTGTCCTCACTACAATTGTGTTGATGCTAAGTTGTCGAAGTGTCTCAAGTTTGAGAAAGGGATGAGGCAAGAGATCAAACAGGGGATTGGATGTCAGTCGATCTGCAGATATACTGAGTTAGTGGACAAAAGTAGAATTTACGATGAAGATAATTGAGTTGTATCTGCTCACTACAAGTAATTAAGTGAGAAGAAAGAGAAAGGCCATTTTAGAGGAAAGCCTTATGTGACTCCAATTGAGAAGGGGAAGTAGAAGGTTTCAGATGAGAAGAAAGAAAATGGGGGAGAAGGTTTCATTCCTCCAAAGTGCCACAAGTATGGTGAATTTGGTCATAAGTCGGATGTGTGCAGTAATCCAGTAGTGAGATGTTATTGGTGTGGCAAGAGAGATCATCGGGTTTGTGATTGTCCAGACGAAGGTCAACTTGTTTTAATTGTGGTGAACATGGACATATCAACACCCAATGCCAGAAGCTTAAGAAGACTGTTACTGCTGCTCGGACCAATGGCAGAGTGTTTACTTTAAGTGGTTCTGAAGTTCCTAACAAGGACAACCTGATTCGAGGTACATGTTTTATTAATGGCGTAGAGTTGATTGCAATTATTGATACTGGTGTTACGCATTCTTTTATTTCTCTTGAATGTGTTAATAAGTTGGGTTTGAAGTTGTCTAGTATGAATGGTAGTATGGTAATAGAAACACCAACTAATGGTTTTGTTACTACTACTTATGTGTGCTTAAAGTGTCCTTTGACTATATTTGAGAAGGACTTCTTGATGGATATGGTGGGCTTGCATTTGCACCAAATTGATATTATTCTTGGAATGAACTGGCTAGAGTTCAATTTTGTGCATATTAATTATTATGCGAAGACTGTGGAGTTTCCTGAAATTGGTGATCATGGTGAATTGATGTTCTTGACGGCTAAGCAAGTAGATGAATTGTTAAAAGACGAAGCTCTGATGTTTTCAATGTTTGCATCATTGCAAGTTGAAAGGAAAACTTTGAGTATTTATCTATTGATTATTCAAGAGTTTCTAGATGTTTTTCCAAAGGATATAATTTACCTTCAGAACATGAAGTTGAGTTTGTAGTGGATTTATTGCCTAGTACTAGTCTTGTGTCTTGGCTCCATATTGGATGTTTGTTGTAGAATTGAGTGAGTTGAAGAAGCAACTGGAAGAATTGTTGGAAAAAAAGTTTGTTCGACCTAGTGTTTCTCCGTGGGGTACTGTAGTGTTGTTGGTTAAGAAGAAAGATGGTAGCATGAGGTTGTGTGTTGATTATTAGCAGTTGAATAAGGTTACTATAAAAATAAGTATCCACTTTCGAGAATCAACGATTTGATGAATCAGTTGGTGGGAGCTTGTGTATTCAGCAAGATTAATTTAAGGTCTGGTTACCATTAGATTCGTGTTAAGTCTAATGATATTCCGAAGACAACTTTCAGAACGAGGTATGGTCATTATGAGTACACGGTGATGTCGTTCGGTGTATTCAATGCACCCGGTAGGTTCATGGAGTACATGAATAGAATCTTCCAAGAGTACTTGGATAAATTTGTGGTAGTTTTTATTGATGATATTTTGATTTATTCCAAGACAGAAGATGAACATGCAGAGCATATGAGGATTGTATTGCAAGTGTTGCGAGAGAAGAAGTTGTATGCGAAGCTGTCAAAGTGTGAGTTCTGGTTGCAAGAAGTGAGTTTTCTTGGACATGTGATTTTCAGTAGTGGAATTGTTGTAGATCCGTCGAAGATTGATGCAGTGTTGTAGTGGGAAATTTCTAAATTTGCTACTGATTAGAAGTTTTATGGGTTTAGCGGGTTATTACTGAAAGTTTGTTGAAGGTTTTTCGAAGTTGGTGCTACCTTTGACTCAGTTGACTCGAAAGAGTCAAGCTTATGTGTGGGATGTTGCATGTAAAAAGAGTTTTGTAGAGTTGAAGAAGAAGTTGACAACTGCTATAGTGTTGATTTTTCCGAATCCGAATGAGTCGTTCGTAGTGTATTGTGATGCATTGAAGATGGGACTTGGAGGAGTTTTGATGTAAAATGCTCAAGTGGTTGCTTATGCTTCTAGACAATTGAGACTTCATGAAAGGAATTATCCTACACATGATTTGGAGTTAGCAGCTATGGTATTTGTGTTGAAGATTTAGAGACATTATCTCTTTGGTTCGAAATTCGAAGTGTTCAGTGATCATAAGAGTTTGAAATATATGTTTGATCATAAGGAACTGAATATGAGGCAGAGAAGATGGTTGGAATTGTTGAAAGACTTTGATTTTGATTTGAATTACCATCCTGGTAAGGCATATGTGGTTGCAGATGCTTTGAGTAGGAAGACATTACATTTGTCGATGCTTATGGTGAAATAACTTGAAATGATTGAATAGTTCTAAGACATGAGTTTGTTGTGTGAGGCTACATCTGACAGTGCGAAGTTGGGAATGCTGAAATTGACCAGTGAAATTATGGAAAGAATCCGTGAAGGACAACAATCTGATTTGAAGTTGGTTGATCAATTGACTTTGATTAACCAAGGTAACAGAGGTGAATTCTGAGTTGATGAGAATGGTGTGATGAGATTCTGAGATAGAATGTGTATTCCCGATGTTCCAGAAATTAAGAAGAGTATTTTAGAAGAAAGACATCGAAGTAGATTGAGTATCCATCCTGGTTCTACGAAGATGTACCATGATCTGCAGAAATTGTTTTGGTGGCCAGATATGAAGAAGGATGTTGCGGAATTTGTGTATGCATGTTTGACTTGTCAGAAGTCGAAATTGAATATCAGAAACTGTTAGGTATGATTCAACCGTTTAATATTCCAGAATGGAAGTGGGATATCATTTCCATGGATTTTGTGATAGGTATACCGGAGACTGCTAAGGGAAATGATTCAATTTGGGTGATTGTAGATATATTGACTAAATCAACTTATTTCTTGTCGTTGAAGATTAATCATTCTATGTAGAAGCTATTTGAGTTGTAAATTGAAGAGATTGTGAAGTTGCATGGGATACCGTCGAGTATCGTATCAAATAGAGATTTGCGGTTTACGTCGATGTTTTGGAAGAGTTTATAAGGTGTTTTGGGTACTAAGTTGAGGATGAGCTCTACTTATCATCCACAGACAAATGGTCAGATAAAGAGGACTATCCAATCTTTAGAGGATTTACTGAGAGCTTGTGTGTTGGATCACGGGGGATCTTGGGATAGTCATTTGTCGTTGATTGAGTTTACTTACAATAACAATTATCATGCTAGTATTGGAATGGCACCGTATGAGGCGTTGTATGGTAGACGATATCAGACTCCCTTGTGTTGGTATGAACCAGGCGAGAGTGTAGTGCTTGGACCTGAGATCGTGCAGGAGATGACTGAGAAGATTAAAATGATACAAGAAAGAATGAAGGCTTCTCAGAGTCAACAGGAGAGTTATCATGATAAGAGGAGAAAAGCTCTTGAATTCTAAGAGGGAGACAATGTGTTCTTGAGAGTTACTCTGGTGAATGGTGTCGGAAGAGCTTTGAAGTCTAGAAAGCTCATTATGCGTTTTGTTGGTTCATATCAGATTTTGCAAAGGATCATAATGGTATCATATCGAATTGCGTTACCACCATCGCTTGCGAATTTGCATGATGTGTTCCATTTGTCGCAGTTGAGGAAGTATGTGTGTGATCCATCGCATGTGATTCAGATGGATGAAGTTCAGGTAAGAGATAAATTGACTATTGAAGTTTTACCATTGAGGATAGATGGCCGAGAAATGAAGCAGTTACGAGGAAAATAGATTGTCTTGGTAAAGGTATTGTGGGGTGGACCAGCAGGTGAAAGTTGGATTTGGGAACGTGAAGATCAGATGAAGGAGTTGTATCCTACTCTGTTTGTTCTAGGTAACATTTTTTAGGATAAAAATTCCTAAAGTGGGGGAGTGTTGTAACACCCCAATTTCATAATTTAATTATGTATGCAATTATTTATGAACATGTGGTAAATTATGGTATTTTTTGGAATATTAAGAAGAATGAAATATTTTATTAAATAGTGATATTATAATAATTGGATATTATTTAAATATTATTATTAAAAATAAAATAAAATAAGTTAGAGGTCTAAGGGGTAGGATGGTCTTTTGAGAAGTTATGAGAAAAGGTTAATAAGATCAATTTCTCATAATCGTGTTTTTGGTGAAGACTGAAGGTTGCTCTGAAGAACAAGGAGACAAAGGTTGAATTGCTCAAGAAGTGATTGTGAAACTCAATCGAATAAGGTATGAGGAGTAGTTCTCTTTCAATATCTATAATGTATTGAGGGTCTTATGAGAAAAAGGGAATTTTTGAGGGAAACCTTAGGGTTAAGAGAATTATTGATGGGTTTTGATGATTCTATGTTGTTAGATGTTATAGACGACTATTCTAGGATGATAATATGTTGTATAAGTGATTTTTGTGTTTTTCTACTGTAAATTGGTGTTTTTGAGAGTTTTGGGCATATTTGTGGTGCGTGGAAAATCGCCTTCTCGCTTAGTGAGCGAGTGGAATTTCGGAAAGTTCGCAAACAGAGAAGTGCTCGCTTAGCGAGCTAGATGTTAGCTTAGCGAGACCTGTAGCTTTTTGAAAAATAATTTCTTTTTCTTGGATGACTCGTAATGATTTGTATTTTTGTGTTATGTTGCTATGATGTTATTGTAAGTTCTTGTCATGTTATAATAGGCTAAATGTGTAAGAATAATGATAAAACGATGTTATGATGATTATGTTGTAAAATGATGCTATGTAGTATTTATAATATGAGTAGGGAACATAGATGTATGAAGGACAAATGATATATAATGATGAATGCAAATGCAAATGTTGATTAAGATGATTATGTCATTGTTGTTGCATCGTTGCATTCATGGCATTCTTATGATGATTGAGGCTTCAATCCCATAGTGTGGATTGAGGTGTTGTGCTTATGTTGTGCTCCCTTGTGGAGGGTTAATGGCCAGTGTCCATCACATGTTAAAATCTGTTGTGAATAGGATACCTTAGCAACAAAGTATAATAGGTTTCTTATGATCAAGAAACCCGCAAGGGTTAGGGTTTAGGGTTACCAAAGATAACAACAAGGATTGGTTATAAACTATTATTCTTTCCTTTATCTTTAAAACAAGATTACAAGTATACAAGAATAATGAATAACCTCTCTCACTTTTGAATTATGGTTTTATCTTCCTATTTTCCCTTATTCAAAATATGAGAGACTCGTATGCTATTTATAATAAAACTAACACACTAACCTAATGGGCTTTTTAACAATTACCCATTACAAGCTAACTTAGGGTACAAGCTAACTTAAACAATTGGATCCATAACACAAGGCCCAACTAAACAATAACATGTGAGCAGACTTCGACGACATGCTATTCGTACTAAGTTTTATTCCAATATTCCACAAATCTCCACCTTGGAACACACCCTATACTAACAAGAAACAAACTAGTTTTCTTCATGTTGCTTTATCAACTGCATAAAGTGGAAAAACTTGCAACTGATCAACGTCTTGGAGATCATATTAGCAGCATTATAACCTATCGAAACCTCCAGCACTTGGACTTTTCCACGCTCGATTACCCCACTAATGAAATGCGGTCTCACATCAATGTGCTTGGTTCGCACATGATAGGCAGAGTTCTTCGACAGATGTATTGCACTTTGACTATCACATTTAACAATGATTCTTAGAACTTGAAGTTTCAGATCCTTTGCAAAACCTTCAAGCCACAATGCTTCATTTACAACTTCAATTAGAGCTATATATTTTGCTTCAGTGGTTGATAAGGCAACAACCTTCTGAAGTGTTGCTTTCTAACTAATTGTTGTGCCAAATATAGTGAAAACATATCCATAAATAGATTTTCTAGAATCCATACAACCTGCATAATCAGAGTCGACATATCCTTCAATTTCTGCTTTACTATCTTCACCCAAGGTTCCACCATAAATTAGGTCTCTATTCAGAGACCCATTTATGTACCTTAAAATCCACTTCAATGCTTGCCAATGAGCCTTTCTAGGATTCGACATGTACCTGCTTACAAGACTTACTGCATATGTTATCACTACAAGAAAAAAAAGAGATTTACGACACTTGATTTGCGACAGTTATCACAAAATCGTCGTTATTCCTGCATTGCGACGGTTGCCACGACAGTTAGGATCAACTGTCGTAGATTTTTTGCGAAAGTTATGAAAAATCGTCCTTATTTCTGGACTGCGACGGTTGTCACGACAGTTAGAGACTAGATTGCGACGGTTGTCACGACAGTTAGAGACTAGATTGCGACGGTTGTCACGACAATTATCATAAAATTGTCCTTATTATATTTTTTACTTAACTTTTTATTTTATAATTTTTTTTTATTGAGCGCTAAATAAAAAGGAAAATTTGTTCCTCCCAATTCATAAAAAAATCCTTATCAACTCCTCAACTGAAAACTCAATTTACTTCAATATATTATAATTTTTTTTTATATAATTGTTTTGATAAACACACTATTATATGTATAAACATTTATAAAATATATGTATAAATATTTATAAACAATTATAAAATTCATTACTAAAAACATTTATAAAATATAATTATATTAATAATTAAACTCAAAATACATAATTTTTTTAGAAATTAGAGTTAATTTTATTAAAAATATTTTATGTATCAAAATTAAACTATAAAATTAAAATATTATATATACTCACAATAAAAACTTAAATTTAGAAATAAAAATAAAAATGAAAATATTATATCCAAAATTAAAATATCCAAATTAAATTATATATATCAAAATTTTAGAAACAATTTTTATATTAAAAATTAAATCCAAAATTAAACTATATATATTTAAAATACTATAAATATATATTTAAAATACTATAATTATCAGAAAGATAAAATATCAATAAAGTTCTCATTAATCAAAGAGAAATAAGAGAAAAAAAATAAATTTAAGTAAAATGAAACTATCATTACGACGCTGAACCTAGTGTCGTCAATCCATTCCGTTCACAAAGGCTGCGACGGTGAACCTACCGTCGTCCTCCTAAAATCATCTTTTGCGCTCAAACATTCAAGTTTTTTGTTTCTTTTTCTTTTATTTTTCATAGACACAGACTCTCATCGCTCACACCTTTGGAGAAAAAGGGAACAAACATTTTCTCAACCACTCACGCCGTCACTACGAATCACCGTCAAAGCAACCACCATCAATTCGAATCTTAACAGGTTTGTCTTCTCGAACCCTAAATTACTTCTCAAATCCTAATTTACTTCTAAAACCCTAAATCACTTATCAAACCCTAAGTGTTTTCTGCAAATATGTGTGTTTTCGTTAGACTATTTTCAATGGGAATGATATGGTTTTTGTTCGTGTCATTTGGACCTGCTCCACCTAAGGCATAAACCCACAATGGTATTATTTTATTTCAATTTCGTGGTCTTTGTTCTTGTTTTGCAATCGTTACTCTTAGTTGTATTCCTTTGCCAAATTCTAACTTCAAAATTTCTATTACCGTTTAGTGCACTTCCTGCAGATGAGTGGTTTGTCGAAACTACAAAGGCGATAATAAACAAACTCTTGCTCGGGGCATCAGGGTCGGAGACATCTGATATTGATGAAGATCACATTATTGTTCATGATAAGGCTGTCTCAGATTCAGATATTGTTTCTTCCCTGTCTAATATGGACTCCACTGAATCTTTTGTTTCGGCTAGCATAGCAGAACTTGACAATCCCTCTAGCCTGGAGGAGATCGGATCGGAAGACGATCTGTTCTTCACCTACATTGACGTGGAGAAGCTCAGAGGGTGTAGTAATGGTGCGAATCGTGGGGGGAATTGATCAGATCAAAGTGATCACGGTAACGAAGCAGGGCTTAGTGGGAAAACGACGGGGAGAAGAGTCTGAATGAAGTTATTATGCCGAGAACGAGGCATAGGCATAGTTGATTTATTGACAATACAACATCGACGAGTATGTTAGGAGAGATCATGGATGCAAAGAAAGTTATGCCTCCTGATAAACTCGCTGAGCTTTGGACTTATGATCCAAAACGTGCCAAGAGGCTTTCTTCGATCATTACTATAAATTTTTATCACGTCACAAAATAGTAATTTAAATCTACATATTTCTTTTTTCAATTAAGTTTCACCATTTGTTGACTTCAGTTTTTATACACAAAAATTATTTATGGCTGATAGGAATCTTACTAATCAGTTGTAAAACTTTTTAGAGTGACACAAATGGTCTAAGTTCTGAAAATACCGACCTCAAGCTTCGTCTGCAAGCCATGGAACAACAGGCACACCTTTGAGATGGTAGCTACTATTATCTAAATCACTTTCTTATGATACAACAAGATACATGTTTTGCATTTTTCAAATGATAATTTTTAGAACGATCTTATTAAAATTAGTTAATGATGTTGGAATTTGTTTCTGATTTTATATAGCTCTTAATGGCGTGTTGATGAAGGAAGTTGAGAGGCTTAAGATGGCTACCGGAGAGACAATGAACCCCTCAGAATCATATATTCTTGGAATACACCCGATGCAATTTGTCGGGTCAAATTTCTTTTCAATGCCACGACAACATTCAAGCCCTTCTGGTCACCAGAACATACAATTTCCTCAATTTGGTCACTCTCCATCTAACATGCAAACTCATCAGCTGCAACAATCTAATTCTCACCAAATCTCAGAGATGTTGCAAAATGATCATACATTTATATGACAATTTTTCATACATTTATAGAAATAGAGATGTCAATAAGTTGAAACAATCTTACGATGAATTTGAGCTTATGGCGTGTTAACCTTTTTGCAGGATCAAAGTTATCCTCGATCTCCTAACTCTAAGGAGGCTAGAAGAAATAGAACAGTTGGTTTTTGACAGTCAAAACAAGACCAAATGTAAATTACTTAGGTGGTTTGACTGTGTAGAACCTAAATTACTTAGGTGGTTTGATTGTGTAGAATGTAAATTACACTCTTTTGTGTAGAATGTAAATTACTTAGTGGTTTGATTGTGATTATGTGTTTATGGTTTTTTTTAATATAATAAGATAATAAAAATCACTTGTTTATTTTTTGGATTATACAATGGTTTTTTTAATATAATAAGATAATAAAAATCACTTGTTTATTTTTTGGATTATACAGCTGGTTCAAGATGAGATAATAATAATTTAAATAAAAAAATTGAGATGATAGTAATTTAAATAAAAAAATATTATAAATAAAATTTTATAGATAAAAATGCGACGGTTGTAACCGTCAACCACCCTATATTATATTTGAAATTAGTAAATACAATTACGACGGTTCAAACAGTCCCAACATGCATAAATTATATTCATAATTTGTAATTAAAATTATGGCGGTTGGAACCGTCGTTTTATACAATTTACGTCACTTACACAACCGTCGTAGTAAGGCCTGGCGACACACGTTTTCGTGACATAAATAAAACTACCGCTACTAGCAAATTACGACGGTTAGAACTGCCGTAACCTTCCAAAATTAACCGTCGTAACTTGCCATTTTTCTGTAGTGTATGTCGGGTCTAGTACAAACCATAACATACATCAAAGAACCTACTATAATAGCATATGGAATGCTATTTATATAAGCTCTTTCAACATCAGTACTGGGACACTGATCTATACTCAACTTGAATTGAGGGTTTGTTGGAGTCACAACAGGCTTTGAATTCGACATACCAAACTTATCAAGAATCTTCTTCAAGTATGCCTTTTGAGATAAGCATAATCTTGATTGCTTTCTATATCTCTGGATGTCAATCCTAAGAATCCTGGACGCATCTCCCAGATCCTTCATATCGAACTCCTTATTAAGTTCAACCTTCACCCTCATTGCATCTTCAACATTAATGCTTACTATTAGAATATCATCCACATAAAGCAACAAAATAACGAATGAATTACCAGGTTGAAATCTGAAGTAAACACAGTGGTCAAACTGACTTCTGATGAAACTTATGCGTGCCATGAACTTGTCGAATCTCCTATTCCACTGTCGAGGAGATTGTTTCAGCCCATATAAAGATCTCTTCAGTTTGCACACATACTATTCTTTCCCCTCTTCGACATACCCTCCAGGTTGCCTCATCAGGATTATTTCATCAAGATCACCATACAAGAACGCAGTCTTCACATCCATCTGTTCTAGTTCAAGGTCGAACTGTGCCACCATGGCAAGCAACATTCGAATGGACACGTGCTTCACAACAGGAAAGAACACATCATTGAAGTCAACACCTTCTTTCTGAGTGAACCCCCTTGCAAACAACCTTGCCTTGTATCTCTTCAAAGTCATTCCTTCAATTCCTTCCTTAACTTTGAAAATCCATTTACAGCTGACTAACGTGGCTCCAGCAGGTTTCTTGATTAGTTCCCAAGTATTGTTATCATGAAGAGATTTCATCTCATCATCCATGGCCTTCAGCCATTCAGTCTTATTCTGACTCCTCATAACTTCCTTATAGTCTCTAGGTTCTTCGTCTAGAACCTCACTTGCAGAGATTAAGGCATAAGTTATAACATCTGCATACCCAAGTCTCTAAGGTGGCTTGATGACTCTTCTCAACCTGTCTCTTGCCAGAAGGTAGTCATTATCAGTCTCTTCATCTTCAACAACAGTTTCTACTTCTTCGACTTCATCTGGGTCATGCAATTCAGCATCACTATGATCCACCTCAACAAGAATTTCTCCATGTTCCAGCTCTTCGACATCATCGTCAGTTTTCTTGAAAGCCATCTCAGCTTCATTGAAAAATACATCTCGACTGGTGATACACCTCATGTGACTTGGCTCTAGGCACCATAGCCTATAAGCTTTGAATCCTTCATGATATCCCATGAACATGCATTTCAGAGCTCTGGGTTCAACCTGGTCTTTCATAATGTGAGTATAGGATACACAACCAAATACTCTCAGTTTGTTGAGATCTGGTGGATGTCCCGACCAAACTTCTTCAAGTGTCTTCATATCTAACGCAATCGAAGGACATTTATTTATCAAATATGTTGTTGTCGAAACAACCTCAACCCAAAACACCTTCTTTAATCCAGCATTAACCAACATGCATCTAACCCTTTCGAGGATTGTTCGATTGAATCTCTCAGCTAGCCAATTTTTCTGAGGAGTACCTGCTACAGTCTTATGCATTGTAATCCCAGACTCGACACAGTAATTGTCGAAAGCTTCATTGCAGAATTCGAGGCCATTATCAGTTCTCAACCTCTTGACCTTTCTGCCAGTTTGAGTTTCGACTAGAACCTTCCAACTCTTGAAATTCTCAAAAGTTTCATCCTTCATCTTCTGAATGAATACCCATAACTTTCTGGAACAGTCATCAACTATGGATAGAAGTATCTTGCACCTAAATATGAAGGATTTCTTGCAGGTTCCCAAAGATCAGCATGGATGTAATCAAGGGATCCACGTGCTCTTTGTCTACCTTTGTTAAACTTCACCCTACATGATTTACCAAACACACAAAGTTCACAAAACTCCAACTTCTCGACTTTGTCACCACCTAGCAGGTTCTGTTTCCCCAGTTCGATCAGGCCTCTCTCACCGACATGGCCCAATCTCATGTGCCATAATTGTGTCTTCGACAACAGTTTCGTGGATGCAACATTTGTCGAACCACTTACAACTTCATCCTCTAGGGTATACAAGCCTTGTTTCTTCACGCCTCTCAAGGCTTCCTTTGACCCCTTCATGACTCTTAGGATATTTTTATCTCCTTGAAATACATATCCCTTCTTGTCGAGTTCACCAAGAGAAATCAAATTTCTTTTCAAGTCAAGTACATACCTAACTTCAGTCAGTAGTCTAATTGACTCATCATGGAGCTTGAATCTCACAGATCCAATACCTGCAATTTTGCAAGCTTTGTTGTTTCCCAACAACAGTGATCCACCATCTTGATCACATAATTCCTTGAACAAATCTTTGTTTGGAGTCATGTTCCAAGTACAACCTAAATCCATAATCCACTCTTTTCTTGAGTCACTACTTAAAACCATAAGAACATAAGATGATTCGAAATCATCTTGAACAATGGTTACGTTGCCATTATCCTTACCTCCATGATCTTTCAGGCGTTCAGGATACACCTTTCGAATGTGACCCTCCTTCTTACAATGATAGCATCAAACACTAGATGTTTCACCACTATAAGACTTATGCTGACTTTTTCCATTCTTCTTGTCGAACTTACCATCCTTTCGTAATAATTTCACCTTAACGGCCAAACCTTCACCAACCATCGAAGGTTTATGCTCCTTTTGTCCGTTCAAGTCCTTAGAGTACAAGGAAGATTGAACATCTTCAAAGGTCAGAGACTCTCTTCCATACAAGAGGGTTTCTTTGAAGTGAGCATGTGTTTTGGGCAAAGCGCATAACAACAACAACGCTTGATCTTCGTCATCGATCTTCACATCAATATTTTTAAGATCAAGAATCAGCTTGTTGAACATATCCAATTGCTCATCCAACACGCTGTCTTCACTCATCTTGAATGAATACAAGGCTTGCTTCAGGTAGAGTCGATTCACCAACAATTTGGTAATGTACTAACCTTCAAGTTTCAACCATAACCCTGACACCATCGTCTCCTTTGATACCTGTCGAAGAACATTATCACCAAGGCTCAACAATATTGTGTCGTGTGCTTTCTCAATCATGGTTGTCTTTTCAGTTGTCGTCATCACAACATTCATGGTCGTCTCTCCCTTCAATGCTTCCAAACAACCCTGTTGAACAAGTAGGGATTTCATCTTCAAGCGCCACATATCGAAATCGTTCACTACGATGAACTTTTCAATCTCATACTTTGTTGAAGGCATCTTTGACACCAATTTATTGTGAATAAGATACCTTAGCAACAAAGTATAATAGGTTTCTTATAATCAAGAAACCCACAAGGGTTAGGGTTTAAGGTTACCAAAGATAATAATAAGGATTGGTTATAAATTTCTATTCTTTCCTTTCTCTTTAAAACAAGATTACAAGTAGGGGTGGCAAAACGGACCGCCCGCCCCTCCCCGTGCCCGCCCCGCCTAAAGCCCGCCAAAAAATAGCGGGGCGGGCATGCCCGCCAAGTTGAAATGGGCATAAAAGTCTAGCCCGCCCCGCCAAGGTGGCGGGTTGGCGGGCGGCGGGCTTGCCCGCCTTCTTTTTTAATTTTTTTTTCTATTTTTTTTAAATAAATTAAATAGTTCTTTTTTCTACATTTCAATAAAAATACATCAAACCAACATTTAAAAAGCATAATTTTTATTAGCCTAAAACATCAACTTTTAGTGAAATAATATTCTTATCATATATAACATCACATTTAGTATTTTAAATGATCTAAATTCAAATTTCGATCACACTTTTGTCATTATTCATTAGAAAAATTCAAAATATTTGTCCAACAATAAAGAAAGAGAAAATAGATTAATCATAATAATCTAATAACAACTTATGTACATATCACAAACTATTTTCATAGGCTCTTCCAAATACTTAAATAGAGCTATTATATAGGTGTGGCGGGCTTTGGCGGGCGGCGGATTTTGGCGGGGCGGGTTTTGGCGGGTGGCGGGATTTAGCGGGGCGGATTTTGGTGGGCGGCGGACCTAAAATCCCAACCCAACCCGCCACTTTTTGGCGGGTGCGCGGGCCGGGCCGGCGGGCCACGACCCGTTTTGCCACCCCTAATTACAAGTATACAAGAATATTAAATAACCTCTCTCACTTTTGAATTAGGGTTTTATCTTCCTATTTTCCCTTATTCAAAATATGAGAGACTATTATGTTATTTATAATAAAACTAACACACTAACCTAATGGGCTTTTTAACAATTACCCATTGCAAGCTAACTTAGGGTACAAGCTAACTTAAAAAATTGGATCCATAACACAAGGCCCAATTAAACAATAACATGTGAGCAGACTTCGACGACATGCTATTCGTACTAAGGTTTGTTCCAATATTCCACAAAATCAGTTCTACATGCATTTATAAAGTTGCATTTCATTCTTGGTGGCATAGCATGATTGCATTTGTTTTGTGATGATGTGATTTGATGTTGTTGTATGTGGGTGAGATTTGGTGTAAATGACATATGATTGTGTGTTGTCTTGTAATTTTGTCTTTATATTATTATATTGAATGTGAATTTACTCACCCTACTTACCTTTCGTGATGGTCTATTATGCCATCATGCAGATACTCAAGAATTGTTTGGTGATCGGAAGTAGCTTGGAATGCGTCTCTTGTCATTTATAGAGTCTAGGTGGTGTCCTGCTCTGTGTCGTGTAACACTGGGGAACGCTTGGATTATTTTCATTATTTTTCTTGTTTTAACACATGATTGATGATGTTTTTGTTAGAACAATTATGGTTATAAACCTCTAAGAGTTTTGATGATAACAAATATTATTATGCAAGAATAGAAGTTCTAATGACTCTCTTTATTATATGTGTAGAAGAGGAAGTTATTTAAAGAAGACGTGCTTTATTAGAAGATACATTGAGCCGTATATAGAAGATACACTTATTGAAGAATCCATCATTTAATGACATGGTTTAATAGCTGCGCATCAAGACTTTATTATCTCTGATTTATGTCTATAAGATGATGATCCTCCTAATAAAGGAATTAATTAAAGGATATATTAATTAATGGTAAAGACAAGTATCTCTTGTTATGGAAGGAGTTTATGGTATTAACTAATATCCTAAATTAGCTCAAGATGTCTCCAACGGCTAGAATATTCAAGAACTATATAAAGGAATCAAATTGAAGATTTGATATACCACACTTACGAGAAAAAGACTTATTCATTTGTGCTAAACTCTTGTAACATTCACTTAGTGATCATAGCTTTATTAGAAGCAAAATAGTTACTTTATTATTATTATTGTAAAAGTTAAGTAAAATCCCTTGAGTGACTAGTTTCAGTCAGAAGACTCAAGAAGACATTGACTGTAGGTCAGTGTCTGTATTCAATTATTGAATAGTGGATTAAGACCTCAGTGATAGAGGCAAAATCACCTTGGCGGGTGGACTGGACGTAGTTTGAGTTCAAACGAACCAGGATAAATCAACTTGTCATAGACGTTAATTTTAAGTTGTTAAGAAAACCTAATTCCAACCCCCCTTCCTTGTGTTTTACGCACCTTCAATTGGTATCAGAGCGCTAGGTTCTGAGAAATACACTTAACCGTGTCAGTAAAAGATCCAGAAGTTAAAACACATGGCAGACACTGGCAATAACAACAATGAATACCAAAATGAAAAGATCAACGCAAAACCTCCAATGTTCAATGGTGACAACTTTGACTACTGGAAGGATGTTCTGGAAAGTTTCTTTCTAGCTCTAGATGGAGATCTTTGGGACATGGTGACAGATGGATACACTCATTCTATTGGAGCAGATGGTCAGAAGATTGAAAGAAAAAATATGACAGCTCAACAGAAGAAGGAATTCAGAAATCATCACAAAGCTAGAACCATACTTCTGAGTGCTATTTCATATACAGAATATGAGAAAATTACTAACAGAGACTCAGCCAAACACATGTTTGATTCCCTGAGGATGACACATGAAGGCAACACTCAAGTCAAGGAGACTAAAGCTCTAGCCCTCATCCAGAAGTATGAAGCATTCAAAATGGAAGAAGATGAGACAATTGAAAAAATGTTCTCAAGGTTCCAAATTCTGGTAGCTGGACTGAAAGTTCTGGACAAAGGCTACTCAACAGCAGATCATGTAAAGAAGATCATCAGAAGCTTGCCAAAGGCTTGGAGGCCCATGGTAATTGCTCTAAAGCTATCAAAAAATCTGAATGAAATATCTTTAGAAGAACTGATCAGCTCCTTGAGAAGTCATGAGATAGAACTATAAGAAAATGAACCCCAAAAGAAAGGTAAGTCTGTAGCTCTTAAATCTAACAAATCTGTTTCTAAAGCTTTACAGGCAGAAGAAGAAGAAAGTTCTGGATGCTCATCAAAAGAAGATGAATTATCTCTTCTATCCAGAAGAGTCCAACAACTCTGGAAGCATCGTCAAAAGAAGTTCATAAATACCATAAGAACAAGCAATCACTCTGAAGCAACATCTGGTCACAAGAAACCCAGAAGCAAAGAAGTTGTGTGCTATGAATGCAAAGAACCAGGACACTACAAGAGTGAATGTCCAAAACTCCAGAAAGAGAAACCCAGAAACAAATTCAACAGAGAAAAGAAAAAGAGTCTCATGGCAACATGGGATGATTCTGAATCATCTAAAGCAGAGTCGGATTCAGAAGATGAACATGCTAACATTGCACTAATGGCAAAAATACCAGAAGATGATCACTCATCAGAATCAGAATCAGACTCAGATACAGAAGAGGTATTCTCTAAACTTTCTAGATCTCAATTAGAAGCTAGACTCTCAGAAATTCTTGAAAAATATCAGAAACTTCAATTCAAATACAAAGACATGAAACAAAGTCTGGTATCTGAATTAGAAGAAGTTAGAAAACTAAAAACAGAAAACTCAGAGCTGAAAGAAAATATTTTTGAATGCAAAAACTCTCTTGAAAAACTTAAAGCTCAGAAGGAATCTGAATTAGAAGATCTAATCAATTCTGATAGTATCATAAAACAATATGACTATGGTTTTCAAAAATTTTCTAGCTAAAAGCATAGATAGAAGCGAAATTTCATCTATGATCTATGGAGTTAGCAGAAATGATAGAAGAGGTATAGGCTATGTAAAAACTAAAGAAACTCTGAAGTTTAAAAAGATTAATGACATTGTCATAAAAACTAATACTCCTCTAAGTTCTCATTTTACCTATGGTCATAACCATGACTTAATATATACTAGTGAGTCATCTTGTTCCACAAGTTCTGATTTGAAACCTAAAATAAATCAAAAGTTTGTGAAAACTAACAAACATGGACCCAGAAAAATATGGGTACCCAAAGATAAAATTGTGTATGTTGCAAATGTCTTTAACAGCAAAACTGAAACACCAATCATGGTACCTGGACTCTGGATGCTCACGACACATGACGGGAAGAAAGCATATGTTCCAAAGTCTTGAATTAAAAGATGGAGGCCACGTAGGTTTTGGAGGCAACCAAAAAGGAAAAATAATTGGCTCTGGAACTATTGGTAATGGAAACCTTCCCTCTATCTCTAATGTTCTATTAGTAGAAGGATTAATGCATAATTTATTATCCATAAGTCAATTAAGTGATAATGGCTATGGCATAATCTTTAATCAAAAGTTCTGTAAAGGCTTTAGTCAGAAAGATGGAACAATCCTCTTCAGTGGAAAGAGAAAGAACAACATATATAAAATTAAACTTTTTGAATTAAAAAATCAGAATGTAAAATGTCTAATGTCTGTGGAAACTGAGCAATGAGTCTGGCACAGAAGATTGGGACATGTTAATATGAGAAGATTATCTCAACTTAACAAACTCAATCTGGTCAGAGGACTTCCAAACTTGAAGTTCAACTCAGAAGCTCTGTGTGAAGCATGTCAGAAAGGCAAATTTTCAAAACCTGCCTTTAAAGCTAAAAATGTTGTATCTTCCTCTAGACCATTAGAACTTCTGCACATTGACTTATTTGGACCAGTGAAAACTGCTTCAGTCAGTGGCAAGAAGTATGGATTGGTGATCGTAGATGACTTCAGCAGATGGACATGGGTAAAGTTCCTTAGACACAAGGATGAGTCAATTGCTGTATTTTTTAACTTCTGCAAACAAGTTCAAAATGAAAAAGAATTTAAAATTATTAAAGTTAGAAGTGATCATGGTGGAGAATTTGAAAACAAAAAATTAGAATCATTTTTTAATGAAAATGGCATCTCTCATGATTTTTCTTGTCCTAGAACTCCACAACAAAATGGGCTTGTAGAACGTAAGAATAGAACATTGCAAGAGATGGCCAGAACCATGGTCAATGAGACTAACATGGCTAAACATTTTTGGGCAGAAGCAGTAAATACATCATGCTATATTCAGAATAGAATCTCTATAAGACCTATTCTTGAAAAGACTCCTTATGAATTGTGGAAGAACAGAAAGCCCAACATTTCTTATTTTCATCCTTTTGGGTGCAAATGTTTTATTCTGAATACTAATGATCCTCTGAATAAATTTGACTCTAAGGCACAAAAGTGTTATATGTTAGGATACTCTGAACGTTCAAAGCGATACAGAGTATACAACACAGAAACACGTATTGTCATAGAATCTATTTATGTCAAATTTGATGATAAGCTTGGTTGTGAAAAACCAAAGCAGAATGAATCTCTTGCAGATATAGAAGTTGAAATTTCTACAAACAGAACATCTAAAGAACAATCACCTACATAACAAAACAAGACAATCACTCCAACAATCTCTGAAGAACCCACTCAGAAGAAACTATCCAGAAGCAAGCTGAATCATCCAGAAGATAAAATCTTGGGAAAGAAGGATGAACCAATCAGAACAAGATCATCATTCAAAAAATCTGAAGAATCTCTAATGGGACTAGTCTCCCTGATTGAACCAACTTCTGTAGAAGAAGCTCTCTCAGAAAATGATTGGATTCTGGCTATGCAAGAAGAACTTAATCAATTCACCAGAAATGATGTATGGGATCTAGTTCCTAGGCCCAGAGGATTCAACATCATTGGCACCAAGTGGGTATTCAGAAACAAGCTAAATGAGCAAGGAGAAGTTGTCAGAAACAAAGCAAGACTGGTTGCACAAGGTTATAGTCAACAGGAAGGAATTGACTACACAGAAACCTATACCCCAGTCGCCAGGTTAGAATCAATCAGACTTCTAATTTCATTTGTTGTAAACCATGATATCATTCTATATCAAATGGATGTCAAGAGTGCATTTTTAAATGGTTATATTGATGAAGAAGTGTATGTACACCAACCCCCTAGCTTTGAAAATACAAAATTTCCAGAACATGTTTTCAAACTCAAAAAATCTTTATATGGTCTGAAGCAAGCTCCCAGAGCTTGGTATGAAAGACTAAGCATTTTTCTTCTGGAAAATGATTTCATCAGAGGGAAAGTGGATACAACACTTTTCAGTAAAAACATTAAAAATGATCTTCTGATATGCCAAATTTATGTAGATGATATAATATTTGGTTCTACTAAAAGTGCCTTGGGAAAGGAGTTTGCTAAGTCTATGCAGGCAGAATTTGAAATGAGCATGATGGGAGAATTAAAGTTCTTTCTGGGAATCCAAATAAATCAAACATCAGAAGGAACATATATCCATCAAAGCAAATATGTCAAAGAACTTCTGAAGAAATTTGATTTATCAGAAAGTATCATCTCTAAAACTCATATGCATCCTACATGTATTCTGGAGAAAGAAGAGGTAAGTAAGAAAGTAGATCAGAAACTCTACAGAGGTATGATTGGCTCTCTCCTCTATCTAACTGCTTCTAGACCAGATATTCTATACAGTGTATGTTTATGTGCTAGATTCCAATCAGATCCTAGAGAAACTCACTTAACAGCAGTTAAGAGAATTTTTAGGTATCTGAAAGGTACTACTAATCTTGGTTTATACTACAGAAGATCCAAAGATTACAAACTTGTAGGATACTGTGATGCTGATTTTGCTGGAGACAGAATAGAAAGAAAAAGTACTTCTGGAAGTTGTCAATTTCTGGGAGATAATCTAATTTCTTGGTCTAGCAAAAGGCAGTCAACCATAGCATTATCAATTGCAGAAGCTGAATACATTGCAGCAGCTGGATGCAGTACTCAGATGCTCTGGATGAAAAATCAGCTTGTGGATTTCAACATTTATGAGAGTAACTTTCCCATCCTCTGTGATAATACTTCTGCTATTTGTCTCTCTAAAAATCCAATTTTACATTCTAGAGCTAAACACATAGAAGTTAAACATCATTTCATTAGGGACTATACTCAGAAGGGAATTTTAATGTTAAAATTCATAGATACAAATCACCAATGGGCTGATATTTTTACAAAACCCCTTCCTGAAGACAGATTTAATTTCATTCTAACCAGCCTTAGTATGAAATTATGTCCAGAATGAAAATGATTTAATTATATGTCTTTAACTCTCAGAAGTTCTGAACTTAATCCTCTATTTCATTCTTTCAGAAGATATTATTTTCTAACTGTTTAATTCTGAGAACTTTTGTTCAAAAGAATAACATGCAGATCTTTACATCAACAAGTGTCAACAAGGCTCTAAGGAGTCCTATCAGAATCAGAACAAGTGTCCAAATTCTGAAGAGTGACAGAACATGCATTGGACAACTGTCCTCTACAGAAGGACATCTGTTAAAATTCTGGGAAACTGAAACGTCTGACTTGACACAATAATGGCAAATATCTTTTTGGTAACTATTCCAAGATCTTTTACGTCTTCCCATATGTTTGTTGCATTAATTACATATCATCATTATGTTTTTAAATTAAAATTTTCCCACAAATTTCTCGTATTATTCAATGAAATTTTTTTTCTATATTAACAACTTTTTACTTTCACTTTTCTCTTTTACCTTCATTGTCTTTTTACTTTAAAATTTTTCACTTTCACATTTTCGTCCTCTCTGAATTTTCTTAAAACCCTAAACCCTAAAAACTCATCTTAGTAACAATGGCTTCCTCCTCGCAACAACAACAACAAGACTCAACAGATGTGCTCTTTGTTGAACCTGTGAAGACTTTTATCACTCCAACTGACAAACTTGAAGTTCTGTGTGAGCTATTTGTGGATTTTGATAGCTTGAAAGACAATGGTTTTGACCTACTTCCTGCCGTCGAAGCTCAAGGTTGGGAGAAATATTTTGATCGTCTCATGGGACCAGTTTTCCCTAAATTGGTTAAGGAGTTCTAGGTGTATGCAAGTGCTTCCAACACTCATGTTACTTCATATGTGCTGGGAAAGAGAATCATAATCTCAGAAGACCACATTGCTAGGCTAATTGAATCTGATGGCAATGGAATCAAGTGTAGTGAAATGGAAAATCTGTCAGATACCAAACTGATAGCTAAAGAAATCTTCACTTCTGGCCAACCTTCTAACAAGATAAAGGATCTGAAGATTCATCTTAGAATTTGGGCCAAGATCATTCTTGGAAGCATCTGCCACAGGAAAGCAACAAACTCTCCAGATTATATTGACATGGATCAACAGTTCTTGCTGTACTTTATTGCTAAGCAGAAGAAGGTTAACCTTGCACACTCTTTATTTAATCATCTGAAAAACAGTGTGAAGGAAACTAGGGATGAAAGGCATACCCAAACCCACGGGCCCCACCCGCACCCAAACCCGAGTCAACGGGTGAAAACCCGATTTGACTGGGTTTGGGTTCGGGTTCGGGTGCCACCCGATATTTCGGGTGCGGGTTTGGGTAGTGTGAAACCCACACCCGAAACCCGAAACTACACCCGTTTAGACTTTAATTTTAATTTTAATTGCATACTTTAATTTTAATTTTAATTGTAGATTGTAGAATTTAATTTTAATTATAATGTTAAGATATTGAAGACCTTAATTTTAATTATAATTAGGGGTGTGCAAAATATTCGGTTGTGTGCAAAATTTTAATTGAAATCTTATTTTGTAAGCAAAAATATTATAGTAGTAAATAGAACTTATAATCCTTCTTATAATTAACTAAGTAATATATATATATATATATATATATATATATATATATATATATATATATATACACACTTGAAAACTAATTAAATTTTTTGAAAAAAAAATTAATTTTGTGTTTTAGTTACGGGTTTGGGTTTGGGTGGAAAAACCCGAACCCAACGGGTGTGGGTGCGGGTGTTATTTTGCCACCCGAATAACCTTTGGGTTTGGGTTTGGGTTCGGGTGTTGATTTCGGGTGCGGGTTTGGGTAGTGTGAAACCCGCACCCGACCCGACCCGTTGCCATCCCTAAAGGAAACAAGGGAAGGAGAGAAAACCAAAAGGGATTGGATACCTCTAGGGCGTTTAATCTCTGACATCCTCCATGAGAACAAACTGGTGGACTATCTGGTTGAAGCCAAGCAGATAGAGCTTCTGGAACCAGATGTTGGCAAGCCTCTCAATGCTAAAAATCTGAAGAAGATGAAGTTCATAACTTCTATCAAGAAAGACCCCATCCTCTACTCCAGAGAGGTCAGATACTTGGATTCCTACAAGAAAGATGGTGTGGATCCAATGTTCAAGGCAACAGAACTTACTCAACAAACTCCAGATGCTGCATCAGCAAGGGGCAAGAAGAGGAAGGCTGGAGAAGGAACTTCTCAGAAGGCTTCTAAAACTACCAGAAAAACAGGTAATACTTCTGCCTCTACCTCTGAATTCATTTCTGTAGTAGAAGCAGTAACAGTAGAAATGTCTGAAGCACCCTCTGATCCAACACCTTCTGATCAAATTCCTTCTGCCCCAACTCCTTCTGAACCAACCACTCCTTTTGAACCAACCCCATCATCTGAACCAACCCCATCTTCTGAACCTATTCCACCTTCTAACCCTATTCCCTATGTCATACTGTTGCACCCCAAAATTTGCCCTCACAATACAAGACTTTGTGTGCTAAGAAAGTTCACAAGGTTCACAAGACCTTTCATGAGGTTCATGAAGTTTAAAAGATACTTTATGAGGTTCACAAGGTTCACAAGACCTCCCATGAGGTTCACAAGACATTTTATGATGGTTCACAAGGTTCACAAAGTTCACAAATAGTCAGAAGATTTGACAATTCCCTCAGACAATGCACCTCCTAAGCAGTGCATCCAAAACTAGGGTTTTGACTTTAATCAGGCTAAATGGACTTCCAAGACTTCAAGTGAGCTTCATAACATCTTATATGTGTTTAAAAAACCCCATGACAAGTTTCAAGACTTTTCTCAAAGGTTTGCTCAATCAGATGATCAGATAAGTCAAAATCAGTCAAAGTAGTTAAAAAGTCAAACTGAGGTCAAACCAAAGTCAAACTTCATGATTTTTTGCCAACATCAAGTATATGAAGTAAAATTCATCATTTGATCAAGGGTTGATCATGATTCATCAAGGATATTTCAGATCATCAAGAATCAGAGGTTTCTAAATTAGGGTTATCTCAGGAAAAGTCAACTGAACTTTGACCAGCCATAACTTTCACATGCTTCATCACCAATTTTCCATCCAAAGCTCATTTTTAAGGAAATTTAATTCTCTACAACTTTGTGTCTCACAAGCCAATCCCAAAAATGCTTCATTTGGAAGGTATGAGCTAAGACATTATAGGTCCTTTTGAAAGTCAACAAAAAGTCAACAACTTCAAAAGGGCATAACTTGAGAATGATAAATGATATGGACATGAAACCAGTGGGGTTGGTTAGAGGACTCTTCAAGCTTTCCAAAATGTCCAAGAACACCCTCATAGCATTAAAATTGAAGGATTTTTGTCCTTGCAAAGTTGGAAATTTTTTGGTTGGTTTATGAAGAAAATGGAGGTTTAAAACCAATTTTTTCTAAATGGGCTTGCCATATGATGATCCAATCCATACCAATACTTCATGCACGACCCAAGTCTCTAAAATTCATATTTTTCATCATTTTATTTTATTTATTTTGATTTTATTCATTTAAAATCATTTTAAATTAAAATAAAATAGAAAAATCAAATATTTAAAAGAGATTGAGCTTCTAGAAAGTCATAAAGGTTGCTTGGATCAAATTGATACAAAAATAATGGTGATTGGATTGAAATAGAAAGGGTTTATTCAAGAATATTTGAATTTTAAGTCTTAATCTTTTTCAATCTTTTCCAATCAAATTTTCCACACAATGATTCATTCTTTTTGACCTAATCCATTACACTATAAGTATACAACACAAACATAATGCAAGGACACGAATTTCTGGCCTCCAAGAGTAAGTTCATATTTTCAAAAATCACACAAAAACTTCAAATTAGGTTTCCTCCATACAAGAGCTTTTAAGGTATTTTTAAGACATGGAAGGATTCCTTGGACATCCCTAAACCTATCCCAGCTCTCAAAAACACATGAATCATGCTCAAATACATAACCCGAATGCATATCATTCATGCTTTTATTTTTTTCGATTTGAGTTATTTATGCAATGATAATGAAAACTAACCATTGATTTATGTTTGTTGTGAAGTATTGAAGCTTTCTGGACAATTTGATTTGAGTTTCATGGACTAGAACGATTTTCACCATGGCTAGGGTTTTCGGCCATTTTTAGAGTTTATCAATTTAGCAAATATAAATACATTCTAAGACCATGGATCAACTCTAATTGACCTCTGGATTGTGTTTGTGAACTTAATTTGACAAAATTTGGTTTGAATAATGATGTTTGAATTTCGTAGGTTTTGCTGCAATTTGAAATTCGCAGGAAATATTGTAGCAAAATTCATAGAAAATTTCGCAGGTACCATGAAGAAGATGAAGTCCAGCGCGCGTTTCTGGAAATTCAAATGTTGGATATTATATTTTTTGTATTTGTTTCTGTTTTGTATCACTAACATGCAGTTGGTCTGGTGGTAAGAGGATGCGCGTATGATGCTAAGGTTCAGGGATCGAATCCTGGATTCAGCCAATTTTTCTTATTTTTCTGTTTAATGATTAGTTTTAATATATTATGAATTGTACCATTATAACATCAGATGCGCCCTCCTGGCTGGAATGGTAAGTGTGTTTGTGTGTTGTGCAAAGGTCCTGGGTTCGATCCCCCCAGGCCTTTTTGTTTTGTTTCTTTTTTCATGATTTTCAGGAGTAAACAACAAAACCAATTGGACCATTTTCCTTATCACCAAGCGCGTGCTGGCCCAGTGGTTGGTCTTGCTGGCTAGAGTTATGAAAGCAGAGGGGCTGGGTTCAATTCCCAGCCAAGGTAAATTCTTTTTTCTCTTTTTCTCTATTATTTGTTTTGTTTGTTTATTATTAATATTAATTAAAACTATAATCCTAATTTAATAAATCCTAATATATTTCTATAAACAAAGATTAACCCTAAAACTATTTTTCTAAAACCTTAATTGAAAATATTATTTATTTGTTTATTTTAATTCTTGCTTATATTTTAATAAATCTTAATATTTTTAAATCAAACCCTAATTTGCTTCTATTAAAAATGTAATTTTATTATAATTCTTAATTTTGTAAATATAATAGTATGATTATAATTAATTCTATTTTATCTAATAATGTACATATGTTTTTTTTAATTTGTTCATCATTTAAATCTTGTATATAAATATGCTTAAAATTAAAATTCTTAATTTGTTTTCATAATATGTAAATATTCTATAAATTGTTTATAATTTAATTTTGTATGTAAATAATTTTTATTATATGTTTAAAATAGTTAAAATTGTTAATTTAATTTTGTAATTATAATTTTGTTTTCATAATATGTTTATAATTAATTTAATTTTTATAATTTGCATATAACTTAAAACTTTATAATAATTAATATAATTGTTCATATTTTTCTTATTAATCTTAAATAATTGTTTGATCTTTTAATTATTATAATGTTTTTGTTAATATTATCTATTATGTTTATTTTATTATTACTAACCCCATTTAATTTTGTATTATTTTTATTATTATTTTCTACTAACCCAATTATTATTATTATTTAATATTTTGCTTATTTATTTAATTTGCTTTTATTATTATTATGTAATTGTTCCTGGATGTAATATTTTAATAATAGTATTTAAATATTTATTTTTATGCTATGGTTAGTAAATAGGGAGTGCAACATATTTGTATATTTAAAATTAATTTAGCTCACTAAATTTAAAGATGAATATTAAAATTGTACACTCACACACGTAAGTCGATCTTTGATCGCCATCTCACTTCCTTAGGGATACCTCTCATGTTGCCTCTTACAAAAAGGTCAAGTAGGGTGTATAAAGCAAAGTCCCTCAATTTCACATCATCTAGTCCCTTAATAGATAAAAGATCAAGTCCCTTTCGAATGTTGCCTTTGTAATGATCTTGTCCCTTTCGAATAAAGATGATAGTCCCTCCGAATTGCTTATACACCTCACAGTTGCCTAAATAACAGATGACCCTTCACTTGTCCCATACATCCAAGGTAATGACTAGCTATTCCTTAATAATAGGGATAGTCTTACCATTTAAAGGATTCAAGAACAAAAAAGACTTAAGCTTAGGGTAGGTTCCTTTTAGATACTTGCTCACTTTTCAAAACAATTTCAAACACTTCACAAATTTCAAACAATTTTCAAAACAAAGGTTTTTTACGCATCTGTACATGGATCATTATCAAACTCTTAAGAAAATTTCTATTCACACACTTCACATTTCAAAAACATTTTAAAGTGAGCTAAGTAACTAAGAGCCCATGGATAACCATGGATATAAAGGGTGCTAACACCTTCCCTTTGTATAACCTACCCCCCCGGACCCAAAAATCTTTTAAAAGGTCTTTCCTGTTCTTTTATGCCTTTCCTTTGGATAAAATAAAAGTCGGTGGCGACTCTTGCTATCCGCAACATAACTAAAGTCAGTTCTCCCACCGTGTTACACATACCTGCAACTTCTGTTGTCTCCTCCATATTATCCTCACTATATCCACCAGAAAATGAACCCCATCAACCACAAACCCTATCAGACTTTGATATCCCCATTGATACAACACCCCTATCTGATATAGACCGTTCACCATCCACTGAAACACACATTGCCCTTCAAAATGTTCGTTCTGACATTAATGATTTCCAACCCCCTGAATCCCATCAAATCCCATCTTCTCAAACTTTTGAAACAAACCTCCATAGCAGTTTCCAACCACTAAATTCTGATGGCCTTGTTTTTAATCTTTCACCAATAAGAGAAAGCTCCCTGTCTTCCTATGAATCTACCCCACCTAATTCACCTACATTCATCACCATCCCTGACACACCTCCAGAAGACACTGAACCAGAAAATCCCCTTAGAACTTCTATCAATATAGAAGCTCTCCATAAATTATCCTCTGTCTCAAATAAAACTGCCATACCAGCACCAAAACCAAAACCCACGAAAACAGACATTTCTGCACTGCTGATTGCTTTTGAAACAGAAATGAAATTCAGGATAGAGGATCTGAAGACTGCTTGCTCAGAGCTTCCTGATCCAACTGCTTCTGACTTTCTGTGGGCCAAGTTTAGAAAATGGTTCAATGCTGAAACCAAAAAGCTGAAAGACATCTGCTATGACATTGCTCATCAGAACTTATGTGAGTATCTTAAAGCAGTTGTCTCAAACATTGAAAAGAATAACCCATTTCTTCTGGACAACAAACCCTGGACAGAATCAGAACCGCTAGAATCAAAATCTGGACTTCAGATGGTCTTAGTTCCTTCTGATGAAGGTCAGGATGTTGAATCTACTCAACCACCAGCAATTGAAGAATTTTCTAAAAATCAAGATGCTCTAGAAGCTGAAGAACCTCTGCCAACCAATCTTGTTCTGAAGACCTTAGAAGAATTGAAGAAGGAAAATGATATGGTTAAGCAAAGGCTGGATAAACAAGATGAAACCAATGCTGAGTTGAAGACGATGATTGGAAAGCAAGTGGAATCATCCTCTGAGATCAAGTCTCTGCTGGAGGCATTAATTACTAAGATGCATCCCTGGTTTTCTGTTTATCTTCTGCTTATCATTTTTTGTTTTATCTTCTGTTTATCATGACTGTTTAAGTTCTACTGGTTATTTTCTTGTTGGCTTTGATTCTGTTTAATGAAAAACTTATTTTGCTTCTTCACTCTTGCATTTTTTTCTGCATTTATACTTTTTGATTATGACAAAAAAGGGGGAGAAACATAGAAGATCTTGATCTATAGCAGTTTATCAAGATTTTCCTCTAACATATATATTCTAATAAAATTGTTTGAGTTGTGATTCTAAAATAGAAACAGGTCAAGTAATCAACTCAGGGGGAGCTAAGGCTAATGAAACATCTGAAGGATAAAACATCTGGGCAGACTGTTAGGATCCGGAGGTGCTAACGTCCTTAGCTCAACTAGGTTGAGTTTCAAGAGTTGTGGCAGTAATGTTGCATAGGGCATAGGGATCGGATCGATCACCCTATTGGCCTGAGAGGGCCTCTGTTGGAATGGTCTCTGCTGATTGTTGTTGCTGGTGTTGCTGGTGTTGTAATTTCTCGGAGGATACTGAGTTTGTTGCTGGTACTGAGGTTGTTGCTGATAATTTTGTTGCGGTGGTTGATAAGCTGGTTGTGGATGAGCTGGAGCGGGAATGGTGACTGCTGCCACAGACCTATGAACATATTGGGGTCTGCCCCTGTTGGCATGGACAGCATTGGTCTCACCAGTTCTTCTTGGGCCTGCAAAAGGCTTTCTTGCATTACTGGATGAGCTCGCACCGTTGTCTGAGATCTTACCCATCTTCAATAGGCTTTCAATTCTCTCCCCGGCTATGACTACGTCTGCAAAGCTGGTAGATGAGAAGGCAGCTAGCCTATCAATGTAAGTCCCCTGGAGGGTGTTCATGAACATATCAGCCATCTCCCTCTCTGACATGGGTGGCTGGACAGCAGCAGCAAGCTGTCTCCATCTTTGAGCGTATTCACGGAAGCTCTCCCTGGATGACTGGGACATCCCCATCAGGAGGGTCCTGTTGGGAGCCATATCCAGGTTGTACTGATACTGTCTGATAAAGGCCTCTGCCAGGTCCTTCCAGCATCTAATAGTTGCTCTTGTCAGATGGGAGTACCATTCCCTCGATGCTCCAGTTAAGCTATCCTCGAAATAAAACATCCATAACTTTTCGTCCATGGTATAGGCCTTCAGCCTCCCCAGAAAAGATTGTAGATGGGTCCGGGGACAGGAAGTCCCATTATACTTCTCAAAGCATGGTGGCTTAAATTTGTGGGGGATCCTGACTCCGTCTACCAAGCCCATATCCATGACATCAAAACCCAAAGAGTTTTGAGACTCTAAGGATCTTAATTTCTCAGCTATCTCATCCAGCCTTCTATCATAGGCCTCCTCCCCAGCTCCCATCACTGTGAACTGATCTTCCTGGGGGTCTTCCTGCAGTACTCTCCCTGCTGTGGCAGTCCCTGGTATATTGACAGGGATGTTGATCTCTGGATGCTGGTGGGGTCCAAAGACTGGGGGATTGACATGAGGTTGGACTCTTTCATTGTTGCTTGTCCCAGCAGTCCCTGGCTGATGGTCTTCCTGGTTTCTCCCTTCTACCAGTGCTCTTAACCTCTCCTGACTTTGAGCCATATTGTTCATCACCTCCATAAATTGTGTCATCTGAGTCCTCATTTCCAACCTCTCGTTGGTCATTTGATTTCTGACCTCTGTAAGGTCCTGCTGCATCTGATCCATCTGTATGCCCGGAAGATTGCTGCGGGTGGGGTATCTGTGTGGACGGTTGAGTGGAAACCCTCGACGTCGAGCAATAATTCCTGAGATCACAACAGAGTTAGTAACAATAAAACAAAACCTACAAAACAAAACAAGAGGTTAGTATGCAATGCAGTGTGTCTATTTGTTTCCAAGGTATCCGGCTTGGTACTTGGTCTTGACCTTTCCAGACCCCTTGAAGAAGATGCTTGTGATGTTGCTTGAAGAATTCAGATGAAACAAACCAACACATATATTACAGAAAGGTAAATGATACATAGTTTGTTTTTCCTTACAACATATGCCCTCTGAGGGGTCAAAAATACAACATAAAGAAAAGTACATAAAATGAAAGCAACAACAAGCAAAAAGTCAAACACCAAGGCCAAATTCATCCTCCTGAACTTCCTTGAGAAGTGCTTCAGTCACAGGATCAGCTGGACGCTCTGTAAGATTCCTGATAAGGAGATTCCTTGTGGCAATAGCCGCAGTTAGCTTCTTGTGCTGACTCTGGTCCTTTGACTTCTTCACTCCAGCTTTGATCTTCAACTCTGAGACCTCCCTCTGGGCTGCTGCCAGGGCTTCCTGTTGTTCTCTTGCACTAGCTTCCATCTGCTCCATCTTATCCTGAGTTCTTCTGTCCTCCTGAGTACGGGCTTCGGTGATCCTGACCCACCTTGCCTGACTCTCTTTCAGATACAAATCAGTCCTAGCTCTCTGGAATTGGGCCTCTTTGCAGGCATTCTTCAAGATCTGCTCTCCAGCCCTAGACTTCTTAATGTAATCCTCAGACTTCTCAATTTTGGCCAGATGCTCCATCCTTAGCTTTTCTAGCCTCTCAATATCCAGCCTACCATCACTCCTCTCCCAGAGGGTCTTCTGTAGAGCTTGAGTCAGCTTCTCATTTCTCTCTTTCAATTTCTCAAACTCCTCTAAGCTGACAGTTGCTGGAGGTGGTGCTGTGGAGGGTCCAGGCATATCTTCAATAGTGAAGGGCATTCCAGAAATTTGAGCCCTGGCATGTGACCACTCATAGTACTGGGCAGAGGCTACATTATTGCATCTTCCAAGAATAGTTACCCCCTTAGTTTGCACATTGTCCCAGGCCCAGGCTGCCTGCCTGACAATAGCCAGATTAGGCTTGATTTCAATATAAAGGGTCTCAGTCAGATCCTGTGCTCTAGGAGGATGGACTAATGCATAGCCCAGTTGTCTTTTGAAAAGCAGAGGGTTGTAATTGATGCAACCCTTCACTCCAATCAGAGGCACATTGGGAAATTGCCCACAACTTGTAATGATGTCTCTACCCTTTGTACTCTGAGTACACCATCTGATATCATCTGAGGTTAGAGCAATAAGCCTCCTAGCCCAGTTCTTCTGCTGGTGAGGGTTCAAGAATGCATCAGTCTTTGGCAAATGCTTGAGCAGCCAAGTATGGAACAAAGGTGCACAGCATCTCACTAATCTCCCCCTTTGCTTTTCATTCCTTTGATGAACTGAGTAGTAAAGATCTCCCAGTAAGGTGGGCACTGGGTTTCTCAGGATGAAAAGATGGACTGCATTCTTGCTGACAAATCTAGGCTCATCTGCAAAAAGTATGACCCCATATATGCTGAGGGCCAACAGAGCACAGACTGCCTTCCACTCCCCTAGGGAGGCCTTCAGACTAGCTTGAGAAGTTAAGAAATCCAGATGAAAACCAGAGATTCCAGCTTTAGATGTCAAATTCTGCCCAATCAGAACTGGTTCCAGATGTAATGCTTTGGCTATCTCCTCATTACTTGGGAAAGCCATCTCAGGGTTGAAAGGGATTCCACCCCTGATGGGCACACCAACCAATGATGAATACTCCTCCAGCAAAGGTCCCAACTGGAAATTCTGAAAGGTGAAGCACCTCAGAGGGGGATCATAGAACTGCAGGCAAGTATGTATCAGGCTCCTCTGTGAAGGGTCCAAATCCAATACCACATCAAGGATTCCTCCATAATGTTCTCTGAAATATGGTATATGGTCTGGAGTAATCAGGGTCTGAATCCTCCTGATGCTAGCTAGCTCAGGCTCAAAGAAGTGGTAGGAGATGTTACTTTTCTTAGGTGCCATGTTGCTGAAGAATGGGTGCTGATGATGATGACTGAAGACAACACTGAAGATAGGCCACTGATAGGCTGAGACTGAGGATGCAAGTGACTGAAGCAAGTGGCTGATAGCTGAAGCAAGTGCTGATGAAGATAGGTCTATGCTGAAGAAGGGGTCAAAACCAAGCCAAAATGATAGGATGGATACCCTGAAAAACAAATAAACACATGTTAGAATGATGCAATGAGGATGTATGCAAATGATATGCAAGGGTTTGTGACTGAGCTGGATCTGATTAACTGCTCTGATATAAGTCCATGTATGTTCAAGAAATCCAGATGGAGGTCTATAAGTCCAGTAACCAAGGTGGGGGACTCAAATAAAGAGTCACATGTCCAGGGTTTAGAATCACAAGAACTGTTCCAAAATGGAGTACTCTTAATCAAACAAAGTAACAGGGTATGCTGAGGTCAAGGGTACCTGCAAACCTGTAAACAGCCCAACCCCCTCACAGGTGAGGTTCTAAAACAAGGATCCTCAGACTTGGATCAGTTATGAGAAGTGTAAACACTTCTAACCCGGAGGTACAGTGTTTACAATAACCATAAAAGTTCCTCCTCTAATTCACCTCAGTTTCTGAAGGTCAATACTAAAGGTCATCCAGACTTAGCAGGCTTCCCAGATAGCCCTAGTATTGCAGGAAATCTGCAACACAGAGTTCTCAAGAAGAAACCCATATCTGAACCGTGTTTCATATTCCCGCACCAGACCGAGATGGAATGGGAAAGAATATGAACCACTCTAGCCTAGGTGTCACTCAGGTCCCAGGTATAGGACCTTAACTCTCAATGAAGCACCCACCCACCAAAGCAAAACCAGATCCAGCCAGAAAGCATGACAGTATGATATATGAAAAACTGTAAAGAAAGCAGTAAACAAACTGTACATAAATAAACAAAAATAAATATACAAGCACAGATAGCACATAACACCCTAGTAAACACAAATCAATCAAGCGCTAGGAGGAACCCACAAAAAGAACCAGAAGCCTTGGTTGCAATATAAGGATCCCCAGCAGAGTCGCCAAGCTGTCGCTCCCGATAGATGGGACTGGCCCAAATAAAGGTACAGACGCGAACGGTCGGCGAGAGGAACAATGAGAACACACAGCCGTGAACTCAATGGAGAAGAAAAGAGTCGCCAGCTAGGCATTTTTTATCCCGGAGGAAAGGCAATGCTGCATAGACCTAAAAAGATATGGATAAGACGGTTGCGAACCAGAGAGACTGAGAAAGGGGGTTGGTTACAACCTGGGAAGGTATTAGCACCCAGATTGTCCGCCGTACTCGACGGGATCCACGCTTAAAAGATTTGTGTTTTAAAGGGGTAGTGTCAGTGCAATCTGAGTATAAAAGAGCTGGAAAAGGATGTACAGGTGTCAGTGTATAGTGTATAAGTGATATGAAGTATGAAAGTGTCAGTGTAAGAACAGGGTGAAATGCTCAAGATCATGAGGCTAAAGAATAAAGCTAGAAAGAGGGGGAATATACAGAGACTTTTGTTCGATAACTGTTAAGTTATGCCTACGTATCCTCTCGTGCAATGAGGAAGTCAGAACACCGTAGTTCGACCCAAAGAGACTGAAAGATAAATTGACTTGTGAACTGCTTACTTGTCAATGCTCAAGTGTATGATCTGTCTGGCACAGATGCAAACTGTCTTGCATTAGACGGAAGAAGCGAGTTCTCGTTTGTGAGTGAATGAGATGAGAAAAGAATCCCGTAGGAGACGATTATTGTTTGTTTTTTGAGTTTTCAGTCTTTTATTGCTTTTGAAAGTTTGTCATAAGTTAATGAGCTTAAGCCTAAACCAATGGGTTAGTAGACTCATCACATCTTCCCTCTGATTAGGGGTAATGAGAATACCTTAAGTGTGAAGTCAGCTTCTCACACTTAATCACCTTTGGTGTAGAATTAAGGTCATTAACCTACTTGTGATTATTTAGATGTCTTTGTGGTTTTTGTTCAGTGTTAAGTAATGAGATTAAGCCATAATCAGGGATTAAACAGACTCATTACACCATCCTAATAGAAGGATAATAGATGAGAATGTTTAAGCTGAGGAAAGCTCCTCAACTTAATCCATGATTAGGGATTAAACTCATGACATAACAAGCCTTTGATTAAGTGGATTTTAATTAATGGTATGATGATGAAGTGATTTTTAGGGTTTGTAAGACAACTTGAGGGGGACTTGTCCATTAACACTAGGGTTAGTCCTTCTTAACCAGTTAAGGA
The DNA here is from genome assembly GCA_963966055.1 of Lathyrus aphaca. Classification (NCBI taxonomy): domain Eukaryota; kingdom Viridiplantae; phylum Streptophyta; class Magnoliopsida; order Fabales; family Fabaceae; genus Lathyrus; species Lathyrus aphaca. The sequence continues at coordinate 6,971,716 of OZ014521.1, forward strand.
AGAATTAGAACCCTAATGCAAGGCCCAAGTTACAAGTATGATGTCTTGATGATTATTAAGCGGATTGATTAAAGGAGTTAAACACATTAAGGGTTTAACACTTAGGATTAAAGTTATACACTCCATCCTAATAGAAGGATGCAGGCATAAGCTTAATCACAAAGCCTTAAAGCCTTTAGGGTTTAATCCCTGATTATGAGGTGAGAGGAGAAGACTCAAAGAGACACAAAGGTAAAACTAAGTGGGGAGACTAATCAAAACCCTAATCATTGTCATGCTTGGTTGTTCCTAAGGTTTGTGAGGTTTACAAGAGAAGATCTTCAATGGAACCACCAGGAAGCAGATGAAAGGATCAGGAGAAGCAAAGTAACTTGCTTCATTCAAGAAGACAAGTCACTTGAAGAAATAAAGTAAGATGAAGAAGAAAGAGCAAGCTCAAACTCAAACACAAAGCAAAATGCAGCAAGGATGCCTAAAAAGAGATGAAGAGAAGTTATGAGAAGTGAAGGCAAATTCACTTCTCAAAGTCACTTACCACCTGAAAGGTTAGAAAAGAAATGCAATGCAATGCAAAATGGGATGGAATGACATGATGCAAACCAAAACCAGAAGCACACTCATGATGTTAATGATGCTATGAGATGCTACAAACATGAGACAACAAATGGAGATGATCATACAAGCTCATGGATGCAAATGAGGCAAGTTAAGACACATGAACATACATGAAAAGTTATGACATGCAAATGGCATACAACATGGCAAATGCAAGATGCAATGATCAAGCATGCTTCTAATATGTCTTATGATGTTGAATGGATCACATGGAGGCATAAAATGTCATGGCAAATCAAGGTATGAGTGCAAATGCAAAATGGATGCATATGGAAGCCCAAATTAGGGTTTATGATCAAAGCATCAAACAAAAACCAAAATCAGAAGCAAACATCAACATAAAAAATTGAAAATGCACTCAAAGGATCCCTAATCCTATACTAACCCACTGCCCAAAGGAGAAGTTTCAACTCCTAACCAAATTCAAGTTATGATTTTTCTAAGTTTTCTAGGGTTTTAGGGTTCCTAAACAAGAAAATTACCAAACAAATGGAAAATGAAAGATCAAATCATGGCCATTTAATCTCACAAACTACATGCTAAACACAATGCAATGCAAAAAGAATCAAGGTCCAACTCTTTAGGGTTAGGCAGAAATGATTTTTGGAAGTTAGGATCAAAATAATGCATCAAAATGATTTTAATTCAATGAGAAATTCTCAAAATGCATCAAGATCAGAAAATAAATTTGGTTTGAGGGTTGGACAATGTTTCTAAATGTTTTTAAATGTTTCATGAATTTTTTGGTGATTTTTAAATACCTAAAAGTACTTTTAATTAATTAATTCTCATTAATTAATTAAAAAGAAACTTTTAAATATTTAAAAATACTTTTTAAATGCAAAAAATGAAAATAAAAATATTTTTGTGTTTTAAAAATTAATGAAACTCTTGACAAAAAATTTCATAATTTTTAAATGGTTTTTACTATTTTTAATAAATTGTACAAATCAAATGAGAAAAAATGAAATAAAAATTAAAATAAATGGAAGTAAGCTGAAGGAGAGGCTGAGATTGAATCTGGGTTTCAAAATGTTTGACTGGGCGCGCATCTGGACGGCCCAGGTTCAAACTTCCTAATTTTAATTAATTAAACAAATTAATCCTAATTATTAACTAATGACATGATCCAGACCACACACACGCGCGCGGGAAGCCAGATCCAAGGGTCCACGTTTAAAATTTGCCCTAACCCTAATTAAATGACTAATGACTTTCAGGTCACCGGAGACGAGCTCCGGTCGTCTTCTCCGGTGACCTCCCTCCCTGAGAATTTCCAAATCATTCCCTAGGTCATTTCTGGAGCTCTAAAGCTCCAGATTGATTCCTTTCCCTCTCCTAAACTCAACCCTAACCTCATTTCCCATTTATTTCCAGCCATAATCATGAATCGAAGCAAGGAACAAAAACTGCCAAAATTTCAGACAAGCAATACAGCTTCATTTCTCAACCATTTTCAATAATTTTAAGTTCAATGTAATCAGTGAAGCATGCTTAATCATTTTGTAACATGAAATAGAGATCCTGGAAAAGTTAATTCGAAAGGCTACCTGAGATGGAGCTTTCACCCTTTGAGCTTGCTGGCTGCTTTCTTGGTGCAAAAAGCTTCTAATGACCTTCCTGATGAGTTTGCAGTGCTTGGACAACTTTGAATGTGGCTGGTTTGGGAGCTTGCACTTCAACTGGTCAGAAATCGTATCTGGCTTGTGGTGTGTTCTTGGCTGTTTTGATGGGTGGTTTTGGGTCAGTGGATGATCCAGAGGTGAATGGTGGTGTTTGTTTGAAGGTTGAGTGATTGAGTTGGGAGAATCGAAAGCTTTTGCAAGAGGGAGAGTTTTTGTGAATGGTGAGTTGTGGTGAGTTTTTGCCTTGCCTCTTGTTGTGTTTAGCTGGCATTTGATCCACATAAACAAGTCTCATTGGTCAGATGATGTGACCTGCCCTTTATTGATTGGTATGGTGCTTTTTGCAAATTGTCAACTTTGTGTAAGGAGGGCATGGGCTACATTGCTAGCTTGGTACAAAAGGGGTTGTCTTGCGCAGCATGGTGAGGGGAGAGGGTTGGGGTGGTTCAGCATCCAAGGCAACAAGTGGATGAAGTGTGATCATTGGTTTTGCAACTTGCTTGCTTTTGCTTTCCATGAAAATATCTTGCCTCACAAGCCATGAAACATGAGAAACTCTTGGTCCATTCTGATTTTTAGGTCACATGTGATGTTTGTGTAATGGTTTGACATGAATTAGAAGTCACAAATGCCTTTGGTACATGATTTTGCAAGTTTTCCATTTTGTGCATAACTTGAAATTTAGTGATTTTTGCCAACTTTGACACACCATAACTTTTGATCCAAAATGAATTAGGTCATGTTCTTGTACTTTTTGAAAAGGGAAAGATCTAATCTACAACTTTCATGACCAAAGTTTTTCCCTTTGAAGCATTTTTGGATCAAAAAGTAAGGGTTGAAAAAGTTGCATAAAATGACATTTCATTAAAAGTCAACCATGCCCAAAAAAGTCAACTTTGCAAAAACTTCAAATTCTTGAATTTTATGAACTTCAAACTTCTTCCATGATCAAATAAAGATCATATACACTCAAAATGATGAAGATCACCCTTTGGTTGGGTCATTGGGGGCCTCAGATGCCCTGATTTTACACTGACTTGTCCAGAAAGTCAACTCTTGATCAGATGACTTCCCCAAGGAATTTCTTCATGAAAATTGATATGCATACTCCCTATACCATATAGAGACCAATAGAAACAAGAATGACCAAAAAATTTGGAGTTATGGCCTCTAAAACCAAAACCCTAATTTTAGGTCATCTGTGCAGTCTAGCCTGGCTCTGCTTCTATACCAATCCCAGTTCTTGTGATTCTTTGGCATTTTTGACTTTGAGAGGATGTAATATGATATAAGAACACACATGGACCCCTTTGAAGTGATTGGTGGCCTTTGGAATGGCTCAAGAAGTTCCTGGATTGCTCAGATCACAAACCCTAGGTGCAGATGACTTTGAATCTATGCAGTGAATCAAAAATGTACTATGAGATGTTATGATTGTGTTTTATGCATATGAGAATGATCACAAACCATGGTGTGAATGGGTGAGGGCAAATTTGGGGTGTTTACAGCTGCCCCTATTCAAACATGAGTTAGCTGTGCAGGATGTAAGCAACGGCTTAACAGGCAAACAAGATAACTTGTGGTTGAATACCAAAGACAGTCCAAAATTTGCACTCACAGAATGAAGAAGAAAAGGGATATAGATTGTAAGGAAACTAAAGTATATTGTAAAGTGTGGGCGACGGAGGACGACCGTCGAGCAGAGGACGACTGCTGGGTAAAGAGCAATGACGGGGACGACCGACATGCTGGGGGAAGTGCGGGAAATAAAGCAATGACGGGGACGGCCGACATGCTGGGGATAAAAAGGTAAAGCAAAGACGGGGACGGCCGACTAGCTGGGAAAAATAAGATAATATGATGGGGATGGCCATCAAGTTCATAAAGTAAAGTAACCGACGATGGGGACGGCCATCGGGCCAAAAAGGAAAGGGACCACGACGGGGACGGCCATCGGGTTAAAGAATAAATGAAATAAACAAATGATGAGGTACGGTCATCAAAGGTGAAGGATGATCACCTAGCAGGGGACGGCTGCTCTGTTGGGGTTAAGATGAGGGACGGTCATCTAAGGTGGAGGACGACCACCTGGCAGGGTACGGCTGCCGAAAATATCGCGACATAGGACGAATGCCGGATAGAATGGTCAACGATGGGGACGACCATCGGACGAGCATGATGGAGGACGGCCATCAAGAGGTGGAGGACGACCACCTAGCAGGGGACGGCTGCTCTCGAGGCTTTTCATGACATAGGACGAATGTCAGATAACCAAAATCAACAATGGGGACGGCCATTGGATAAAATGATGAAGGACGATCATCAGGAGGTGGAGGACGACCACCTAGCAGGGGACGACTGCTAAATATCAACGATGGGGACGGCCATCGGATGAGCATGATGGAGGACGACCATCAAGAGGTGGAGGACGACCACCTAGCAGGGTACGGCTGCTCTCAAAGTTCATCATGACACAGGACGAGTGTCAGATAAAAGGAAAATTTGCTTGCTGGGGAATAGTAAACACGGACGAGTGTTTACATCCAAGAAACAAAAGGTATAAGTGTTTATATGTGTATAGATTAAAGATGCGGACGAGCATCCTTAAGACTATGATACGAAAGAGTATCAGGTAGAAACAAGTACTGACACATGTTCATAGATGATGATACGAACGAGTATCAACGGGTTAACAAAGAACACGGACGAGTGCCGAATCTGAAAGAATTCTTCTGGGAAATAGTAGACACAGACGAGTGTCTATATTCAAGGAGACGTAAGTGTTTGACGCAGTGTATGGATTAAAGATGCGGACGAGCATCCTTAAGATTATGATACGGACGAGTATCATGTAGAAACAAACGCTTGACGCATGCTCTGAGATGATGATACGGACGGATACCAACTGGTTAACAAAGAACACGGACTAGTGTCGAATCTGCGGGGATATAAATGGTGTATACAAGATACGGACGAGTATCTGTATAAGTATGAGTAGAAAGTGTGAGTGATATATATTTGAGTGTTCAATCTGCTGGGGAGAGTGACACGGACGAGTGTCAAAAAGGAGAAGAATATAGTATGAACAAGTACCTGGTATACAAAGTGTTTACATTACTGTGCTGGGAAAGTGACATGGACGGATGTCAAGGAAATGTATATATATAAGTATTTGTGAGTGCAAAGAGGATGTCTTTGGCCTTCTGTTGGGGATGCGACACGGACGGGTGTCAAAGGGAGTATATACTGGTGTTTGTGAATATGAGGCAACTGCTTTTTTTTTTGCTGGGGACTCTGGGGGAAAGTTTTCTGTATACTGATGGATTTTTATTATTCACGAGCGTTCGATTCAGAACATGGCTTATGATTATGCTATATGTTTGATTTTTGCCGTAATGCTCCGTATTAACGGAATGCTACGCTTTGTGGGGTGAATATGATGCTAATGCTATGATTATGCAAGAGAAGACAGATCCGGGATTCGGATCCCGTTGTTGTGAAGATCCCTGGTCGATCTGGTTGGAGTGAACATCCCAACTGGGGATGAGATCATTGGTAGATCTAATGAAATGACTCTGCTTGGGGATATAAGTCACTGATGGACATATCCTTGTAATGAGGGACCCAGCTGGGGTTTGTAGAAGCTTTCTTCACTCTTGTTGTGACTCCGTCGTGTGTTGCTCTTCTGGATAGAGGCTGGAACTCCGTGGGGAGATGATTCCCTGGCTTTTGTACTTGACTGAGGAAGAATGATTGACAACTCGGTTGGGGAGAAGCAACAAGTGGCCACTCAGCTGGGGAGAAAGCACTTTGAGTGTGAAGACTGAGTGAGTGCTGATTTGCCAGCTTGCTGGGGTGAAGCTTTCTTGCCCTATGTTGCGCTTTTGAATACCTGCAATCCTGCAAAGACAGAGAAACGCACAAGTAATCCCGAGGCATCCCTTACCGGATCCCGTCATAGGAGTTATACACTTCTGAGAGTAAGTATATTCCCTGCAAGCACGTGTTTTATTATTTTTGAAGATAAACATCTGTATTTATGCAACCAATTTTTAGGACATCAGACATTTTTGCAAATAAAATGTACAAGACAAAACATGACTGAAAAATCTGATTTTATTAATTCATGTGCCCTGAATTGGCAAGATACAGTCAAAGAAACAAATCTCCTGAAATGAGGAGATTGTTACAAATTGAGAAGCACAACGCTGGCAATGTTGACGACACTTTGAAGGCGCTCCCTCTTGCTATGACTCGTATGACTATTGACGCTCTTCTCGTCTTGCTTTCTGAAGAAGGCTGGTTCTGACCGAAGCTTGATCCTTTCGAGGTTTACCAAATTGTAAGTGATACAGACGAATTCAAAATGCAGTTGTTCGCTCATTCCCTTATTTTGCATGGATCGCCCTTTCGGGTTTTCAATCCATCGGGATACCCATTTTTGCCTGAGTAGTCCGATGTGGCCTTTCAACTCAGCGGGTGTACATTTTATTTATTTATTTTCCCTTACTTTTGCCCGAGTCTTTTATTCTGTTTTTGACTCGCCGGGATGCCCTATTTTTGCCTGGACTTACATTCTATTTTTGTGTCCAGCGGGTCATTTTTATGCGAAGTATTTTTTAACTGCATCTGAATTCACAGGGGACGGGAAGTCTTCACCATCCATGGTGCTGAGCATCAGTGCTCCACCAGAGAAAACTTTCTTTACTACGAATGGTCCTTCATAGTTTGGAGTCCATTTGCCCCTGTGGTCTGTATGAGGAGGGAGGATTCTTTTCAACACAAGATCTCCCACCTGGTATTCTCGGTGCCTGACTTTCTGATCGAAGGCTCTCTTCATTCTTTTCTGATACAACTGCCCATGACAGATTGCAGTCAATCTTTTCTCTTCAATCAGACTCAGTTGTTCGTATCGGGACCGAACCCACTCTGCTTCGTTCAGCTTAACATCCATCAGTACCCGTAGGGAGGGTAATTCAACTTCAACAGGTAGGACTGCCTCCATACCATATACAAGTTGATACGGTGTTGCCCCAGTGGATGTCCTGATTGACGTGCGGTACCCATGCAAGGCAAATGGTAGCATCTCATGCCAGTCTTTGTAGGTGATTACCATCTTCTGCACAATCTTCTTGATATTCTTGTTAGCTGCCTCAACAGCGCCATTCATCTTTGGCCTGTAAGGAGAAGAATTGTGGTGTTGGATCTTGAAGTCCCGGCATAGCTCAGCCATCATTTTGTTGTTTAAGTTGGAACCATTATCAGTAATGATTCGCTCGGGCACTCCGTACCGACATATGATATCTCTCTTCAGAAATCTGGCTACCACTTGCCTTGTAACATTGGCATAAGAAGCTGCTTCAACCCACTTGGTGAAATAGTCAATGGCGACCAAGATGAATCTGTGACCATTCGAAGCGGTCGGCTCGACCTTGCCAATCATATCAATGCCCCACATGGCAAAGGGCCAGGGTGAAGACATTATATTCAAAGGATTGGGAGGCACATGCACCTTATCCGCATAGATCTGGCATTTATGGCATTTTCTGGCGTAGGCACAACAGTCAACATCCATTGTGATCCAGTAATAACCTGATCTTAACAACTTTTTAGCCATGGCATGCCCTCCAGCATGGGTACCAAAGGATCCTTCGTGCACCTCGTGCATCAACAGGCCTGCCTCTGTCTTATCAACACATCTGAGGAGCACCATATCAAAGTTTCTCTTGTACAGGGAGCCATCCGTGTTCAGAAAGAAACTGCCAGCAAGCCTTCTCAGAGTCTTCTTATCATTGGAAGATGCCCCAGGTGGGTATGTTTGATCCTCCAAGAAGCACTTAATGTCATGGAACCAAGGCTTATCATCTTTGACAACGTCTGCTGCAAACACATATGCCGGTCTATCAAGTCTGGATACTGAGATTTGAGGTACAAAGTTGGAAGCTTGAACTTTGATCATTGATGAAATGGTAGCCAGGGCATCTGCAAACTGATTCTCGTCCCGAGGGATATACTCAAGCTTGACCGTTGTGAAGAAAGTCAATAACCTTCTTGTATAATCCCTGTAAGGTATCAGATGATCCTGGTGGGTGTACCATTTGCCGTTGGTTTGATTAACTACCAGAGCTGAATCTCCGAATACAGTTAAAGTCTTGATCCTGAGGTCAATGGCTTCCTCAAGACCCATAATGCAAGCTTCGTATTCAGCTTCGTTGTTAGTGCAGTTGAAAGTGAGCTTTGCCGAGAAAGGCATGTGAACTCCCTTAGGTGTAATGAGTACTGCACCAACACCACGACCGTTCATATTAACGGCCCCATCAAACATCATAGTCCATTCTTCCTCCGGGTCAGGCCCTTCAGTGTAAATAGGCTCTTCATGATCTTTCGCTTTTATGAACATGATGTCTTCATCAGGGAAGTCAAATCTCATAGGCTGGTAGTCATCAATAGGTTGCTCAGCAAGATATTCAGATAGTACACTGCCCTTGATGGCTTTCTGAGAAGTGTATTGGATGTCATATTCCGTGAGGATCATTTGCCATCTTGCAACCCGTACGGTAAGAGCTGGCTTCTCGAAAATGTACTTAACTGGGTCCATCTTGGATATCAATAAGGTAGTGTGGGTCAACATATACTGTCTCAGTCGGCGAGCAGCCCACGCTAAAGCACAACAAGTTTTCTCGAGCAGCGAATAACGTTGTTCACAGTCGGTAAACTTTTTGCTCAGGTAGTATATTGCATACTCTTTTCGACCAGACTCGTCATGCTGGCCCAGCACACACCCCATCGACTCTTCTAATACTGTCAAGTACATTATCATAGGTCTTCCCTCAACTGGAGGCATAAGGATTGGAGGCTCTTGCAGGTATTCTTTGATCTTGTCAAAAGCCCTCTGACAGTCTTCGTTCCACCTGACCGTTTGTTCCTTTCTTAACAATTTAAACAAGGGTTCACAGGTCGCCGTTAGGTGAGATATGAACCTTGAAATGTAGTTCAATCGACCTAAGAAACCTCGAACTTCCTTCTCAGTTTTCGGTGCAGGCATTTCTTGAATGGCTTTGACTTTATCAGGGTCAACCTCAATCCCTTTCTCGCTTACAATAAAGCCCAACAGCTTACCGGATCGCACTCCGAATGTGCATTTGTTAGGGTTCAGCTTTAGTTGGTACTTCCTCAGACGCTTGAATAGCTTCAGCAGATTCACCGGGTGATCTTCTTCAGTAAGGGACTTGGCAATCATGTCATCCACATAACACTCGATTTCTTTATGGATCATATCGTGGAATAACGTTACCATAGCCCGTTGATACGTTGCACCAGCATTCTTCAGTCCGAATGGCATCACTTTGTAACAGAACGTGCCCCAGGGTGTGATGAAAGTTGTCTTCTCCATGTCTTCAGGTGACATTTTGATCTGATTGTATCCTGAAAATCCATCCATGAAGGAGAATACCGAGAACTGAGCCGTATTATCAACCAGTACATCAATGTGAGGTAATGGGAAATCATCTTTCGGGCTGGCTCTGTTCAGATCCCGGTAGTCAACACACATCCTTACTTTGCCGTCTTTCTTAGGCACAGGTACTATATTAGCAACCCACGGTGGATAGCTAGTCACAGCAAGGAATCCGGCGTCCCACTGCTTTTGTACCTCTTCTTTGATCTTCATTGCCATGTCTGGGCGAGTACGACGCAGTTTCTGTTTAACCGGCGGGCATCCTTCCCTCAAAGGCAGCCTATGCATGACAATGTCGGCGTCCAACCCTGGCATATCCTGATAAGACCAAGCAAACACATCCACATATTCTTGAAGCAGGTCAATCAGTTGTCTTTTCACTGAGTCTTGTAAGCAGGCCCCGATTTTAACTTCCTTCACATCTTCATCGGTACCAAGATTAATCGTTTCCACCTCCTCCTGATGAGGAGTGATAACCTTCTCCTCTTGTCTCAACAATCTGGCTAGCTCTTCAGGAAGCTCGTAATCTTCTTCAACCCCTTCATCAGCTTGATTGATCGGATTGTCAGAGTCATACGAAGTCATAGCCGTGCTGTTGTCGGTGCGGTCTGGAAGGCACTCTCTGCAAGGGTTCAGTTTGTTCATTTTAGTGATTGATTTTAATCTTGTTTAGAAAAGTGAAATAAAGTTGTCATTTTGAAAACATTGCCATTTATTTTTTGTACAAAAAGAAAAATGGAAAAACAGCGAGCGGAAAAGAAAAAGACTCATTTGCAAAAAGATGTCTGATATTTCATTGATTAATCTTGTTGCACAAAAAGTACAGATGGCCCGATTACAAAATGAGCCTTGTCATCTTGGGCAAGATGCAAGGCTTTGATGCATGCTATAAAAATACAGGAAATAATAATTACTCTGCATGAGTAACCCTTATAATTTCCTGGGAAGACCAGTTTGAGATACTGCTCCCCGGGATCTTTGGACGAATCCAGCTTTCCAGGTTGCGTTCTTCTTCCAGCTCGTCTTCCAAGTTGTTGACAGCATCAGGGGTGAGCATCCCCCCACTAACAAAGTTGGGCTTCTTGGCAGCCTCTGATTGATCTTCTTGAGTTGGTTTGTAACCCAACCCAAATCTATCTTCTTTCTTTTCCACAGGCAAAAGTTTGCCCCAGCCTTGAGCGTTTCCTTCTTCCACCACCTTCCGGGCCTGTTGGTAGGATGTCATAGAGGTCCCAAGCACAGCAGAGGTTTCATTAATATTCAGGGCCTCAAACCCTTGACTCATCGTCTCGTGGATCTCCCCATCCATCTCAATATACTTATAAGTAGCCAGATGGCTAACAAATATACCCTCCTCTCCGCAGATAGTAACAACTTGGCCTTCCCACTCAAATTTTAACTTCTGGTGAAGGGTAGACGTTATTGCGCCAGCGGCATGAATCCATGGTCTACCCAACAAACAGCTGTAGGCAGGCTGAATGTCCATCACGTAGAAGGTCGTTTTGAAAGTTTGTGGGCCAATCGTTACAGGCAACTCAATTTCCCCCAGAACTGATCTCTTAGAGCCGTCAAAGGCTCTCACTACCAAGTTACTGGGTCGCAACGCCAATCCTTCATATTCCAGCTTCACAAGGGCCTTTTTAGGTAAGACATTGAGGGATGACCCTGTGTCCACCAGCACATGGGAAAGGACTGCACCTTTACATTCCATGGTAATGTGCAAGGCTTTGTTATGATTGCGGCCTTCCGAAGTCAAATCAGTGTTGGTGAATCCTAGTCCATTACTAGCATTAACATTTCCAACTATAGCTTCCAACTGATTGACGGTGATCTCTTCAGGCACGTAAGCTGCGTGCAAGACTTTGAGTAGTGCGTTCCGATGGGCTTCGGAGCACATAAGCAATGATAGAATGGAGATCTTGGAAGGCGTCTGGTGAAGCTGGTCCACTATTTTGTAATCACTTTTCTTGATGATTCTCATGAATTCATCAACTTCTTGGTCAAAAGGTGTTTTCAAAGCTTCTCTAACAACCTGCTCTTCTTGCACCAAGCTTTTCCCTTTTGCCTTGGCAACAGCTTCTGCTTCTGCAGTGGGTCTTTGAATTTGTGGAGCAAAGAGACGTCCGCTTCGAGTGAAGCCTCCGCCTCCTCCCACATTGTCTATTTGCGGTGCAGAAGTTGATGATTCAAAAGTGATTTTTTGTCCTTCGCAGTATAAATCAGAGCCGTAATGCCAAGGGATGGCATTACTGCTTTCATAAGGTACTGGTCCAGGCACCGTGACAGTGACTGGACTGATGGCAGCTGCGGAAGGAACCGTGATAGTCTGTGGATCATAATATATTGTGACTGGTGCTCTGGTAGGAGTAGCACTTTGTGAGTTGTAAGCGGAATCATTTTCGGGATCGTAATAAATCGTAACTGTTGAGACATCTTCATGGTTTGTTGCTGATGTTGTAGGAGACATTGTTGGAAGGATGGGTGTTGTTGTTGTAGGAGATTCAAAATGAAGTGGTGCTGAAGTTGTAGAAGGAATGTTGGTTGATATCTGGTCAGTTGAGATGACGGATGAAAAATTTGTTGATGAAGCTGAAGAGTTGTCCGGAACAATGGTTGTCGCAGTTGTAGGAGGTTCTGGAGCTGTTGTTAATGAGATTGCTGGATTGGTAGGAATTGATGTTGTAATCTGAAGCAGGCCACTCTGAATGAGACCATCTATTCCATCCCTCAAGTTATCGCAACCATTCACTGAAATGTTGCAGTAAGCACACCCTAGCTCACATCCTGGGAACATTTGACATTCGAGGAGCTGAGCTTTGATCTCTACCAACGGTGTCCGAATCCGACCCACACTGGTTATTAAGTAAGACGGCTTGTCTTCTTCAATATCATTGATTCGGGGACCACCATGGTGTGGCATAGGGTTCTTGTTGACATTTGGTGGTGGTGCAAAGTTTAAAGCCTTGGAATCCACTAGATCCTGCACTTTCATGTGCAAAGCTCTGCACTTTTCCGTACTATGACCAGGTGCATTTGAGTGAAAGGCACATCTGGCGCTGGCGTCGTAGTTTCTGGGCAGACTGTTAGGATCCGGAGGTGCCAACGTCCTTAGCTCAACTAGGTTGAGTTTCAAGAGTTGTGGCAGTAATGTTGCATAGGGCATAGGGATCGGATCGATCACCCTATTGGCCTGAGAGGGCCTCTGTTGGAATGGTCTCTGCTGATTGTTGTTGCTGGTGTTGCTGTTGTTGTAATTTCTCGGAGGATACTGAGTTTGTTGCTGGTACTGAGGTTGTTGCTGATAATTTTGTTGCGGTGGTTGATAAGCTGGTTGTGGATGAGCTGGAGCGGGAATGGTGACTGCTGCCACAGACCTATGAACATATTGGGGTCTGCCCCTGTTGGCATGGACAGCATTGGTCTCACCAGTTCTTCTTGGGCCTGCAAAAGGCTTTCTTGCATTACTGGATGAGCTCGCACCGTTGTCTGAGATCTTACCCATCTTCAATAGGCTTTCAATTCTCTCCCCGGCTATGACTACGTCTGCAAAGCTGGTAGATGAGAAGGCAGCTAGCCTATCAATGTAAGTCCCCTGGAGGGTGTTCATGAACATATCAGCCATCTCCCTCTCTGACATGGGTGGCTGGACAGCAGCAGCAAGCTGTCTCCATCTTTGAGCGTATTCACGGAAGCTCTCCCTGGATGACTGGGACATCCCCATCAGGAGGGTCCTGTTGGGAGCCATATCCAGGTTGTACTGATACTGTCTGATAAAGGCCTCTGCCAGGTCCTTCCAGCATCTAATAGTTGCTCTTGTCAGATGGGAGTACCATTCCCTCGATGCTCCAGTTAAGCTATCCTCGAAATAAAACATCCATAACTTTTCGTCCATGGTATAGGCCTTCAGCCTCCCCAGAAAAGATTGTAGATGGGTCCGGGGACAGGAAGTCCCATTATACTTCTCAAAGCATGGTGGCTTAAATTTGTGGGGGATCCTGACTCCGTCTACCAAGCCCATATCCATGACATCAAAACCCAAAGAGTTTTGAGACTCTAAGGATCTTAATTTCTCAGCTATCTCATCCAGCCTTCTATCATAGGCCTCCTCCCCAGCTCCCATCACTGTGAACTGATCTTCCTGGGGGTCTTCCTGCAGTACTCTCCCTGCTGTGGCAGTCCCTGGTATATTGACAGGGATGTTGATCTCTGGATGCTGGTGGGGTCCAAAGACTGGGGGATTGACATGAGGTTGGACTCTTTCATTGTTGCTTGTCCCAGCAGTCCCTGGATGATGGTCTTCCTGGTTTCTCCCTTCTACCAGTGCTCTTAACCTCTCCTGACTTTGAGCCATATTGTTCATCACCTCCATAAATTGTGTCATCTGAGTCCTCATTTCCAACCTCTCGTTGGTCATTTGATTTCTGACCTCTGTAAGGTCCTGCTGCATCTGATCCATCTGTATGCCCGGAAGATTGCTGCGGGTGGGGTATCTGTGTGGACGGTTGAGTGGAAACCCTCGACGTCGAGCAATAATTCCTGAGATCACAACAGAGTTAGTAACAATAAAACAAAACCTACAAAACAAAACAAGAGGTTAGTATGCAATGCAGTGTGTCTATTTGTTTCCAAGGTATCCGGCTTGGTACTTGGTCTTGACCTTTCCAGACCCCTTGAAGAAGATGCTTGTGATGTTGCTTGAAGAATTCAGATGAAACAAACCAACACATATATTACAGAAAGGTAAATGATACATAGTTTGTTTTTCCTTACAACATATGCCCTCTGAGGGGTCAAAAATACAACATAAAGAAAAGTACATAAAATGAAAGCAACAACAAGCAAAAAGTCAAACACCAAGGCCAAATTCATCCTCCTGAACTTCCTTGAGAAGTGCTTCAGTCACAGGATCAGCTGGACGCTCTGTAAGATTCCTGATAAGGAGATTCCTTGTGGCAATAGCCGCAGTTAGCTTCTTGTGCTGACTCTGGTCCTTTGACTTCTTCACTCCAGCTTTGATCTTCAACTCTGAGACCTCCCTCTGGGCTGCTGCCAGGGTTTCCTGTTGTTCTCTTGCACTAGCTTCCATCTGCTCCATCTTATCCTGAGTTCTTCTGTCCTCCTGAGTACGGGCTTCGGTGATCCTGACCCACCTTGCCTGACTCTCTTTCAGATACAAATCAGTCCTAGCTCTCTGGAATTGGGCCTCTTTGCAGGCATTCTTCAAGATCTGCTCTCCAGCCCTAGACTTCTTAATGTAATCCTCAGACTTCTCAATTTTGGCCAGATGCTCCATCCTTAGCTTTTCTAGCCTCTCAATATCCAGCCTACCATCACTCCTCTCCCAGAGGGTCTTCTGTAGAGCTTGAGTCAGCTTCTCATTTCTCTCTTTCAATTTCTCAAACTCCTCTAAGCTGACAGTTGCTGGAGGTGGTGCTGTGGAGGGTCCAGGCATATCTTCAATAGTGAAGGGCATTCCAGAAATTTGAGCCCTGGCATGTGACCACTCATAGTACTGGGCAGAGGCTACATTATTGCATCTTCCAAGAATAGTTACCCCCTTAGTTTGCACATTGTCCCAGGCCCAGGCTGCCTGCCTGACAACAGCCAGATTAGGCTTGATTTCAATATAAAGGGTCTCAGTCAGATCCTGTGCTCTAGGAGGATGGACTAATGCATAGCCCAGTTGTCTTTTGAAAAGCAGAGGGTTGTAATTGATGCAACCCTTCACTCCAATCAGAGGCACATTGGGAAATTGCCCACAACTTGTAATGATGTCTCTACCCTTTGTACTCTGAGTACACCATCTGATATCATCTGAGGTTAGAGCAATAAGCCTCCTAGCCCAATTCTTCTGCTGGTGAGGGTTCAAGAATGCATCAGTCTTTGGCAAATGCTTGAGCAGCCAAGTATGGAACAAAGGTGCACAGCATCTCACTAATCTCCCCCTTTGCTTTTCATTCCTTTGATGAACTGAGTAGTAAAGATCTCCCAGTAAGGTGGGCACTGGGTTTCTCAGGATGAAAAGATGGACTGCATTCTTGCTGACAAATCTAGGCTCATCTGCAAAAAGTATGACCCCATATATGCTGAGGGCCAACAGAGCACAGACTGCCTTCCACTCCCCTAAGGAGGCCTTCAGACTAGCTTGAGAAGTTAAGAAATCCAGATGAAAACCAGAGATTCCAGCTTTAGATGTCAAATTCTGCCCAATCAGAACTGGTTCCAGATGTAATGCTTTGGCTATCTCCTCATTACTTGGGAAAGCCATCTCAGGGTTGAAAGGGATTCCACCCCTGATGGGCACACCAACCAATGATGAATACTCCTCCAGCAAAGGTCCCAACTGGAAATTCTGAAAGGTGAAGCACCTCAGAGGGGGATCATAGAACTGCAGGCAAGTATGTATCAGGCTCCTCTGTGAAGGGTCCAAATCCAATACCACATCAAGGATTCCTCCATAATGTTCTCTGAAATATGGTATATGGTCTGGAGTAATCAGGGTCTGAATCCTCCTGATGCTAGCTAGCTCAGGCTCAAAGAAGTGGTAGGAGATGTTACTTTTCTTAGGTGCCATGTTGCTGAAGAATGGGTGCTGATGATGATGACTGAAGACAACACTGAAGATAGGCCACTGATAGGCTGAGACTGAGGATGCAAGTGACTGAAGCAAGTGGCTGATAGCTGAAGCAAGTGCTGATGAAGATAGGTCTATGCTGAAGAAGGGGTCAAAACCAAGCCAAAATGATAGGATGGATACCCTGAAAAACAAATAAACACATGTTAGAATGATGCAATGAGGATGTATGCAAATGATATGCAAGGGTTTGTGACTGAGCTGGATCTGATTAACTGCTCTGATATAAGTCCATGTATGTTCAAGAAATCCAGATGGAGGTCTATAAGTCCAGTAACCAAGGTGGGGGACTCAAATAAAGAGTCACATGTCAAGGGTTTAGAATCACAAGAACTGTTCCAAAATGGAGTACTCTTAATCAAACAAAGTAACAGGGTATGCTGAGGTCAAGGGTACCTGCAAACCTGTAAACAGCCCAACCCCCTCACAGGTGAGGTTCTAAAACAAGGATCCTCAGACTTGGATCAGTTATGAGAAGTGTAAACACTTCTAACCCGGAGGTACAGTGTTTACAATAACCATAAAAGTTCCTCCTCTAATTCACCTCAGTTTCTGAAGGTCAATACTAAAGGTCATCCAGACTTAGCAGGCTTCCCAGATAGCCCTAGTATTGCAGGAAATCTGCAACACAGAGTTCTCAAGAAGAAACCTATATCTGAACCGTGTTTCATATTCCCGCACCAGACCGAGATGGAATAGGAAAGAATATGAACCACTCTAGCCTAGGTGTCACTCAGGTCCCAGGTATAGGACCTTAACTCTCAATGAAGCACCCACCCACCAAAGCAAAACCAGATCCAGCCAGAAAGCATGACAGTATGATATATGAAAAACTGTAAAGAAAGCAGTAAACAAACTGTACATAAATAAACAAAAATAAATATACAAGCACAGATAGCACATAACACCCTAGTAAACACAAATCAATCAAGCGCTAGGAGGAACCCACAAAAAGAACCAGAAGCCTTGGTTGCAATATAAGGATCCCCAGCAGAGTCGCCAAGCTGTCGCTCCCGATAGATGGGACTGGCCCAAATAAAGGTACAGACGCGAACGGTCGGCGAGAGGAACAATGAGAACACACAGCCGTGAACTCAATGGAGAAGAAAAGAGTCGCCAGCTAGGCATTTTTTATCCCGGAGGAAAGGCAATGCTGCATAGACCTAAAAAGATATGGATAAGACGGTTGCGAACCAGAGAGACTGAGAAAGGGGGTTGGTTACAACCTGGGAAGGTATTAGCACCCAGATTGTCCGCCGTACTCGACGGGATCCACGCTTAAAAGATTTGTGTTTTAAAGGGGTAGTGTCAGTGCAATCTGAGTATAAAAGAGCTGGAAAAGGATGTACAGGTGTCAGTGTATAGTGTATAAGTGATATGAAGTATGAAAGTGTCAGTGTAAGAACAGGGTGAAATGCTCAAGATCATGAGGCTAAAGAATAAAGCTAGAAAGAGGGGGAATATACAGAGACTTTTGTTCGATAACTGTTAAGTTATGCCTACGTATCCTCTCGTGCAATGAGGAAGTCAGAACACCGTAGTTCGACCCAAAGAGACTGAAAGATAAATTGACTTGTGAACTGCTTACTTGTCAATGCTCAAGTGTATGATCTGTCTGGCACAGATGCAAACTGTCTTGCATTAGACGGAAGAAGCGAGTTCTCGTTTGTGAGTGAATGAGATGAGAAAAGAATCCCGTAGGAGACGATTATTGTTTGTTTTTTGAGTTTTCAGTCTTTTATTGCTTTTGAAAGTTTGTCATAAGTTAATGAGCTTAAGCCTAAACCAATGGGTTAGTAGACTCATCACATCTTCCCTCTGATTAGGGGTAATGAGAATACCTTAAGTGTGAAGTCAGCTTCTCACACTTAATCACCTTTGGTGTAGAATTAAGGTTATTAACCTACTTGTGATTATTTAGATGTCTTTGTGGTTTTTGTTCAGTGTTAAGTAATGAGATTAAGCCATAATCAGGGATTAAACAGACTCATTACACCATCCTAATAGAAGGATAATAGATGAGAATGTTTAAGCTGAGGAAAGCTCCTCAACTTAATCCATGATTAGGGATTAAACTCATGACATAACAAGCCTTTGATTAAGTGGATTTTAATTAATGGTATGATGATGAAGTGATTTTTAGGGTTTGTAAGACAACTTGAGGGGGACTTGTCCATTAACACTAGGGTTAGTCCTTCTTAACCAGTTAAGGAAGAATTAGAACCCTAATGCAAGGCCCAAGTTACAAGTATGATGTCTTGATGATTATTAAGTGGATTGATTAAAGGAGTTAAACACATTAAGGGTTTAACACTTAGGATTAAAGTTATACACTCCATCCTAATAGAAGGATGCAGGCATAAGCTTAATCACAAAGCCTTAAAGCCTTTAGGGTTTAATCCCTGATTATGAGGTGAGAGGAGAAGACTCAAAGAGACACAAAGGTAAAACTAAGTGGGGAGACTAATCAAAACCCTAATCATTGTCATGCTTGGTTGTTCCTAAGGTTTGTGAGGTTTACAAGAGAAGATCTTCAATGGAACCACCAGGAAGCAGATGAAAGGATCAGGAGAAGCAAAGTAACTTGCTTCATTCAAGAAGACAAGTCACTTGAAGAAATAAAGTAAGATGAAGAAGAAAGAGCAAGCTCAAACTCAAACACAAAGCAAAATGCAGCAAGGATGCCTAAAAAGAGATGAAGAGAAGTTATGAGAAGTGAAGGCAAATTCACTTCTCAAAGTCACTTACCACCTGAAAGGTTAGAAAAGAAATGCAATGCAATGCAAAATGGGATGGAATGACATGATGCAAACCAAAACCAGAAGCACACTCATGATGTTAATGATGCTATGAGATGCTACAAACATGAGACAACAAATGGAGATGATCATACAAGCTCATGGATGCAAATGAGGCAAGTTAAGACACATGAACATACATGAAAAGTTATGACATGCAAATGGCATACAACATGGCAAATGCAAGATGCAATGATCAAGCATGCTTCTAATATGTCTTATGATGTTGAATGGATCACATGGAGGCATAAAATGTCATGGCAAATCAAGGTATGAGTGCAAATGCAAAATGGATGCATATGGAAGCCCAAATTAGGGTTTATGATCAAAGCATCAAACAAAAACCAAAATCAGAAGCAAACATCAACATAAAAAATTGAAAATGCACTCAAAGGATCCCTAATCCTATACTAACCCACTGCCCAAAGGAGAAGTTTCAACTCCTAACCAAATTCAAGTTATGATTTTTCTAAGTTTTCTAGGGTTTTAGGGTTCCTAAACAAGAAAATTACCAAACAAATGGAAAATGAAAGATCAAATCATGGCCATTTAATCTCACAAACTACATGCTAAACACAATGCAATGCAAAAAGAATCAAGGTCCAACTCTTTAGGGTTAGGCAGAAATGATTTTTGGAAGTTAGGATCAAAATAATGCATCAAAATGATTTTAATTCAATGAGAAATTCTCAAAATGCATCAAGATCAGAAAATAAATTTGGTTTGAGGGTTGGACAATGTTTCTAAATGTTTTTAAATGTTTCATGAATTTTTTGGTGATTTTTAAATACCTAAAAGTACTTTTAATTAATTAATTCTCATTAATTAATTAAAAAGAAACTTTTAAATATTTAAAAATACTTTTTAAATGCAAAAAATGAAAATAAAAATATTTTTGTGTTTTAAAAATTAATGAAACTCTTGACAAAAAATTTCATAATTTTTAAATGGTTTTTACTATTTTTAATAAATTGTACAAATCAAATGAGAAAAAATGAAATAAAAATTAAAATAAATGGAAGTAAGCTGAAGGAGAGGCTGAGATTGAATCTGGGTTTCAAAATGTTTGACTGGGCGCGCATCTGGACGGCCCAGGTTCAAACTTCCTAATTTTAATTAATTAAACAAATTAATCCTAATTATTAACTAATGACATGATCCAGACCACACACACGCGCGCGGGAAGCCAGATCCAAGGGTCCACGTTTAAAATTTGCCCTAACCCTAATTAAATGACTAATGACTTTCAGGTCACCGGAGACGAGCTCCGGTCGTCTTCTCCGGTGACCTCCCTCCCTGAGAATTTCCAAATCATTCCCTAGGTCATTTCTGGAGCTCTAAAGCTCCAGATTGATTCCTTTCCCTCTCCTAAACTCAACCCTAACCTCATTTCCCATTTATTTCCAGCCATAATCATGAATCGAAGCAAGGAACAAAAACTGCCAAAATTTCAGACAAGCAATACAGCTTCATTTCTCAACCATTTTCAATAATTTTAAGTTCAATGTAATCAGTGAAGCATGCTTAATCATTTTGTAACATGAAATAGAGATCCTGGAAAAGTTAATTCGAAAGGCTACCTGAGATGGAGCTTTCACCCTTTGAGCTTGCTGGCTGCTTTCTTGGTGCAAAAAGCTTCTAATGACCTTCCTGATGAGTTTGCAGTGCTTGGACAACTTTGAATGTGGCTGGTTTGGGAGCTTGCACTTCAACTGGTCAGAAATCGTATCTGGCTTGTGGTGTGTTCTTGGTTGTTTTGATGGGTGGTTTTGGGTCAGTGGATGATCCAGAGGTGAATGGTGGTGTTTGTTTGAAGGTTGAGTGATTGAGTTGGGAGAATCGAAAGCTTTTGCAAGAGGGAGAGTTTTTGTGAATGGTGAGTTGTGGTGAGTTTTTGCCTTCCCTCTTGTTGTGTTTAGCTGGCATTTGATCCACATAAACAAGTCTCATTGGTCAGATGATGTGACCTGCCCTTTATTGATTGGTATGGTGCTTTTTGCAAATTGTCAACTTTGTGTAAGGAGGGCATGGGCTACATTGCTAGCTTGGTACAAAAGGGGTTGTCTTGCGCAGCATGGTGAGGGGAGAGGGTTGGGGTGGTTCAGCATCCAAGGCAACAAGTGGATGAAGTGTGATCATTGGTTTTGCAACTTGCTTGCTTTTGCTTTCCATGAAAATATCTTGCCTCACAAGCCATGAAACATGAGAAACTCTTGGTCCATTCTGATTTTTAGGTCACATGTGATGTTTGTGTAATGGTTTGACATGAATTAGAAGTCACAAATGCCTTTGGTACATGATTTTGCAAGTTTTCCATTTTGTGCATAACTTGAAATTTAGTGATTTTTGCCAACTTTGACACACCATAACTTTTGATCCAAAATGAATTAGGTCATGTTCTTGTACTTTTTGAAAAGGGAAAGATCTAATCTACAACTTTCATGACCAAAGCTTTTCCCTTTGAAGCATTTTTGGATCAAAAAGTAAGGGTTGAAAAAGTTGCATAAAATGACATTTCATTAAAAGTCAACCATGCCCAAAAAAGTCAACTTTGCAAAAACTTCAAATTCTTGAATTTTATGAACTTCAAACTTCTTCCATGATCAAATAAAGATCATATACACTCAAAATGATGAAGATCACCCTTTGGTTGGGTCATTGGGGGCCTCAGATGCCCTGATTTTACACTGACTTGTCCAGAAAGTCAACTCTTGATCAGATGACTTCCCCAAGGAATTTCTTCATGAAAATTGATATGCATACTCCCTATACCATATATAGACCAATAGAAACAAGAATGACCAAAAAATTTGGAGTTATGGCCTCTAAAACCAAAACCCTAATTTTAGGTCATCTGTGCAGTCTAGCCTGGCTCTGCTTCTATACCAATCCCAGTTCTTGTGATTCTTTGGCATTTTTGACTTTGAGAGGATGTAATATGATATAAGAACACACATGGACCCCTTTGAAGTGATTGGTGGCCTTTGGAATGGCTCAAGAAGTTCCTGGATTGCTCAGATCACAAACCCTATGTGCAGATGACTTTGAATCTATGCAGTGAATCAAAAATGTACTATGAGATGTTATGATTGTGTTTTATGCATATGAGAATGATCACAAACCATGGTGTGAATGGGTGAGGGCAAATTTGGGGTGTTTACACACTTATTGAAGAATCCATCATTTAATGACATGATTTAATAGCTGCGCATCAAGATTTTATTATCTCTGATTTATGTCTAGAAGATGATGATCCTCATAATAAAGGCATTAATTAAAGGATATATTAATTAATGGTAAAGACAAGTATCTCTTGTTATGGAAGGAGTTTATGGTATTAACTAATATCCTAAATTAGCTCAAGATGTCTCCAACGGCTACAATATTCAAGAACTATATAAAGGAATCAAATTGAAGATTTGATATACCACACTTACGAGAAAAAGACTTATTCATTTGTGCTAAACTCTTGTAACATTCACTTAGTGATCATAGCTTTATTAGAAGCAAAATAGTTACTTTATTATTATTATTGTAAAAGTTAAGTAAAATCCCTTGAGTGACTAGTTTCAGTCAGAAGACTCAAGAGGATATTGACTGTAGGTCAGTGTGTGTATTCAATTATTGAATAGTGGATTAAGACCTCAATGATAGAGGCAAAATCACCTTGGCGGGTGGACTGGACGTAGTTTGAGTTCAAACGAACCAGGATAAATCAACTTGTCATAGAAGTTAATTTTAAGTTGTTAAGAAAACCCAATTCCAACCCCCTTTCCTTGTGTTTTACGCACCTTCAGTTTTGGATTTCAAATGAATCTTTAAACAATGTTGAATAGAGATGACAATATTGATGACCCGTTGCATATTTAAATGATGTTTTGTTTAATTTATGATGCATGATGCAACCCGTGTTACGGGCCAAGACACGTACATGATGTTTAATTGATGATTATGTTGAAATATGATGCCCTTTCATATTGAACCCTGATCTTTCGTAAATAATATGTTTGAATATGTTGTGGGGGTAAAATAGGTTGTTACACTCAAATTGCTTTCAGAATCCTCAGCTACTTCGAGCATGTTAACCTCACCAAGTTCAGTGAAGTTAGCTTCTAGTCGATTTTCATCTGGTTCTTGGCTTCTCACCAAACTTGATTCCCCATTCCTGAATTGCATTCTGCACCAAATCCATGAAAATAAAACATTGAGAAGTTTCATGACCCAAAAAGCTATGGTATTTGCAAAAACCTCTCTTTTTTCATTGTTTTAATGGTGACGCTTTAGCACCTGGAGCTACTAATATCTGCCCATCCTTAACTAAAAAATCAAATATTTCCTCACATTTTGTGATGTTGAAAGTGTATGTTTTCTTTGGAAACCTATCATTCTCTTCAGTTTCGACAGAGTTTTTTCCATTTGAAGGGTCTAACAATTTACAAGAATAGGGGGACCCTACTTCAATTCAGCAAGGTCTATTTCACTTTCGTCGAACTCTATAGGTTCGTCTTCGACCCTCTCATGAAATCCAACGTAGGCTATTCTTTTGTTTTTATTCGCCCTAACCTTTTCGTCTCTCAGACGCTCTACTTGTCAAACTTTATCAGTCAATTAGGCCATATCTCTCAAGTACTGAGTGTCCAACTTTTTCCTAATAGAGTAGTCTAGGCCACCAACGGCTATTTCAACAAGCTCGCTCTCAGGAACTTGTGTGAGACATCTAGCCTTGAGTAGTCGAAATCTATTAAAATAATCATCTATTGGCTCATTAAAATTTCTTTTAACACTAGCCAACCCTTTCAAACTAATTTTAGTCTGACCCATGTAAAATTGCTCATGGAATAAACGCTCCAACTGAGTCCAATTACAAATCGAACCAGGTGGTAAAGTAGTAAACCATGTAAAAGCATTTTTTAGTAAGAGAACTAGGGAAATGTTTAATCCTTAGACTCTCATCATTTGCAATCTCCCTAGCTTCGATCAGGTACCGTGCCATATGTTCGACGGTGGATTATTTTGTATTGTCTGAGAACTTGGAGAACTTTGGGACCTTCGTCCTAGGAGGTAATTCAAATTGAAGTATGTAGTCTACTATGGGATAAGTGAAGTTTGGCCTGGCAAAACCCGTGTTCATTCCATTTCGAGCCATTATCCTTTCGACAATGGTTTCCAAGTTATTCTTTGCTGCCATATTATTATGTCGAACTTGCTGAACCACATTATTTGCATTTTGATTCCTATTCATCATTATCACCCTTGGTTCTTCTTCTTCAAGGACATGGATTTGATTTTTAGGAGGCTCGGTCCTGGGTGGTTCGACCACCTATTGATATCCTGGGTTCACCTATTAGACATTCTTCCTAATCTCGACACCATGATTTTCTCTCATATATTGTCTAGTTGGGTGTCGAGGAAGGGCCGATACTCCCATAAATTCTGCTATTCGAGCCATTTGGGATGCTAATTGCTGATTAGTTTGAGTGGTAATTTGAATCAAAGGTTGAAAGATTTCCCCCATAGTTTGAGACAAAGTTTGTACCATTTGCACATTGCTTTCATCCATTTGTTATCTCTAACAGTTTGCAGGTTCATTCGTCAAGCCAGGGCCCTGGGCAGAATATCCCAACCCTAAGGTTTGACTATTTGGACCCATGATTACTACAAATCCTGATTCTTGCAAGGGCGAAGAAAACACGTTTTCTGAAAACACCACAGGCGCATTGCGTAGGGTTTACATCACCGTTGTTGATAACGAGAAAAAGTATCGGTTATATTGTTATATTTCAATGCCGTTTTATCGCATATTTGTCGTTTTAACACCCGATTCCTCGAGTTTTCTTTGTTATTTTGCAGGTACATCATATACAGAGCTAAATCATGAGCCACAAGTGAAATGAGCAAAAACAACCATTAAAAGATGAAGAAAAGAGGAATTCTGCATAATCTGCATTTTTTGTAACAGTCACGATCGTCACCTAGGAGTCACGACCGTGACACGCTAAAAGGAGCAGTCACAGTCGTCACCAGACCCTCACGACCGTGACGCACATAAGACACGGAAGACGAACGTGACACCCTTGTCACGAACGTGACAAGGGGAATTTAGGGTATTATGCTAAGACTTGGTCACGTACGTGTGTGCTACGTGAAGTCAACATGCCTATTTTCCCGCAGACCAAGTATTCCAACTATTCCCTGGATTTTCTCAGTCTCTACGAGGCCCATGCACCAATTCCAACTGCCAAGCCCAAATTGCTTCCTATAAATAGTCTAGCTTCAAAGAACAATTTAGAGAGTTTTGATTTAAATTTTCTTGCGGAAGCTCTGCCGTATTTTCATTGCACCCTGTTATGTTATTCTTTCCAGCATTTAATTGTTCTTGCTTTAATTTTCTGTATCCCAACCAACCATATAACAATTTCCAACATTAGGAAATTGTTATAATTTAATTTGTTTCAAAACCTTCAGAATTCTTTTAGAAATTTTATTTCTGATTCCGGTCCGTACTCCGAGCTCTCCAGACTGTGGAAGAAGGAGTCTAACATTTTAATTGTTATTCAGGTTTTTATTTAAATTGCATTATTATTAATGTTAAGTATTTATTTTTCATCCATGCATATTTTATTTTATATTTCTCTGCCTCTGTCTGGTTCAACAATAATGAGTAGCTAAACACCTTAGGGCGGTATGTAATTAAAATCAACTAAATCGGTAAAATCCACTCTAGGCTTAAAATAATTAAGAGCTTAAAATTCTGGCTGAGACTTTTTATTATAAAATCAACCTTTTTGTTACGAGAGTAAGGAAAGTGTAATAGGTTAGGTCAAGACCACGAGAGTGTGAGATTTTAACCAGATAGCTAAAGTTAGGCATTTAATTTAAACACAGCGAGAGCGCTTTAAAATGAATTAGAATTACTAAGTTTCCAAAAATTATTTCTAAACACTTATGGGCTAGCGAGAGCAGGCATAGGGCTTTAGGGGTAAGATCTGAGATAAGACCACGAGAGTGTGAGTTAAAGATATTTAAACTGGTAACCTCTACAGAATAGATTAAGTGAACCATCTTTATAAGCCTAGGTTAGATTGACCCGCCTAAGTTATCATAATTACATACCGACCACCTTAGTATTATTTTATTAAACTTAAATTTAAATTCCCGCCTTTAATCTTTAAAAACAACCAAAAAATCGTGACAACCCTTCACCTTAGCTAAACTAGTAAATCCTCTAGCACTAAGTAATCATAAAGTTCATGTGGATCGATAATCTTAAATATTACTTCGATAGGCTGTGCACTTGCAGTTAAGATACCGCTAGACACATATTAGAGTACGTCTTTAGCCCATCAAGTTTTTGGCGCCGTTGCGGGGGACCTTAATTTAGTTACTAGTTCACTTTAGAGTAGCATTGTCTAGACTAAGGTAACAACTATCTTCTTTTCTTAATCTAAATTCCCGAGTGTATGCCAAGTACTCGCTCTCAAGGCGAAGACTTGCAACCTCTAATCCCAGAATCGGAACGCTTCTTACACGTAAGAAGACGGATATTCGATTACGAACAAAATTACAACATTCCAGATCTTCAAATAGATCCACCTAAACCAGTCGTAACATCAAAGGACGCAGAGATGGCTGAAGAACAGAATCACCCACTCAAATATTACGCTAGTCCTTCGCAAGCTGAACCGCATTCCAGCATTGCCGCACCAGCTATCAACCGAAACGATTTCGAACTGAAACCTTCGCTGATATCAGCCGTGCAATAAAATCAATTCGCCGGAAATCCTACCGAGGATCCGAACCTTCATCTTTCGATATTTGTGCAATACGTGGATACCGTAAAAGCCAATGGAGTTACCCAAGAAGCTATCAGACTACGTCTGTTTCCTTTTTCACTTCGAGACAGAGCGAGAGCCTGGCTTCAATCTCTGCCTTCGAATTTAGTAACTACGTGGGAGGAACTAAAGAGAGTTTTCTTGACCAGATATTTCCCACCTAGCAAGACAGCTATGCTGAGAGCTCAGATCAACGGATTTAAGCAAAAGGAAAACGAATCACTTTTCGAAGCTTGGGAACGCTATAAGGATATGCTGAGACTTTGTCCACATCACAGATTAGTAGAATGGATGGTCATCCATACCTTCTATAATGGACTCTTGTACAATACAAGAATGACAATTGACGCTGCCGCAGGCGGTGCACTAATGGACAAAGAATATAACGATGCTTATGCACTTATCGAGAGTATGACTCAAAACCATTACCAATGGGGAAGCGAGAGAGTCGCAACTGAGAAACCAACAAAAGGAGGTATGTACGAAGTGAGTAGTATGGACCAAGTCAATGCAAAGTTTGACCAACTAAACCAAAAGATCGACAACTTGGCCATAACACCAACAGCCACCGTGGCTGCAGTAACACCTAACTGTGAGTTATGTGGAGTTCCAGGACATGATGTTCCTGATTGTCAACTCTTAACAGGAATTCCCACAGATCAAGTGAATTATGCTCAAGGAAACCTGTACTCAAACACATACAACCCAGGTTGGAAGAATCATCCGAACTTCTCCTATAAGAACAACAATGCTTTATACGCACCAGGTCAAGCACCAGCTACACCACCAGGATATCAAAAGATTGCTCCTAATGTCCCTAGAAAATCGAACCTTGAATTGATGATGGAGAACTTCATAGCTAACCAATCTCAAACAAACAAGGACTTCTTAAACCAAAACATACACACTAGTGAGCAGATTAAGCAATTAGTGAGCAAAGTAGATGCATTAGCTACACATAACAAAATGCTTGAAACTCAGATTTCACAAGTAGCTGTCGCTCCCACCTGATGACACAGGGCCAAGAGGGGTACAAACGCGAACGGTCGGTGAAAGGAGGATGAGAACACACAGGAGTGAACTCAGAAAGACAAGAGTCGCCAGCTAGGCATTTTTATCCCTGAGAAAAGGAAATGCTGCATAGACCTAGAAAGATATGGATAAGACGGTTGCGAACCAGAGAGACTGAGAAAGGGGGTTGGTTACAACCTGGGAGGTATTAGCACCCAGATTATCCGCCGTACTTGACGGGATCCACGCTTAAAAGATTTGTGTTTTAAAGGGGTAGTGTCAGTGCAATCTGTGTGTAAAAGAGCTGGAAAAGGATGTACGGGTGTCGGTGTAAAAGAAGTGTAAAGTGTATAAGCGAAGTGTGTCAGTGTAATAATAAAGATGAAATGCTCAAGACCATGAGACTTTAAAGAATGATGCTGGAAGGAGGGGGAATATACAGAGACTTTTGTTCGATAACTGTTAAGTTATGCCTACGTATCCTCTCGTGCAATGAGGAAGTCAGAACACCGTAGTTCGACCCAAAGAGACTGAAAGGTGAATTGACTTGTGAACTGCTTACTTGTCTATGCTCAAGTGTATGACCTGTCTGGTTCAGGTGCAAACTGTCTTGCATTAGACGGAAGAAGCGAGTTCTCGGTTGTGAGTGAATGAGATGAGAAAAGAATCCCGAAGGAGACGATTATTGTTTGTTTTTTGTATTTTTAGTCTTTTATTGCTTTTTGAAGTTTGTCATAAGTTAATGAGCTTAAGCCTAAACCAATGGGTTAGTAAACTCATCACATCTTCCCTCTGATTAGGGGTAATGAGCATACCTTAAGTGTGAAGTCAGCATCTCACACTTAATCACCTTTGATGCAGGATTAAGATCATTAACCTACTTGTGATTATTTAGATGTTTTTGTTGTTTTTGTTTAGTGTTGAGTAATGAGATTAAGCCATAATCAGGGATTAAACAGACTCATTACACCATCCTAATAGAAGGATAATAGATGAGAATGTTTAAGCTGAGGAAAACTCCTCAACTTAATCCATGATTAGGGATTAACCTCATGACAAAACAAAGCCTTTATTAGATGGATTTTAGTTAATGATAAGATGAAGAAGTGAGTTTTATGGTTTGTAAGACAGCTTGAGGAGGACTTGTCCATTAACATAAGGGTTAGTCCTTCTTGACCAATTAAGGAAGAATTAGAACCCTAATGCAAGGCCCAAGTTACAAGTTTGATGTCTTGGTGATTATTAAGTGGCTTGATTAAAAGGGTTAAACACATTAAGGGTTTAACACTTAGGATTAAAGTTATGCACTCCATCCTAATAGAAGGATGCATGCATAAGCTTAATCACAAAGCCTTAAAACCTTTAGGGTTTAGTCCCTGATTGTGAGATGAGAAGAGAAGACTCAATGATGACACAAAGGTAAAACTAAATGGGGGGACTAATTAAACCCTAATTGTGATCATGCTTGGTTGTTCCTAGGGTTTGTGAGGTTTGCAAGAAAGATCTTCAGAGAAACCACCAGGAAGCAGATGAAAGGAGCAAAGAGAAACAAAACAACTTGCTTCACTTAAGAAGTCAAGTTGCTTGAAGAAAGAAAGTAAGATGAACAAGAATGAGCAAGCTCAATCCAAATCACAAGATAAAATGCAACAATGATGCATAAAAGAGATGAAAAGAGATTGTGAGAAGTGAAGGCAAATTCACTTCTCAAAGTAACTTACCACCTGAAAAGTTAGTGAAAGGAATGAAATGCAATGCAAATGAGATGAAATGGCATGATACAAGACAAAGTCAGAAGCAAATACATGATGTTAATGATGCTAAAAGATGATGCAAACATGAAACAAGGCATGAGGATGATCATACAAACATATGGATGCAAGAGAAACATGCTTTGAACCATGGATGTACATGAAAAGTTATGAAATGCAAATGACATACAACATGGAAAATGAAAGATGCAATGATCAAACATGTTTCTAATATGTCCTAAGATGTATTATGAATCAAATGAATGCACAAAATGTCATGGCAAGTCATGGTATGCAAGCAAATGGAAGATGGATGCAAAGGAAGGCATGAATTAGGGTTTATGATCAACACACAAAGCAAAAACCAAAACCAGAAGCAAACATCATGATAAAAATTTGAAAATACAATCAAAGATACCCTAGACCTATACAAACTCACTGCCCAAAGGAGGGGATCCAACTCTTAACCTAGTGAGAGTTATGAATTTCCTAAGATTGCTAGGGTTTTAAGGTACCTTGACAAAAAAAATGCAAAACAAATTGAAAATGCAAGATCAATTCATGCCAATTTTATCCTATAAACTACTTGCTATACAAGATGCAATTCAAAAAGAATCATTGTCCAACTCTCAATGGTTAGGCATAAATGAATTTTTGAAGTTTGAATCAAAATAATGCCTTGAAATGAAATTAATTCTATTGAAAATGATCAAAAGGCATCAGGATCAAAAAAGAAATTTGGTTTGAGAGTTGGACAATGTTTCTAAATGTTTTTAAAGGTTACATGAATTTTTTTGTGATTTTTAAATACCTAAAAGTATTTTTAATTAATTAATTTTCATTAACTAATTAAAAATAAACTTTTAAATGATTTAAAAATAATTTTTAATGCAAAAAATAAAAATAAAAATATTTTTGGTTTCTGAAAAATTAATGGAATGCTTGGCAAAAATTTTCAGAATTTTTCAATGTTTTTTACTATTTTTAATAAAATGTACAAAATAAATGAAATAAAATGAAATAAAAATACAAATAAAGAGAAAGTCAGCGCATCCTGAGGCTGAGATTCAAACTGGGAATGGAGGGAAAGACCAACGCGCGCATCTGGACGGCTCACATTCAAACTACGCTAATTATGATTAAAGCCCTAATCTGAACCCTAATGACTTTCAGATGACCGGAACAGTGTTCCGGTCATCTTCTCCGGCGGCTCGCTCACCCAATCTCTCTCAAAACGCCAGAAAAACTCACCAAACTCTCCAGAATCAATCCTTAACTCATTCTAAACAAGATTCAGCCAACAAAAATAATTTATTTCACATGAACAACAAGATTCGAAGCAAAACGGAAAATTATTCAGAAATTTCAGAAGCTCATGAAATGCTTACTTCTCAACTATTTTCAAAACTAAACACATCATGGCAATCAGTGAAGCATGTAGAATCATTCTATAACATAAAATGAGAGTTCTGGAAAAATAAATGTCATGGCTACCTGAGCTTGAGCTTTCGAATCAGGGACTTTCTGGCCAGTTCTTTGCTTCAAAACCACTCTAATGAACCTCCTAAGAAGCTTGCAATGCTTGGTTGGAGTTTAAATGGCCTCTAGAGAGAGTTTGCAGAATCTCAGTTCATGAAATGTGAAAATCGTGTTTTTGATTGTGGGTGTTTTAGGGCAAAATGGAAGGTGGGAAATGATCAGTGAGGTTTATGGAGTTGAATGGTGAAAAAAGTTTGAAGGTTTGATGGCTGAATCAAGAGATTCGAAGGCTTTTGCAAATGAGAGGATTTTTGAGTGTGTTGTGTTCTTGGAGTTTCAGGCTGAGTTGTTATGTGCTTTTGCTTGCATTTGATCCACATAAAGAAGTGTGATAGGTCAGAGAGTGGGTGCTGGCCTATTGTGATTGGTATGGGCAAGTTGCCAAAATGTCAAACTTTGTGTAAAAGAAGTATGGGCTCATAGCTAGCCAAGGACAAGAGGGGTGTCCTGCGTAGCAAGAAGTGTGGAGAGCCCTAGGATCAATTCTGAAGTCAGCAAGCAAGTGGATTAGGGTTTGAGTGAGGTTTTGCAACTTGGTTCATCTTTGGCCCTTTTGAAGTTTCTTGATCCACAAGTCATAAAAATGAGTGAACTTTTGATGCAATCTGATCTTTAGGCCTTGGTTTATGTTTGTATGAAGATTAGAAGTCCATTTGATAGCACAATTTGCCTTGGCAAGTGATTTTGCAACTTTGCCTCTTTGGTGGAAAACTTGAAATTATGTGATTTTGGCCAACTTTGACAAGCCATAACTTTTGATCCAAAATGAATTAGAATGAGTTCTTGTACTTTTTGAAAAGGGAATGATCCATTCTACAACTTTCATGACCAAAATTTTCTCATTTGAAGCATTTTTGAATCAAAAAGCAAGGGTTGAAAAAGTTTCCCAAAATGGCAAGTTTCCATTACAAGTCATTTTCCCAAAAGTCAACTTTGCAAATGGCTTGAAATTCTTCAATTTTGTGAACTTCTAACATCTTCTATGACTAAATAAAGATCATACATAATCAAAATGATGAAGAACACCCTTTGGTTGGGTCATTGGGGGCCTCAGATGCCCTGATTTTGCACTAACTTGCTCAAAAAGTCAACTCTTGATCAGATGCCTTCCCCATGGAATTTCTTCAGAAAAATTGATATGCATGATCCCTATACCATATAGAGACCAATAGAAACAAGAATGACCAAAAAATTTGGAGTTATGGCCTTTGAAACCAAAACCCTAATTCTAGGTCATCTGTGCAGTCAATCCTGGCTCTGCTTCCATCCCATTCTCAGTTCTTGTGATTCTTTGACTTTCTTGACTTTGAGAGGATATAATATGATGCTTGAACATACATGGACCCATTTGAAGTGATTGATGACCTTTGGAGTGGCTCAAATGGCTCAGGGATGGCTCAGATCACAAACCCTAGATGCAAATGACTTAAAATTAATGCAGTGAATCAAAAATGTAATATGAGATGCTATGATTGAACTTATGCATATGAAGAGATCACAAGCCATGGTGTGAATGAGTGAGGGCAAATTTGGGGTGTTTACAGCTGCCCCTATTCAAACATGAGTTAGCTGTGTAGAATGTAAGCAACGACTTATCAGGCGAACAAGATAACTTGTGGTTGAATACCAAAGACAGTCCAAAATTTGCACTCACAGAATGAAGAAGAAAAGGGATATAGATTGTAAAAGAAAATAAATTATAATATAAAGTGCGGGCGACGGAGGCGACCGTCGAGCAGAGGACGACTGCTGGGGAAAGGGCGATGACGGGGATGGCCGACATGCTGGGGAAAATGCGGGAAATAAAGCAATGACGGGGACGACCGACATGCTGGGGATATAAGAGATTATGATGGGGACGGCCATCAGGACTCTCTGGGGATTATAGGTAAAATAAATGATGAGGTACGGTTATCAGGTTCATAAAGTAATGCAAACAACGATGGGGACGACCATCGGGCTAAACTGATGAAGGACGATCATCAGGAAAAGGAAAAGGGACCACGACGGGGACGACCATCGGGTTAAAGGATAAATGAAATAATGATGAGGGACGGTCATCAAAGGTGAAGGACAATCACCAGGAAAAGGAAAGGGGACCACGACGGGGACGACCATCGGGTTAAAGAATAAATGAAATAATGATGAGGGACGGTCATCAAAGGTGAAGGACGATCACCAGGAAAAGGAAAAGGGACCACGACGGGGACGGCCATCGGGTTAAAGAATAAATGAAATAATGATGAGGGACGGTCATCAAAGGTGAAGGACGATCACCAGGAAAAGGAAAAGGGACCACGACGGGGACGACCATCGGGTTAAAGAATAAATGAAATAATGATGAGGGACGGTCATCAAAGGTGAAGGACGATCACCAGGAAAAGGAAAAGGGACCACGACGGGGACGGCCATCGGGTTAAGGAATAAATGAAATAATGATGAGGGACGGTCATCAAAGGTGAAGGACGATCACCTAGCAGGGGACGGCTGCTCTGAAAGGGATAAGATGAGGGACGGTCATCTAAGGTGAAGGACGATCACCTGGCAGGGTACGGCTGCCGAAAGTATCGCAACATAGGACGAATGCCGGATAAAAGGTCGACGATAGGGACGGCCATCGGATGAGCATGATGAAGGATGATCATCAAGAGGTGAAGGACGATCACCTAGCAGGGGACGACTGCTCTCAAGGTTTATCATGACATAGGACGAATGTCAGATAACAAGATCAACGATGGGGACGGCCATCGGATGAGCATGATGAAGGACGATCATCAAGAGGTGAAGGACGATCACCTAGCAGGGGACGGCTGCTCTCAAGGTTTATCATGACATAGGACGAATGTCAGATAACAAGATCAACAATGGGGATGGCCATCGGATAAAATGATGAAGGACGATCATCAAAAGGTGAAGGACGATCACCTAGCAGGGGACGGCTGCCGAAAGTATCACGACATAGGACGAATGTCGGGTAGGAAAAGGTTGCTTTGCTGGCGACCTACTGGGGAATAGTAAACACGGACGAGTGTTTACATCCAAGAAATAAAAGGTATAAGTGTTTTGACGTTGTGTATAGATTAAAGATGCGGACGAGCATCCTTAAGACCATGATACGGACGAGTATCAGTAGAAACAAACGCCGACGCATGTTCAGAGATGATGATACAGACGAGTATCAACTGGTTAACAAAGAACACGGACGAGTGTTGAATCTGAAGAGGTATGAGTGGTATATACAAGATACAGACGAGTATCTGTATGAGTAATAAGTATGAGTGGTGTACAGGAGTGTTAACTTTGCTGGGGAGAGTGACACAGACGGGTGTCAAAAGGTATATTATAGACAAATATATGCTTTACAAAGTATTCAGGTAGTTATGTTGGGGAAGGTGACACGGACGGGTGTCAGGGAATCTGTATGGATATATGTATCTGTGAGTGCAAAGGGGACGCTTTGGCTTTCTACTGGGGATATGACACGGACGGGTGTCAAGAAGTATCTGTAATGTATAAGTGTCTGTTTGTAAAGAATGCTCGGGCGACTTTACTGGGGAATGATGACACGGACGGGTGCCAAAAGGAGTGTGTTTTTGTATTGTATGAGTGTAGGGCAAATGCCTTGGCTCTCTGGTGGGGATATGACACGGACGAGTGTCAAGGAGTATCTGTATCTTTATGGAAGGTGCCTTGGCTCTCTGCCGGGGAATTTGGAGAGTTTTCTGTATATTGTTGATGGATTGTCGGTGTTCACAAGTGTTTGCTTCAGAATCATGGCTTATGATTATGCAATATGTTTGATTTTTGCCGTAATGCTCCGTATTAGACGGAATGCTACGCTTTGTGGGGAAAATATGATGTGAATGCTATGATTATGCAAAGATACCAATCCGGGATCCGGGTCCCGTTGTTACGAAGATCTCTGGTTGATCTGCTTGAAGTGAACATCCCATCTGGGAGTGAGATCATTGGTAGATCTGATAAGATGTATCTGCTTGGGGAACAGGTCACTGATAGACATATCCTTGTAATGGGGGACCCAGCTGGGGTTTGTAGAAGCTTTCTTCACTCTATTGTGATTCCTTCGTGCGTTGCTCTTCTGGATAGAGGTTGACACCATGTGGGGAGGTGGTTCCCTGGCTTTTGTACTCGGCTGTTGGAGGAATAGTAAATGGCAAATCGGCTGGGGAGAAAGCACCTCTGGTGTTAAGACTGGGTAGATAATGATTTTCCAGCTTGCTGGGATGAAGCTTTCATGCCCCATGCTGTGCTCTGAATACCTGAAAAGATAGAGAAACGCACAAGTAATCCCGAGGTATCCCTTACCGGATTCCGTCATAGGAGTTCAGACACTCCCGGGAGTAAGTATATCTCCTGCACGCACGTATTTTTTAGAGAAGCATCTGTATTTATGCAATCAATATCTGAAGGACATCGGACACTTTTGCAAACGAAAATAAAATGTACGAGACCAAACATGACTGAAAAATCTGATTTTATTAATTCACATGCCCTGAATTGGCAATATACAGTCGAAGAAACAAATCCCCTAAAATGAGGAGATTGTTATAAATTGAGAAATAAAAGGTATTGGCAATGTTGACGACGCTTTAAGGAGCTTCCCTTGGCTATGACTCGTATGACATTTGACGTTCTTCTCGTCTTGCCTTCTGAAGAAGGTTGATTCTGACCGGCGCTTGATCCTTTCGAAGCTTACCAAGTTGAAAGTGATACAGACGAATTCAGAATGCAGTTGTTCGCTTATTCCCTTATTTTGAATGGATCGCCTTTTCGGGTTTTCGATCCATCGGGATACCCATTTTTGCCTGAGTTGTCCAATGTGGCTTTTCAACTCAGCAGGTGTACATTTTTCATTCACTTTCCCTTATTTTTGCCCGAGTCTTTTATTCTGTTTTTGACTCGCCGGGGTGCCCTATTTTTGCCTGGACTTACATTCTGTTTTTATGTCCAGCGGGTCGTTTTATGCGAAGTATTTTTTAACTGCATCTGAATTCACAGGGGACGGGAAGTCTTCACCATCCATAGTGCTGAGCATCAGTGCTCCACCAGAGAAAACTTTCTTTACTACGAAAGGCCCTTCATAGTTCGGAGTCCACTTGCCCCTGTGGTCTATATGAGGAGGGAGGAGTCTTTTCAGCACAAGATCTCCTACTTGGTACTCTCGGAGCCTGACTTTCTGATCGAAGGCTTTCTTCATTCTTTTCTGATACAGCTGCCCATGACAGATTGCAGCCAATCTCTTCTCTTCAATCAGACTCAGTTGTTTATATCGGGACCAGACCCACTCTGCTTCGTTCAGCTTAACATCCATCAGTACCCGTAGGGAGGGTAACTCAACTTCAACAGGTAGGACTGCTTCCATACCATACACAAGCTGAAACGGTGTTGCCCCAGTGGATGTTCTGATTGATGTACGGTACCCATGCAAGGCAAACGGTAGCATTTCATGCTAGTCTTTGTATGTGACTACCATCTT
Organism: Lathyrus aphaca; assembly: GCA_963966055.1. Lineage (NCBI taxonomy): Eukaryota > Viridiplantae > Streptophyta > Magnoliopsida > Fabales > Fabaceae > Lathyrus > Lathyrus aphaca. The sequence continues at coordinate 7,008,474 of OZ014521.1, forward strand.
CTGCACAATCTTCTTGATATTCTTATTTGCTGCCTCAACAGCGCCATTCATCTTTGGCCTGTAAGGAGAAGAATTGTGGTGTTGGATCTTGAAGTCCCGACACAGTTCTGCCATCATTTTGTTGTTTGAGTTGGAACCATTATCAATAATGATTCGCTCGGGAACTCCGTACCGACAGATGATGTCCCTCTTCAGAAATCGGGCTACCACTTGCCTTGTAACATTTGCATAGGAAGCTGCTTCGACCCACTTGGTGAAATAGTCAATGGCAACCAGGATGAATCTGTGGCCATTTGAAGCAGTCGGTTCAATCTTGCCAATCATATCAATGCCCCACATGGAAAAGGGCCAGGGTGAAGACATCACATTCAGAGGATTGGGAGGCACATGCACTTTATCTGCGTAGATCTGGCATTTATGGCATTTTCTGGCATAGGCACAACAGTCTGCATCCATTGTGATCCAGTAATAGCCTGATCTTAGCAATTTTTTAGCCATGGCATGCCCTCCTGCATGGGTACCAAAGGATCCTTCATGCACTTCGTGCATCAACAAGTCTGCTTATGTTCTATCGACGCATCTGAGGAGTACCATATCAAAGTTTCTCTTGTACAGGGAACCGTCGGTATTCAGGAAGAAACTACTAGCTAGCCTTCTTAAAGTCTTCTTATCATTGGAAGATGCCCCAGGTGGGTATGTCTGATCCTCCAAGAAGCACTTAATGTCATGGAACCAAGGCTTATCATCTTTGACAACATCTGCTGAGAACACATATGCTGGTCTGTCAAGTCTGGACACTGAAATCCGAGGTACAAAGTTGGCAGCTTGAACTTTAATCATGGATGAAATGGTGGCAAGAGCATCTGCAAACTGATTCTCGTCCCGAGGGATATACTCAAGCTTGACCGTTGTAAAGAAAGTCAATAACCTCCTTGTATAATCCCTGTAAGGTATCAGATGATCCTGGTGCGTGTACCATTTGCCGTTGGTTTGATTAATTACCAGAGTTGAATCTCCGAACACAGTCAAAGTCTTGATCCTGAGGTCAATGGCTTCCTCAAGACCCATAATACAAGCTTCATATTCAGCTTCATTGTTAGTGCAGTTGAAAGTGAGTTTTGCCGAGAAAGGCATGTGAACTCCTTTAGGTGTAATGAGTATTGCACCAACACCGCGACCATTCATATTGACAGCCCCATCAAACATCATAGTCCATTCTTCCTCTGGGTCAGTCCCTTCAGTGTGAACAAGCTCTTCATGATCTTTTGCTTTAATGAACATGATGTCTTCATCAGGGAAGTCAAATCTCATAGGCTGGTAATCGTCAATAGGTTGCTCAGCAAGATAATCAGACAGTACACTACCCTTGATGGCTTTCTGAGATGTGTATTGGATGTCATATTCTGTGAGGATCATTTGCCATCTTGCAACCCGTCCGGTAAGTGCTGGCTTCTCAAAAATGTACTTAACCGGGTCCATCTTGGAGATCAATAAAGTAGTGTGGGTCAACATATACTGTCTTGGTCGGCGAGCAGCCCACGCTAAAGCACATCAAGTTTTCTCGAGCAGTGAATAACGTTGTTCACAGTCGGTAAACTTTTTGCTCAGGTAGTATATTGCATACTCTTTTCGACCAGACTCGTCATGTTGGCCCAGCACACACCCCATTGATTCTTCTAATACTGTCAAGTACATTATCAGAGGTCTTCCTTCAACTGGAGGCATAAGGATAGGAGGCTCTTGCAAGTATTCCTTGATTTTGTCAAAAGCCCTCTGGCAGTCTTCGTTCCACCTGACCGTTTGTTCTTTTCTTAACAGCTTGAACAAAGGTTCACAGGTTGCTGTAAGGTGAGATATGAACCGTGAAATGTAGTTCAATCTACCTAAGAACCCCCGAACTTCTTTTTCTGTCTTTAGTGCAGGCATTTCTTGAATGGCTTTGACTTTATCAGGGTCAACCTCAATCCCTTTCTCACTTACAATAAATCCCAACAACTTACCAGATCGCACCCCGAATGTGCACTTGTTGGGGTTTAACTTCAGTTGGTATTTCCTCAGACGCTTGAATAACTTCAACAGATTCACCAGGTGGTCTTCTTCGGTAAGGGACTTGGCAATCATGTCATCCACATAACATTCAATTTCTTTATGGATCATGTCGTGGAATAATGTTACCATAGCCCGTTGATAAGTAGCACCAGCGTTCTTCAGTCCGAATGGCATCACCTTGTAACAGAACATGCCCCAAGGTGTGATGAAAGTTGTCTTCTCCATGTCTTCAGGTGACATCTTGATCTGATTGTATCCTGAAAATCCGTCCATGAAGGAGAATACCGAGAACTGAGCCGTATTATCAACCAATACATCAATGTGAGGTAAAGGGAAATCATCTTTCGGGTTGGCTCTGTTCAGATCCCGGTAGTCCACACACATCCCTACCTTGCCGTCTTTCTTAGGCACAAGTACAATATTAGCAACCCACGGTGGATAACTAGTCACAGCAAGGTACCCAACGTCCCACTGCTTTTGCACCTCTTCTTTGATCTTCATTGACGTGTCTGGGCGAGTACAGCGCAGTTTCTGTTTAACCGGTGGGCAATCTTCTCTTAAAGGCAGCTTGTGCATGACAATCTCGGTGTCCAACCCTGGCATATCCTGATAAGACCAAGCAAAGACATCCACATACTCCCGAAGCATATCAATCAGTTGTTCTTTTACTGAGTCTTGTAAGCAGGCCCCGATCCTAACCTCTTTCACATTTTCATCCGTACCAAGATTAATCGTTTCGACCTCCTCCTGATGAGGAGTGATAACCTTCTCCTCTTGCCTTAACAACCTGGCTAGCTCTTCAGGAAGCTCATAATCTTCTTCAACCCCTTCATCAGCTTGATTGATTGGATTGTCAAAGTCATACGAAGTCAAAGCTGTGCTGTTGTCGGTGCAGTCTGAAAGGCACTCTCTGCAAGGGTTTAGATTGTTCATTTTAGTGATCGATTTTAGTCTTGTTTAGAAAAAGTGAAGTAAAGTTATCATTTTGAAAACATTGCCATTTTATTTTTGTACAAAAAGAAAAAAATGAAAAACAGTGAGCGGAAAAGAAAAAGACTTGTTTGCAAAAGATGTCTGATATTCATTGATTGATCTGTTTGCACAAAATTACAAGATGGCCCGGTTACAAAATGAGTCTTGACATCTTGGGCAAGATGCAAGACTTGATGCATGCTTAAAATATACAGGAAATAATAATTACTCTGCAGGAGTAACCCTTATAATTTCCTGGGAAGACCAGTTTGAGATACGGCTCCCCGGGATCCTTGGACGTATCCAGCTCTCCAGGTTGCGGTCATCTTCCGACTCATCTTCCAAGCTGTTCACTGCATCCGGGGTGAGCATTCCCCCGCTGACAAAGTTGGGCTTCTTGGCAGCCTCTGATTGATCTTGTTGAGTTGGTTTGTAACCCAACCCAATTCTGTCCTCCTTCTTCTCCATAGGTAGCAGCTTGCCCCAGCCTTGGGCAGTCCCCTCTTCAACAACCTTCATGGCTTGCTGATAAGACGTCATGGAGGTTCCCAGTACAGCAGATGCTTCATTTATCTTTAGGGCCTCAAATCCCTGGCTCATAGTTTCATGGATTTCTCCATCCATCTCAATATACTTGTACGTAGCCAGATGGCTAACAAAGATATCTTCTTCACCACAGATGGTGATGATCTGGCCTTCCCACTCGAATTTCAGCTTCTGGTGAAAGGTAGACGTAACTGCGCCAGCGGCATGGATCCAAGGTCTACCCAACAAACAGCTGTAGATCGGCTGAATGTCCATCACATAGAAGGTAATCTTAAAAGTCTGCGGGCCAATCATCACAGGCAGATCAATCTCCCCTAGCACTGATCTCTTAGAGCCATCAAATGCTCTCACCACCAAATTACTTGGACGCAATGCCAAGCCATCGTACTCCAGCTTCACCAAGGCTTTCTTTGGTAGAACATTGAGTGAGGACCCAGTGTCCACCAGTACATGGGATAGAACAGCACCCTTGCATTCTAAAGTGATGTGTAAAGCCTTGTTGTGGTTACGCCCCTCAGTTGTTAAGTCAGCATTGGTGAAGCCCAGTCCGTGACTGGTGTTGACATTTGCCACCACGGTTTCTAGCTGATTAACAGTGATCTCCTCTGGCACATATGCTGCGTGCAAGACTTTCAGTAATGCATTCCTGTGAGCTTCAGAACACATCAGCAGGGATAATATGGAGATCTTTGAGGGAGTTTGGTGAAGCTGATCCACCACCTTGTAATCACTTCTCTTTATAATTCTCATAAACTCGTCTACATCTTACTCAAAAGATGTCTTCTGAGTTTCTTTGATAGTCGGCTCTTCAAATACCACACTCTTTCCTTTTGCTTTGGCAACAGCTTCTGCTTCGGCATTAGGTCTTTGCAATTGTGAGGCAAAAAGGCGTCCGCTTTTGGTGAAGCCTCCGCCCCCCCCAACATTATCAATCTGTGGAGAAGAAGTTGAAGAGTCCAAGGTGATTTTCTCTCCGTTGCAGTAGAGGTCAGAGCCATAATGCCAAGGTATGGCATTACTCTTTCATATGGAACGGGTCCAGGCACCGTGATGGTAACTGGACTGACTGCTGCAGAGGAGGGTACTGAGATGGTGTGCGGATCGTAGTAAATGGTGACCGGTGACCTGACAGGAGATGCCACTGTTTGTTGTTGAAAGTTGTTGTTTGGAGGAACATATGCTGGATCATAATAAATGGTGACTGCTGAGATATCTTCATCAATTTCTGTTGGCGTTGTAGAAGATTCTGCTGAATAAAGGGGTGCTGATGTTGTAGAAGAAATGGTTGTTGACATCTGATTTGTTGAAGTGATGGACGGAGCCGTTGTTGATGATATTGATGAATTGGTCGAAATGATTGTTGTTGCAGTTGTAGAAGAGTCAGGAATTGTTGTCAGAAGGATTGTTGGATTCGTAGGTGCTGATGTTGTGATCTGAAGTATACCACTTTTGATAAGACCATCTATGCCGCTTCTCAAGTTATCACACCCGTTGACCGAAATGTTGCAATAACCACAACCTAGCTCACACCCGGGAAACATCTAGCACTCTAGAAGCTGAGCTTTGATTTCTACCAGAGGTGTCCGAATCTGCCCAACACTGGTGATTAAGAAAGATGGCTTGTCTTCCTCAATGGCATTAATTCTCGGCCCTCCATGATTGGGCATGGGATTCTTGTTGACATTTGGCGGGGGTGCAAAGTTGAGGGCTTTGGAATCCACCAAATCCTGCACCTTCATTTGTAAAGCCCTGCATTTCTCCGTACTGTGGCCAGGTGCATTGGAGTGAAAAGCACATCTGGCGTTGGCGTCATAATTTCTTGGAAGACTGGAAGGATCTGGTGGTGCCAATGTCCTTAGCTCAACCAAGTTGAGTTTCAGGAGTTGTGGCAATAAAGCGACATAAGGCATAGGGATAGGGTCAATCACCCTATTTGCCTGTGACAGTCTTTGTTGAAAGGGTCTTTGTTGTTGATTGCTGTTGTTGTTGTTGTACTAGTTTCTCTGTGGTGGATACTGAACTTGTTGTTGGTAGTGTGGTTGTTGTTGTTGTTGATATGCGGGTTGCTGAGGGATCGGAGCTGGAATAGTGACAGCTGCCACTGACCTATGAACATACTGAGGTCTGCCCCTGTTGGCATGAATAGCATTAGTCTCACCGGTTCTTCTAGGTCCCACAAAAGGCTTCCTAGGATTGCTTGACGAACTTGCACCATTATCAGTAATTTTGCCCATCTTCAGAAGGCTCTCAATTCTTTCTCCAGCTATGACTACGTCAGCGAAGCTGGTGGAAGAAAAGGCAGCTAGCCTATCAATATATGTTCCTTGCAGAGTGTTCATGAACATGTCGGCCATTTCTCTTTCCGACATGGGTGGCTGGACAGCAGCAACAAGCTGTCTCCACCTCTGGGCATATTCTCTGAAGCTTTCTCTGGATGATTGAGACATTCCCATCAGAAGGGTTCTGTTAGGAGCCATGTCCAGATTGTATTGGTACTGCCTGATGAAGGCCTCAGCTAGGTCCTTCCAGCATCTGATTGTAGCTCTGGTCAAGTGAGAGTACCATTCTCTTGAAGCCCCAGTCAAACTGTCTTCAAAGTAAAACATCCACAGTTTTTCATCCATGGTGTATGCGTTAAGTCTTCCCAGAAAAGACTGCAAGTGAGTTCGTGGACAGGAAGTTCCGTTGTACTTCTCGAAGCACGGGGGTTTAAACTTGTGGGGAATTCTTACCCCGTCCACTAAGCCCATATCCATGACATCAAAACCCAGGGAATTTTGAGACTCTAGAGATCTCAATTTCTCAGCAATCTCATCAAGCCTCCTATCATAGGCTTCATCCCCAGCTCCCATCACAGTGAACTACTCTTCTTGGGGGTCTTCTTGTAAGACTCTTCCTCCAGTAGTATTTCCTTGCACAATATCCGGGATATTGACTTCCGGGTGTAGATGAGGCCCATATACTGGTGGATTAACATGAGGCTGAACCCTTTCATTGTTACTTGTTCCTCCAGTCCCTAGATGGGGTTCTTCTGGGGTCTGCCTTTCTACCAAAGCCCTCAATCTTTCTTGGCTTTGAGCCAAGCCATTCATCACTTCCATGAACTGGGTCATTTGGTTTCTCATCTCCAGCCTTTCGTTAGCCATCTGGGTTCTGACTTCTGTCAGATCTTGCTGTACTTGGTCCATCTGGATACCAGGAAGATTGTTGCGAGTAGGATATCTGTGTGGACGGTTGAGAGGGAACACCCGACGGCGAGCAATAATTCCTGAACCACAATAGAGTTAGTAACAAACAAAACAAAAACCTACAAAACAAAACAAAAGTTAGTATGCAATGCAGTATGCTTATTTGTTTCCAAGGTATCCGGCTTGGTACTTGGTTTTGACCTTTCCAGACCCTGAGGAAGATGCTTTGATGTTGCTTGAGAGAGAGAGACTTAATGAAACAAACTGACAAATACATTACAAATGGTGAATAATACATAGTTTGTTTTTACAACACATGCCCCTGAAGGGTCAAAATACAACAAAAGAAAAGTACATGAAATGGAAATAACAACAAGCAAATAAGTCAAACATCTAAACCAAACTCATCCTCTTTAACCTCCTTCAAAAGTGCTTCAGTTACAGGACCAGCCGGATGCTCTGTGATGCTTCTAATAAGAAGGTTTCTAGTGGAAATAACAGTGGTTAGCTTTTTGTGTCTGTCTTGGTCCTTTGACCTCTTCACACCAGCCCTAAGCTTCAACTCTGAAATTTCCTTCTGGGCTGATAGCAAAGCCTCCTGTTGTTTCCTTTCATTAGCCTCTAGCTACTCAATCCTAGCTTGAGTCCTCTTATCCTCTTGAGTGCGAGCTTCAGTGATCCTGACCCACCTAACTTGACTTTCTTTCAGATAGAGATCAGTCCTAGCCTTCTGAAACTGGGCCTCTTTACAGGCATTCTTCAAAATTTGCTCCCCAGCTCTTGACTTCTTGATGTAGTCCTCTGCTTTCTCAATCCTGGCTAGATGATCCACCTTAAGCTTTTCTAACCTCTCAATGTCTAGACGACCATCACTCCTCTCCCAGAGGGTCTTCTTCAGAGCTTGAGACAGATTCTCATTCCTCTCCTTCAGTTTCTCAAATTCCTCCAGGCTGACAGTGGCTGGAGGTGGTGCTGTGGATGGTCCAGGTGCATCCTCAATGGTGAAAGGCATCCCAGAAATCTGAGCCCTAGCATGGGATCATTCATAATACTAAGATGAAGCCACATTATTGCATTTCCCAAGAATGGCTATCCCTTTGGTCTGGATGTTGTCCCAAGCCCAGGATGCTTGCCTGACAACAGCTAGATTAGGTTTTATCTCACAATACAGGGTTTCAGCCAAGTCTTGCACTCTAGGAGGGTGGACCAAAGCATAGCCCAATTGTCTTTTGAGCAACAATGGGTTGTAGTTGATGCAACCCTTCACTCCTATCAGAGGTACATTGGGGAACTGCCCACAGCTAGTAATTATGTCCCTGCCTTTGGTGCTCTGGGTACACCACCTGATGTCATCTGAAGTTAGAGCAGTAAGTCTCTTAGCCCAGTTATTCTGTTGGTGAGGGTTCAAGAAAGCATCAGTCTTGGGTAAGTGTTTGAGCAACCAGGTATGAAATAGAGGAGCACATCACCTTACCAACCTCCCTCTCTGCTTCTCATTCCTTTGGTGAACAGAATAATAGAAGTCTCCCAGCAAGGTGGGTACTGGGTTCCTCAAAAGGAAGAGATGAATAGCATTCTTGCTGATAAACTTGGGCTCATCTGCAAAAAGTATAACCCCATATATACTGAGGGCTAACAATGCACAAACTGCCTTCCATTCTCCCAAGGAGGCCTTCTGGATGGCCTGTGAAGTCAAGAAATCCAAGTGTAGGCCAGGAATTCCAGCCTTTGTTGACATGTTCTGCTCAATCAGAATAGGTTCCAAATACAGTGCCTTTGCCACTTCTTCATTGCTAGGAGAAGCCATCTCTGGGTTGAAGGGGATACCACCCCTGATAGGCACTCCAATCAGTGATGAAAACTCCTCCAACAGGGGTCCCAACTGAAAATTCTGGAAAGTGAAGCATCTCAAAGGAGGATCATAGAACTGTAGGCAAGTGTGGATCAAGCTCCTCTGAGAAGGGTCTAGGTCCATAACCATGTCAAGGATGCCTCCATAATGCTCTCTTAATAGTGGGATGTGGTCTGGAGTGATAAGTGCCTGGACCTGCCTGATGCCAGCCAGCACAGGCTCAAAGAAGTGGTATGAAATGTTGCTCTTTTTGGGTGCTATGACTGCTGATGAAAAGCTGAAAGCAGATGTTGATGATGAAGACTGATACTAGAGGTGAGCCACTGATAGGCTGAGGATGATGATGGAGGTAGCTGAAGCAGATAGCTGATGCAGATAACTGGTGAACAGGGGTCTATGCAGATGAAGGGGTCAAAACTAAGCCAAATGTAATATGGATACCCTGAAAAACAAATAAGCAAATGTTAAATGATGCAATGATGATGTATGCAAATGATATGCAAGGGTATGTGATCAAGCTGGATCTGATTACTGCCTTGATATAGGTCCATGTATGTCTAAGAAGTCCGGATGGAGGTTCAGAAGTCCAGTAACCAAGGTGGGGGACTCAAATAAAGTCACATGTCCAGGGTTAAATCACAAGAACTGTCCAAAGTGAAGCATTCTTAAAAACAAGTATCAGGGTATGATGTGGCCCAGGGTTCCTGCAAACCTGTAAACAGCCCAACCCCCTCACAGGTGATGTTCTAAAACAAGGATCCTCAGACTTGGATCAGTTATGAGAAGTGTAAACACTTCTAACCTGGAGGTACAATGTTTATAATAACCATAAAAGATCCTCCTCTAATTCACCTCAGTTTCTGAAGGTCATAGTAAAGGTCATCCAGACTTAGCAGGCTTCCCAGATAGCCCTAGCACTACAGGAGATCTGTAGCACAGAGTTCTCAAGAAGAAACCCATATCTGAACCGTGTTTCATATTCCCGCACCAGACCGAAATGGAATGGGAAAGAACATAAACCACTCTAGCCTAGGTGTCACTCAGGTCCCAGGTATAGGACCTTAAACTCTCAGTAGAACCCCACCCACCAAAGCAAAAACCAGATCCAGCCAGATAACAGTATGACAGTATGATATATAAAGCTGTAAAGAAAGCAATAAATAACTGTACATAAAGCAGTAAATAAAGCAAATATACAAACACAATTAGCACATAACACCCCCGTAAACACAAATCAAACAAGCGCTAGGAGGAACCCACAAAAAGAACCAGAAGCCCTGGTTACAGTATAAGGATCCCCAGCAGAGTCGCCAAGCTGTCGCTCCCACCTGATGACACAGGTCCAAGAGGGGTACAGACGCGAACGGTCGGCGAAAGGAGGATGGGAACACACAGGAGTGAACTCAGAAAGACAAGAGTCGCCAGCTAGGCATTTTTATCCTGGAGGAAAGGTAATGCTGCATAGACCTAGAAAGATATGGATAAGACGGTTGCGAACCAGAGAGACTGAGAAAGGGGGTTGGTTACAACCTGGGAAGGTATTAGCACCCAGATTGTCCGCCGTACTCGACGGGATCCACGCTTAAAAGATTTGTGTTTTAAAGGGGTAGTGTCAGTGCAATCTGTGTGTAAAAGAGCTGGAAAAGGATGTACGGGTGTCGGTGTAAAAGAAGTGTAAAGTGCATAAGCGAAGTGTGTCAGTGTAAGAATAAAGATGAAATGCTCAAGACCATGAGGCTTTAAAGAATGATGCTGGAAGGAGGGGGAATATACAGAGACTTTTGTTCGATAACTGTTAAGTTATGCCTACGTATCCTCTCGTGCAATGAGGAAGTCAAAACACCGTAGTTCGACCCAAAGAGACTGAAAGGTGAATTGACTTGTGAACTGCTTACTTGTCTATGCTCAAGTGTATGACCTGTCTGGTTCAGGTGCAAACTGTCTTGCATTAGACGGAAGAAGCGAGTTCTCGGTTGTGAGTGAATGAGATGAGAAAAGAATCCCGAAGGAGACGATTATTGTTTGTTTTTTGTATTTTTAGTCTTTTATTGCTTTTTGAAGTTTGTCATAAGTTAATGAGCTTAAGCCTAAACCAATGGGTTAGTAAACTCATCACATCTTCCCTCTGATTAGGGGTAATGAGCATACCTTAAGTGTGAAGTCAGCATCTCACACTTAATCACCTTTGATGCAGGATTAAGATCATTAACCTACTTGTGATTATTTAGATGTTTTTGTTGTTTTTGTTTAGTGTTGAGTAATGAGATTAAGCCATAATCAGGGATTAAACAGACTCATTACACCATCCTAATAGAAGGATAATAGATGAGAATGTTTAAGCTGAGGAAAACTCCTCAACTTAATCCATGATTAGGGATTAACCTCATGACAAAACAAAGCCTTTATTAGATGGATTTTAGTTAATGATAAGATGAAGAAGTGAGTTTTATGGTTTGTAAGACAGCTTGAGGGGGACTTGTCCATTAACACTAGGGTTAGTCCTTCTTGACCAATTAAGGAAGAATTAGAACCCTAATGCAAGGCCCAAGTTACAAGTTTGATGTCTTGGTGATTATTAAGTGGATTTATTAAAAGGGTTAAACACATTAAGGGTTTAACACTTAGGATTAAAGTTATGCACTCCATCCTAATAGAAGGATGCAGGCATAAGCTTAATCACAAAGCCTTAAAACCTTTAGGGTTTAGTCCCTGATTGTGAGATGAGAAGAGAAGACTCAATGATGACACAAAGGTAAAACTAAATGGGGGGACTAATTAAACCCTAATTGTGATCATGCTTGGTTGTTCCTAGGGTTTGTGAGGTTTGCAAGAAAGATCTTCAGAGAAACCACCAGGAAGCAGATGAAAGGAGCAAAGAGAAACAAAACAACTTGCTTCACTTAAGAAGTCAAGTTGCTTGAAGAAAGAAAGTAAGATGAACAAGAATGAGCAAGCTCAATCCAAAGCACAAGATAAAATGCAACAATTATGCATAAGAGAGATGAAAAGAGATTGTGAGAAGTGAAGGCAAATTCACTTCTCAAAGTAACTTACCACCTGAAAAGTTAGTGAAAGGAATGAAATGCAATGCAAATGAGATGAAATGGCATGATACAAGACAAAGTCAGAAGCAAATACATGATGTTAATGGTGCTAAAAGATGATTCAAACATGAAACAAGGCATAAGGATGATCATACAAACATATGGATGCAAGAGAAACATGCTTTGAACCATGGATGTACATGAAAAGTTATGAAATGCAAATGACATACAACATGGCAAATGAAAGATGCAATGATCAAACATGTTTCTAATATGTCCTAAGATGTATTATGAATCAAATGAATGCACAAAATGTCATGGCAAGTCATGGTATGCAAGTAAATGGAAGATGGATGCAAAGGAAGGCATGAATTAGGGTTTATGATCAACACACAAAGCAAAAACCAAAACCAGAAGCAAACATCATGATAAAAATTTGAAAATACAATCAAAGATACCCTAGACCTATACAAACTCACTGCCCAAAGGAGGGGATCCAACTCTTAACCTAGTGAGAGTTATGAATTTCCTAAGATTGTTAGGGTTTTAAGGTACCTTGACAAAAAAACTGCAAAACAAATTGAAAATGCAAGATCAATTCATGCCAATTTTATCCTATAAACTACATGCTATACAAGATGCAATGCAAAAAGAATCATTGTCCAACTCTCAATGGTTAGGCAGAAATGAACTTTTGAAGTTTGAATCAAAATAATGCCTTGAAATGAAATTAATTCCATTGAAAATGATCAAAAGGCATCAAGATCAAAAAAGAAATTTGGTTTGAGAGTTGGACAATGTTTCTAAATGTTTTTAAAGGTTACATGAATTTTTGTGATTTTTAAATACCTAAAAGTATTTTTAATTAATTAATTTTCATTAACTAATTAAAAATAAACTTTTAAATGATTTAAAAATAATTTTTAATGCAAAAAATAAAAATAAAAATATTTTTGGTTTCTGAAAATTAATGGAATGCTTGGCAAAAATTTTCAGAATTTTTCAATGTTTTTTACTATTTTTAATAAAATGTACAATATAAATGAAATAAAATGAAATAAAAATACAAATAAAGAGAAAGTCAGCGCATCCTGAGGCTGAGATTCAAACTGGGAATGGAGGGAAAGACCAACGCGCGCATCTGGACGACTCACATTCAAACTACGCTAATTATGATTAAAGCCCTAATCTGAACCCTAATGACTTTCAGATGACCGGAACAGTGTTCCGGTCATCTTCTCCGGCGACTCTCTCACCCAATCTCTCTCAAAACGCCATAAAAACTCACCAAACTCTCCAGAATCAATCCTTAACTCATTCTAAACAAGATTCAGCCAACAAAAATAATTTATTTCACATGAACAACAAGATTCGAAGCAAAACGGAAAATTATTCAGAAATTTCAGAAGCTCATGAAATGCTTATTTCTCAACTATTTTCAAAACTAAACACATCATGGCAATCAGTGAAGCATGTAGAATCATTCTATAACATAAAATGAGAGTTCTGGAAAAATAAATGCCATGGCTACCTGAGCTTGAGCTTTCGAATCAGGGACTTTCTGGCCAGTTCTTTGCTTCAAAACCACTCTAATGAACCTCCTAAGAAGCTTGCAATGCTTGGTTGGAGTTTAAATGGCCTCTGGAGAGAGTTTGCAGAATTTCAGTTCATGAAATGTGAAAATCGTGTTTTTGATTGTGGGTGTTTTAGGGCAAAATGGAAGGTGGGAAATGATCAGTGAGGTTTATGGAGTTGAATGGTGAAAAAAGTTTGAAGGTTTGATGGCTGAATCAAGAGATTCGAAGACTTTTGCAAATGAGAGGATTTTTGAGTGTGTTGTGTTCTTGGAGTTTCAGGCTGAGTTGTTATGTGCTTTTGCTTGCATTTGATCCACATAAAGAAGTGTGATAGGTCAGAGAGTGGGTGTTGGCCTATTGTGATTGGTATGGGCAAGTTGCCAAAATGTCAAACTTTGTGTAAGAGAAGTATGGGCTCATAGCTAGCCAAGGACAAGAGGGGTGTCCTGCGCAGCAAGAAGTGTGGAGAGCCCTAGGATCAATTCTGAAGTCAGCAAGCAAGTGGATTAGGGTTTGAGTGAGGTTTTGCAACTTGGTTCATCTTTGGCCCTTTTGAAGTTTCTTGATCCACAAGTCATACAAATGAGTGAACTTTTGATGCAATCTGATCTTTAGGCCTTGGTTTATGTTTGTATGAAGATTAGAAGTCCATTTGATAGCACAATTTTCCTTGGCAAGTGATTTTGCAACTTTGCCTCTTTGGTGGAAAACTTGAAATTATGTGATTTTGACCAACTTTGACAAGCCATAACTTTTGATCCAAAATGAATTAGAATGAGTTCTTGTACTTTTTGAAAAGGGAATGATCCATTCTACAACTTTCATGACCAAAGTTTTCTCATTTGAAGCATTTATGAATCAAAAAGCAAGGGTTGAAAAAGTTTCCCAAAATGGCAAGTTTCCATTACAAGTCATTTTCCCAAAAAGTCAACTTTGCAAATGGCGTGAAATTATTCAATTTTGTGAACTTCTAACATCTTCTATGATCAAATAAAGATCATACATAATCAAAATGATGAAGAACACCCTTTGGTTGGGTCATTGGGGGCCTCAGATGCCCTAATTTTGCACTGACTTGCTCAAAAAGTCAACTCTTGATCAGATGCCTTCCCCATGGAATTTCTTCATAAAAATTGATATGCATGATCCCTATACCATATAGAGACCAATAGAAACAAGAATGACCAAAAAATTTGGAGTTATGGCCTTTGAAACCAAAACCCTAATTCTAGGTCATCTGTGTAGTCAATCCTGGCTCTGCTTCCATCCCATTCTCAGTTCTTGTGATTCTTTGACTTTCTTGACTTTGAGAGGATATAATATGATGCTTGAACATACATGGACCCCTTTGAAGTGATTTATGACCTTTGGAATGGCTCAAATGGCTCAGGGATGGCTCTGATCACAAACCCTAGATGCAAATGACTTAAAATTAATGCAGTGAATCAAAAATGCAATATGAGATGCTATGATTGAACTTATGCATATGAAGAGATCACAAGCCATGGTGTGAATGAGTGAGGGAAAATTTGGGGTGTTTACAGTAGCTCAACAACAAGCACCTACCGCTGCACCAGCTGGAGTATTTCCTGGACAACCTCAACCTAATCCGAAAGGACAGGCCAATGCTGTGATATTAAGAAGTGGCAAGGAACTTGACGGACCTACCGATCCAAGACTTGACAATCCAGCCATGTACCAAAAACCGGATAAACCGACTGAAATGGTGAATGATCTAGAAGAAAAGGAAGATGATAATCAAGAGGCAGTGGAGAAAGAAAAGCCTTATGTGCCTCCACCACCCTATAAACCACCAATTTTGTACCCTCAGAGATTAACCAATTCCAAGACGATGGGCCAGTTTAAGAAATTTGTTGAACTTCTGAAACAGTTGAATATTACTATTCCATTTACAGAAGCTATCACTCAAATGCCCTCGTATGCTAAGTTTTTAAAAGAAATCTTATCCAATAAGAAAAAGATAGAGGATAACGGAACCGTTACACTTACTGCTGAGTGTAGCGCAATAATTCAGAATAATATGCCTCCTAAGCTAAAAGATACAGGAAGTTTCTCTATACCCTGTGTAATAGGAAAAAATTCGTTATTGACAAAGCTCTATGCGATTTAGGAGCCAGTATCAGTGTTATGCCCTTAACGATTTGCAAAAGGCTAGACATGGGAGACCTAAGACCAACTAAAATGTTTGTTCAACTAGTCGATCGCTCTGTTAAATATCCTGTAGGCATACTAGAAAACGTCCCAGTACGTATAGGACAATTCTATATTCCTACTGATTTCATAATCATGGACATCTCTGAAGACTCCACTACACCTATCATACTAGGAAGACCATTCTTAGCTACCGCCGGAGTTATAATAGACGTAAAGAAAGGATTTATCAGTTTCCGCCTATTTGGAATAGAATATGACTTTAACCATAGAGAACTAGCTGACTTATTAGGATTCCCTAGTGGACCCTTTGCTTTTACTACCACACAGGTAGAATTGATGGACATTGAGCTGGATTTCTTTTGGGGAACCTTAACCGGAAATTACCATCCTTAACCAAATAACATGAACAATGATGAGATACATAACCCTGCTATCCGTTACTTCCATAAGATCCTTGCCCACACCTTCTTTGGAAAAGAAGAGAACCTTACTGGAGTATCTAAAGATGAGATATTCATTATGTCATGTGTGACTAATGGACATCCAGTCAATGGTGTGCCTTTCATGATGCAAACCTTCACCCGAATCCAAGAAGAACCTGATCTACCCATATTAGTAGGAGGTCTTGTCACCATGATTGCTGATGCCTTAAGACTTAGATACCAATTACACAGGTGTAACCGTTTAGGTACCATCCGTCCTATGAATCTTAACTTTTGCTTTAATCACCATATCATAAGGAATTTAGGACAACCACCTTTCGAGTACCTAATCAGGAATGAAGTAGTAACCCTGTTCACACTACCAAACCATGCTAGAGTCAGTGTTCACAATAAGGATAATTGGCTTTATGAGCTAACCCCTCATGACTATCCATATACTCCTGAAACACCTCAATCTTACAAGATAAGGGATGATATAATGACCGATGTAGAAAGTGACCCTGAGACACCTCCTGGTTACCATGACATTGACCACACTGATGAAGTGATTGAAACCCCTGAAGTGAATCAAGTAGAATATGCTGACAACTTAAATAAAATCATGAACACTCTTGAAGCTTACCAAGCCGATATAAATACTGTTAAGGATGAGATTAAAAGCATGCGATTGGACATTATAGGTTTAACTGACATAACATGTGAGCAATTCTATCACCTGAACTCTGCAATCGAAGATTTGAAGAAGCACTTTTGAAAATGCTATAGTGATCTAACTTATTTTATTTATTGTTTTCGTTTCTAGTTAGTTTAACATTTCGCAAACATTTTCGTACTTTATTTTTATTAATGTAATTTCCCTTCAATTATATCAAAAGCAAAGCACTTCTAGTTTTACAAATTTTTCCAATTTAATCAATTTCTATGCTTTCAATTCATTTATTGTTATATTTAAATTGATTAATGTTTGATATAATTTCTCGTGTGATGAAATTTACAAATTTATGTTGATATTATATATTATATATTGTTTGTGTTTAAAATAGAATGAGAAGTGATCATAAAAAAAAAAAAAATTGTATTGAACGTGTGAGAGATAATGCATTTTGGAAAATATTCTAAGTTTTAAACCCTCACGGTCGTCATCACCCTCTAACGATCGTGATAAGCTAATTAGCGCGTCACGACCGTCATCCCCCCATCACGACCGTGACGACCCTTGTTATTGGAATTCTGAGAAACATAACTGTTCTTCTTAGAAACCTCTTCTTTTTCAACTTCCACAACATTCAAAAACCCTCATTATCTCTTCCAACTCCCGTAACCTCCCATTACCCAAATTAAACTCCATTAACATCTCCATTTAGTTAAAACCTATCACATTCTCACCTTGCACTATAATCAGAACCACTTTCCTCACATTTTACACTTTTCTCACAAACCTCAAAAACCTCTCATCTCCCACTCTTGTTCTTGTATGCAATGGAAGAAATTCAGTTTAGAGATGGTGAGCATGGAGATAATCAGAGACAGAAGTTCATCAGATTCCAGAACCGTGGTGTTCAACCCACGCGATATGTCGACACTGACTGTTTGAGGGAGTTGGGAATGCTCAACAGTGTGAAGCTCCTGCTTCAGAAGGTTGGTTTGTGGCATCTATGCAGTCAGCCCCAGCCTACATTCGAGCTTCTGACATTGGAATTTCTGAGCTCATTTCATTATATCACTCCTCCCGGTTCACAAAGTTAACTCACCGGCGCTGCTAAGTTCAGATTGCTCGTCCGGGAGTTCGAAGTTACACAAACAAGGATCTCCGAGCTGCTAGGCTTCGATCACGGCGATGATGCTCATCTCCGCGTGCCGGACAACTTCAGTGAAACCGCTTTCACCTTATGGCACGACGTCACCAACACCCGTGCCACAGCCTTTCAGAGCCTGAATGCTACGCATATCCACAACCCGGCGATCAGATACTTTCATCGCATCATCTGCGACACCATCTTTGCAAGAGAGAGAAACCACAAGCTTAACTCTAATGAGCTTTTGTTCTTGCACTGCGCCTTAAATGACGAGCACATCAATGCTGCCCCATTCATGCTGTCCCATATCTAGTCCATCGCGCAAAGAGGCGCAACCCCCTTCTACATAGGCGGGATTGTCACCACCCTCGCCATTCAGCTGGAGCTTGGTGACTTGGTTATCAATTTGCCTCGCAGAGCTGCAGAGTTCCTAACGAAGAATTATTGCAGGTCCGCCCACTTGATTGCTCAGAGAGGATGGCAGGTTTAACCCTGTTATCCAAGGCACTATTTATCACCACATCATTTTGCCGTGCCGTGACCGCATCGATCCGTCCAACCGAGCCAACTGGCTATTTGCTTTACCAGATGCTGCCGGCCACGCCCCCATTATTGATGAGCAGGCCGATCCACTAGTGGACGAGATGCAAGACACCATGGATGCAGCTGAGCCTGTCCAGGACATTCCTGAGTCCTCCACCCGACAGCCTCCTGCACAAGAATTCACACTTGAGGACGTCCTCTGTGCGATTCATCAGCAGAACCAGATGAGTGCCGCATTGGAGCGAAGGCAAAAAGAGCAACATGATGCATTACTTTCAGCTGTTGCCGCTAACCAAAGGACTAATGATGAGAAGCTCAGAGAAATCTTTAGCGAGCTAGAGTCTTTGCGCATTGATATCACTGCTATCACCGGCACCGGTTCTGATCCTGAAGCGACTCCGACTAGACGCTCCCGCACCAGAAGCCGAGGCCGTGGTCATCAGCAGCCTTAGTTTTAGTTTTTGTTTATGTTTTTCCTTTTCAGTTGTTTGTATTGTACTTTAACCGCTATTATATCACAACATTGAGGACAATGTCTGATATAGTGTGGGAGAGGTACCTGTCATTTTTCCGCATTTTCCCTTTCCGCACTTTCCATTCCGTTGTATTTCCTTTTCGTATTTTAATGAAATAGAGTAATATTTGTGCTATTTTCTTTAGTTTCGAACTTTCCCCGTTTATTTAGCCATACCGAAAAAAAATCTTTAATTTATTCTTCGCATTACCCGACTTACCTACGAAATCATAATTAGGAAGCTGAGAACGATTCAACAAGATCAATACAGTCTTGACACCTTAGACTTCCCACTTAAGCATTCCGTTCCGATAATTATTACGACTACACCTTAAGTTTCAGTTCAAAAGTAACCCCTAGTAGTTTATACTAGCAGTTAGCACCGTCTGAACACAAACCACGTGGGGAGCCGATGAATATAAGTGTTTGATGCCTAATCTATAATGATCCTTCATACCTCGATGCAAATGAAAAGAAATTGCACCAAAGTACACGGTCGCATATAAGAAACGAGAAATATGAGAAGGAGTCCATTGCGGGTTGGTTCAGAGGTACTGGTTCTGAACTTGGTAGGGCGTGCTACGGCTCGATCCCCCGCAACCTCCAAATTGGATAATGTATGTAGGGTTACCACATTCGTGTACCAGACCCCGTGCTTATAAAGGATCAAAGTCACTAACCGGCTACTCCACTACGTGCGTGCTAAGGCAAAGGGCTTAATGTGATTACGCTAGAATGAAACCGGGCGAAATAAGAACGAAAGACTCTAGATGGAATCGTAACGCAATTACCGAATGTTTCGTTTAACGGGAAGTCGACGACTTAGCTTGTTGCTTGTGTCATTAGTGTATCGTTAGTGTTTTATCAAAGTACCGATTTATCTGACAAAACGATCCTTCGTACGGTTTGTTATGTGTGTGCGTCGATGAAAACTTGTCAGACAATTTTCAACCGACTATTTGCTTGAGGACAAGCAAAGGTTTAAGTTTGGGGAAGTTTGATAACGAGAAAAAGTATCGGTTATATTGCTATGTTTCAATGCCGTTTTATCGCATATTTGTCGTTTTAACACCCGATTCCTCGAGTTTTCTTTGTTATTTTGCAGGTACATCATATACAGAGCTAAATCATGAGCCACAAGTGAAATGAGCAAAAACAACCATTAAAAGATGAAGAAAAGAGGAATTCTGCATAATCTGCATTTTTTGTAACAGTCACGATCGTCACCTAGGAGTCACGACCGTGACACGCTAAAAGGAGCAGTCACGGTCGTCACCAGACCCTCACGACCGTGACGCACATAAGACACGGAAGACGAACGTGACACCCTTGTTACGAACGTGACAAGGGGAATTTAGGGTATTATGCTAAGACTTGGTCACGTACGTGTGTGCTACGTGAAGTCAACATGCCTATTTTCCCGCAGACCAAGTATTCCAACTATTCCCTGGATTTTCTCAGTCTCTACGAGGCCCATGCACCAATTCCAACTGCCAAGCCCAAATTGCTTCCTATAAATAGTCTAGCTTCAAAGAACAATTTACAGAGTTTTGATTTAAATTTTCTTGCGAAAGCTCTGCCGTATTTTCATTGCACCCTGTTATTTTATTCTTTCCAGCATTTAATTGTTCTTGCTTTAATTTTCTGTATCCCAACCAACCATATAACAATTTCCAACATTAGGAAATTGTTATAATTTAATTTGTTTCAAAACCTTCAGAATTCTTTTAGAAATTTTATTTCCGATTCCGGTCCGTACTCCGAGCTCTCCAGACTGTGGAAGAAGGAGTCTAACATTTTAATTGTTATTCAGGTTTTTATTTAAATTGGATTATTATTAATGTTAAGTATTTATTTTCTGCCATGCATATTTTATTTTATATTTCTCTGCCTCTGTCTGGTTCAACAATAATGAGTAGCTAAACACCTTAGGGCGGTATGTAATTAAAATCAACTAAATCGGTAAAATCCACTCTAGGCTTAAAATAATTAAGAGCTTAAAATTCTGGCTGAGACTTTTTATTATAAAATCAACCTTTTTGTTACGAGAGTAAGGAAAGTGTAATAGGTTAGGTCAAGACCACAAGAGTGTGAGATTTTAACCAGATAGCTAAAGTTAGGCATTTAATTTAAACACAGCGAGAGCGCTTTAAAATGAATTAGAATTACTAAGTTTCCAAAAATTATTTCTAAACACTTATGGGCTAGCAAGAGCAGGCATAGGGCTTTAGGGGTAAGATCTGAGATAAGACCACGAGAGTGTGAGTTAAAGATATTTAAAATGGTAACCTCTACAGAATAGATTAAGTGAACCATCTTTATAAGCCTAGGTTAGATTGACCCGCCTAAGTTATCATAATTACATACCGACCACCTTAGTATTATTTTATTAAACTTAAATTTAAATTCCCGCCTTTAATCTTTAAAAACAACCAAAAAATCGTGACAACCCTTCACCTTAGCTAAACTAATAAATCCTCTAGCACTAAGTAATCATAAAGTCCCTGTGGATCGATAATCTTAAATATTACTTCGATAGGCTGTGCACTTGCAGTTAAGATACCGCTAGACACATATTAGAGTACGTCTTTAGCCCATCAGTTGTTGGCATGCCATAGGTTGGGTTCTAAGGCCATGGTTGTGAAAATCCCGAAGAAGGGAAAGACCTAAACATTGTTGTATTGGGTGGTGGAGTTTGAGGGTTTGCCCCCAATATATTCCATCATTGGCTGAGTATAAGGTATGTATATCACTCCTCCTGTTCCCGCCATCGAAGGGACTAATTCCGAAACCATGGCTGGTATTGTTGATCCTCGTGTCGAAGGATTTCGGAGAGGCACCGAATTGCTCCTAGGAATATCTTGTGGATTGATGTTAGTGCTTGGAGCAGTTGATCTGCTTGGTTGAGGATTCAACCTAGTCGTATGAGGATTTGAATGACTTGTTTTCCCTTGACTAGATGAAATTTTCCTCGTATTTCTTTTCTTTGGTATGTATTTGTCTGTAGTGGCTACCTTTCTACTTCTCAAATGCATGCAACAAATATTACACCACACTTTGATCAGTTGGACACGTAAAGAAAGGGAAGTTATAAAACTTCTTAAAGTTGGTTATTTTAAAGGAAATTATAAACTTCCAAAAGTTGGTTATTTATAGCACAGTCGCACTGGCGTGCCAATTTTTTTACCCTAAAATTTGTAAACAACCGCTGGTCCTCTAAAAATAACAAAGTGTTCTCAGTTACTCACAGGATCGACCAAATTTATCCTAGGACATGTGCTATAAGAAGTTTAATTTGTTTTTCAGGAATAATGTCATAAACTCTTCGACAAACTTTATGAAGTGTTTTTGGTATAAAAAAAATAAAATAAAATAAAATAAGACTTAAACACAATTGAAGTCGAAGGTAAAGTGCAACGAAAGTATAAATTGCAAATAAGCGTAAAGAAAGCAAGTAAAAAAGGCAGTAAAAGACTGAATAGTAAACTTTCTTGAAAGTAAAGATAATGCAAGGTAAAGAGACTTTAAAATAAAAGCTTAAACATAAATTGCATTGATATGAAATAAGGTGGTGATTTCATCACGTACATTCTCACTTTCACTTGTTTCTCTTCACACGGGTACTTTGAGTGTTTATGGAGTAGTCTGTACAATATGATTCACACACAATTCTAACACTACAACTACTTTATTTATACTAGTCGAAGGTAACCACTATTGGCAGTTTACTCCTAAAAATATGCCACTTGGCACTTTGCATGTTCTTAAACTTCCAATGTGCGCCACCTGTCTTTATTCAAATTGAAAGAAACATAACTTTCCCTCCAATATTGATCTCGACTGCTGCACGTCAACCATTCCCAATAATGCTCGGTCGAAATACATTCCTTGTACTTAGAAAGAATTATAAGTCATCATCCTTACATTCCCTATATCTTTGACTTAGGCTTCTTCAACTTTGATTTAGTCAAAGCCTTTTATTTCTTCCATA
Organism: Lathyrus aphaca; assembly: GCA_963966055.1. Taxonomy (NCBI): domain Eukaryota; kingdom Viridiplantae; phylum Streptophyta; class Magnoliopsida; order Fabales; family Fabaceae; genus Lathyrus; species Lathyrus aphaca. Next base: position 7,031,164 of record OZ014521.1, read on the forward strand.
AAACATAATGCTAAAGTCAACGCTTCCTGAAGTCAACTAGGTGTCAAAATTAGGAGCTAACAACCGCTCAAGGTGAAGTCGCATCAACTAGTTGTGCAGTGTTATAAGTCGCATCAATTGGTTGTGTGTCAGTTACAGGTTGTGTTGTGCCTTGTCATCAGTTTGGTTATAGTGGATTAAGTCTTTGTCCAAGGAAAAACCACCTTGGCGGGTGGACTTGATTAGTTTGAGGTTTTCAAGTGAACCCAAATAAATCGTGTGTTCATATCTCTTGTTTATGCTTTAGTTTATTTACCCATGCTTTCACAATTAAAGACGAAAAAGTAAACAATAGTGAAAACCCAATTCAAACCCCTCATTTCTTGTGTTTTTCTCACACCTTCATTTCAAAGACTAATTTCTTCATTATTTTGTTTAATTAGGTAATGACTAATTAGTTTCCAATGTGTTGTCCATCACGGGGGTGTGTTTATTGAGTTTAAGAAATTATGTTATAAAGGGTTATAGGTGGTTTGGGAAGTAGACCCTGATTTCTGGAATTATTTTGAGGTTCTGAGTAGCTTAAAGGATTTAGGGTACCCACAAATGGAAAGTTTATGGTATTATGATGCAATGGATATTCATGAGTTAGTTTTGTTGAAATATGAAAAAGGAACAAATATAATGAAAATCATAGCACTAATTTATATGTCATTCATCCAATCTCACAACCAGATTATATTGAATAGTCAATACTCTCTCTATAAAAACAGTGTAGGACCCAATGAAAAGGATGAAGAATGCGAGGTACGATAAAAAAGACAATTTAAGGGATTTGAATAGTTCAGAAGACAATAGTTTGGATGATTTGAATAATGGTGTAAAAGGTACGTTTAAAGATTTAGGAAATTTTGAAGATTTGAATAATCTAAGTGACAAGTTTGATGAAGGAGGGACCACTGGTGTAGAAGATGCAATTGAATAAGAATATTCATGTGAGGATGTTAATTTATATGGGAGCACTGGGGGAATTAACCAAAAAGAATCATTTAAGGATGCTACTTTGGAGGGGACAACTGCGAGCATTAACAAAAAAAAAATCATCTGAGGATGTTACTTTGGAGGGGAACATTGAGTGTGAGGATGCAATAATGTGTATTACTTTGGAGGAGACCATTGATTATACGGTATGTGATCAAGACGTTGGTGTTTTGGATGGTACACCTTATCTAGTATGTGTTCAAAAAGATCCAGTAGTCGAGGGATAATTTGTAACCAAGAAGAAAATGAGGACTAGAATGTAACAAAAAAGATGGTGGTGGTAGTTAAGACAATGCTTTGAATGTGAACTTTGAAGATTCAAATGATGATATGATATAATAATTGGTGAAGAGATTGTAGGTGATAATGGGGATGGCAAAGAAAAAGGTAAAGAAAAGGGTAAGGGGAACACAAAGGGTAAAAGAAAAAGGAATGGCAAAGGAAAATATAAAGGGATTGGGAAAAGAAAATGTTGAGAGACCAAGGAAACAAAGGGAAGTGGAACAATCAGTTGAAGGTAGTGTTTTAATTGATGATGTGAATAAAGGGGAGGTTATAAAGGAAAGTTTTATAGGATTGAGTGACATTGAGGAATATGATAGTGATGAGTTATCTTAAGAGTATGATAGTTAAGATGATGAGATTTTGAAAGATGATTTTCAAACATCCAAAAATAATGGAGGATTACAAGTAGGAATTAGGGATGTATTTGCTATAAAGGAGGACTTTAAAGAGGAAATTAGAACATATGTTATTCATTCTAGTAGAAACATATAATTTAAGAAAAATTATAACAAGAGGATAAAAGTGATATGCAAGAAAGGTTGTCCATGTGAGCTATAATGTGCAAAAATACAAGATGAAGAGACTTAGAAATTGATAAAAATAGTGGACAAGCACACATGAAGTAGGGATTATAAGGTTAGATTCCTTAATTCCAAGTGGTTGGGCAAAAAGATTCAAGGTAATGTAAGAGAGAATCATAATTTGAGGTTGATTGATATAATGAAGAAAACAAAACAAAAGTGGAACATAGGGATCAATAAGACACATGCATACATAGCAAAGTCACTTGTTGTTGACATTATTGATGGTTCATATAGGGTGAAATATATAAGAATCCACGATTATTTTCAAGAGGTATTAAGGGAAAACCTTGGATCAACTATGAAAATTACAAGTCAACCAATTCAAGGTGGAGAGGAAAGTAATGAACATCATGAGAGGTGTTTGAATCCAAATTTCCAGAGGATTTATATATGATTCAAAGCTTGCAAAAATAGTATTTCCAAGTGCAAGCCTATTATAAGATAGGCTGAGTGTTTCTTAAAGGGCTATTATGATTGACAAATAAGAGCAACCATTAGGAGGAACCCAAATGACTAAATGTTGCCAATAGTATTTGTTGTTGTTAAGGGCGAAACCAAAGATTCATGGGGTTGGTTTTTGGAGTTGTTGACATCTAATATAGGAGGTGTCATATTATGCAAGACTTATACATTTATAAGTGATCAAAAAAAGGTACATATGACTGATCTGTTTTAATTATTTCTTACAGATTTAGCAGTTCCATACTTACACATTTATGACTTATCTGTTTAACTGTAATGCATGGTTTATTGCCAACACTTGATGAGTTGCTACTATATGTTTACCAAAGGTTTTGTGTTAGGTACTGATATTTATACCTTTAAAGTGTAATTGTATTTTACTATATTCATATTAGTAATAGTTTCCATTTGTATTTTACATGTGATATATCTGATGAGTTATCAACATGTGATATTTGTATAAGTCACATTTGTATTTTCCACTTGATGAGTTGCTACCTGTAATTTTGTCACATTAATGGAACCTGACAAGTCATAGTTCTTATAAGCCATATACATTTATCATGCTACAAGTCTTAACTAAGTTATAACCATAAGCCATATGTTGTGTTTGTAGGCATTTTATACAACAATTTCACAAAGAAGTTTCCAGGTCTTAAACTGAAGGAACTGATGTGGAAAGTTGTTATTGCTACTCATGTAAATGTTTGGGAAAAAATCATGCTTGAAATCAGGAGTATTAATGAGGAGGCATTCAAGCACCTCTTGAAGATTTCACCAATATTCTGGAGCAAATTAAGGTTTATAACTAGTCCAAAGTATGATATATTGGTGAAAAATATGTCAAAGGTATTCAACTCAGTATTTGAGCGATAAGAGGCAAACCTATTGTGACTATGATTGAAGAAATTAACGTTAAATCCTATTTAGTTTATCCAGAGCTTCATTAAGTTTATGATAATCAAATTTGGTGTTTTTTTTTTAAATTTTCTCATGGCTTTATTAATTGAATAATATTTATTTGTAATTGCACATTTAATAAGGTTAAACATTGGTCATTATGAACACTAAAGAGTTATGCACATTATGGTGTTCAATGACATAATTTCCATTAAACAATTAATCATCTCTATAAAATGAATATTTCACTGGTAAAGGTAATTATCGTTTGTTTAATTTTCCATACCATCAACATTATTATCATATTTAAAGTTTACTAGAGGTTGGGAGAGAAATATGTCGGTGGTATGTGTTTTACCGGAGGTTAGTATTCATTGTAGGATTTTTAGAATACACACTTTGGTATTTGGTTTACTTTGGTATATGTTTACCTGATTCAATTTGTAATAACATAAACAGACACGCTACAAAAAATTGAGGAAATTGTGGCGGTTAAAAAAGTATAATTATGGCTGTTTCAACCCTCATAATTTACAAATACGTTGTTTTTGAAAAACACCTTAAAATTGGCTACCACTAGGAATAAAACGGCGTTTCATAATAACCGCCTTATAAACCGCCCTAATTTGCGTAGTATAAAATGGTGGTTATTTGTGGTAATTTATGTTGGGTATAACTGCCACAATTTCCATGACTTTTCATAAAAATAAATGTAGCAACAATAGTCAAACATTTATTATCTTCAAATTGATAATATAAAATATAGGTGATAAGGTTTTTTTTTGTAGATAGTCATATGTGTATGATATAGAAAGAAAATAATTGAAAGACAAGTAAACTTACATGCATAAAATAAATTATTTTCATGACATGACATCAACTCCAAAAGAATTTCCGAGGCACAAGGTTGATTGTCCCTTTTGTACATGTTATCGATAACATTTTATGTCACAAATAAAATTGCAGTCAGTACAAAAATTATCAAGCATGAAGGAAAGTCTTGAAATATTAAAGTACGATAACAAATTTAAGTGGAAAAAGAAAGAAAATTTAAGCTTACAACAACTAATTAGAGACTAATCACCCAATTTATATGCCTTATTAATTTATACACAAAATCCTACAGACTTAACCTTGTCCTTCCAAAATATTTTGCACGTGTCCTAAACATTAACATTAGATATTCCAAATTACTTATAATTTAACTACCATGTCGGTTGTTCAAAGTAAAGTTTGTTTGGTACATAATCATACAAGAATAAAATAAACTTCTTTAATAATCTTGTTAACAAGTAGTGGTTTATATACATACAAGCCAATTGTAAGTGAAATCTAGAGAACAAAATAATGTATATAGACATGTGTACCTGTAGAATAAAATTAATTGCGCAAGCTTAAAACAGTACCACAAACCACCTAAATTAATCCTTTGAACAAATTTCTTTTGGGTCATCCATGCATCAAGTCTAAGTTAACTGTGTTAATATTCATGTTAAATATCGTTGCAAATATTTCATTTACTGCTATTTCAAATTAAAGGTATATTTGACAGTTGTTATTTCATATTAATGTGAAAATGTTACTTTTTAATATGTTGTGTGAGAATTATAAATAGTCATGATATATATAGAAAAAATTCATTAGTTAATGTGAAATTTTATTAGTAGAATATACACACACATATACACCACACACATAAATTAGAACAATAATAAGAAAATAAAATTAGATCAAGCCTTCTTTTCCTTTCCTGTCTTTTATAGTTTTTCAAGTATGTAATTTTTCTCTCTAGAATCTTCACAGTGAGAATAGAAGTCCAAGGATATACCATCTTCTTCTTTTTATGGGCCAATAAATTCACCATTTCTAGTATTAAGAGTCAAAAGATCTTTTAACCTCTGTATGGGTAGTAAGCTCACTATAAACTAAGACATTAAAACCATTGGAAATACTCTTAAGACTTACATATTCAATAGAAGGAACTTGGCTTAAAATAATCTCCAGGTTTATAAAGGAAACATATTCTTTTTGTGAAAGCTTGAATATATTCTTCTTCCAATCAATCATTTTCACGTTTCCATTTGGCTTCCACTCTCCAATATCCCCTATTCAATAAATAACTAAATTTAAAATAATTTAAACACAAATTTATCCTGGAAGTTCTCTAATAACCTGCTTCCACCAAATAATATTCATTAGGACTGCTAAGAACAAAAACTAACATGTAACTTCTGACATTACAATAACAATGCCAATAATTCGTATCGTTGGGCCTTTACCAATTGCATCATAAAGACAAAGAAAACAGTAGAAGGACATTTGAGCATGTTGGTATCATTAATCTTCTTCTATTTCTTACAATTTTTTATCTCTTCCACCCTTAGCCCTTTTTGTAGTTGATTATGTCGTATTGGGCTTTTTCCTCTCAGTTTTCTTCACTCCAACAACAACTTGCTCAATAACATGAAAATAAAGATTCATTTTGATTTTGGATTCAAGGTTACAATCATGCATATTTATGAGTGCAACCAAAACATTCTTTTTACCCTCGTTAGATTTGGCGAAGGTACTACCATCTTTGGAACCAACTAGTATAGAAGCAGAATCAACAACATCAATTTTGTTCATTCTTCATTTCATATGATTTTAATGATTGATTCTAACCCCAATTGATTGATTTCTAGTGTTTTTCTAAATCTTCTATGGAGATTACACAAAACTCATTTACATCTTGAAGAATAAGAAAATTCTAGACCGAAAAATCATTAAGAAGTTTCAATGGTAGAAGGACAAAACTGATATGAATGTGAACCAATTAATAGATAGAAGAACAATATGAGTTTGAGAGAGGTTTACTGAATATTGGATCGGAGTCTGGTGTCATATTTGGGGTGTGGTGTTTGAGAATCGTTTGATTGTATGGTGTTTTGATAGGGTTTGATAGAAATTAGCGAATGCATAAAACTAATAAGAGGAAGCAACATTGTTAGTCAGCCAAATTTGAGAGGAATCAAAGTTTTAAGAAGGGTTTAAGATGAATGGAAGGAATTGCACAACTGAAGGGTTTCACCCCCTTTTACTTTTTTTACAAAGTCTGAGTCAAGTAGTTCTAAAGTAACAAATAATAGAATAAAAATCAAATAGGAGATTTTATTTTATTATTTTTTAAAAGTGGAAAAGTAAAAGCCATTTTTTTAACGGACATGCTTATCGGGTAAATGAAATTCGGCTAGCAATCGCAGTTAAACATGCCGTAACGTACATTGTTGAGCACTAAATAAGTATTTGTTTATAAAGGTGGTTAATCGTGCCGATAATTACATCGTCTCTTAGAATCGCCATATTTTACCATTAATAGTGCTGATTAAGTAAATCTCCTTAATAAAACCGCCACAATTAACCTATTTTTCTAGTGACATGTTCGGTGTCTTAATGGTGTGTCCTTCCCATGTCATTCCAATACCTTACAACTTGAAAAAGTAACAAAGTCCAAAAATATATTTTATCAATAGTGGGTTTTTCATATCTTCCATAATATGTCAGTCAAATGATGATTACTGCATCTCATTCGTAAATACATTATCTTGCAATGATGTTGTCAGTGGTTAATTGGTAAAAACACACTTTTATATTATTAATGTATAATTTGTTTCTTTGTTAAACATTTGTTATCTAAGATGATTGATTATATTTAACATCAATATTGGTCAGTGGTTCTAAGTATATTATCGTATGAAGAGTTTGGTGAAATGACTTTACCAAAGACTCCTACAAAGTTGGTGCTGGTTGTTGATTGCTGGAATCGATGGGATTTTATGTGTGAGTTTGTTAGCGAGCCATACATGCACTTTATAATTATTGGAGTCCGAAGATGTTTATGTAAAACTTAATGTCTACGTGTTGGTATGACTATCAAACTACATGTACATGAGACAATCAACAATGAATATGTTTATTTCACTTTAAAGAATATCACGAATAAGATCCTTTAGTTTGATAGTATTTTGTTTATATATTGTTGTCCGTTCCTGAAGTACTATTTATTTTCTTATTGATGATGATTCAATTGGAGAATACATATACATTACCTTAAATTCCCGTTTCTTTTCCTCCTTTTGATTTGAAAAAAAACAAAGAATTGTTATTTTGAAGTAGAATAGTTGATTGAGTGTTAAAGAAGGTTTTAGTATGTTTTAATAAGAAATGGTGTTGTTGATTATGAGTAAAGAAAACATGCAAGATGATGTTTTATTAAATTTCCCGCTTCTAAATTCTAGAAATACACTTCTGGAATATTCATAGAGTTTGAAAATACAAGCAACATGGTGTTTTTTTTTTTCAAATTCTCGCTTGGAAAATCTGGAACTGCACTTCCGTATCTGTCACTGAGTTGTTAAATTAACAAAATTATTGTAGGGGTTTGTCCGAAGATACACTTCCAAATTAGTTTTCGGGAAAATAGATGTATATATCACTTATAATGTTTTGTGGCGTCTAACTGACTTATAAAATAAATAAATAAATCATTGTAGTGGTTTGTCCTAAGATACACTTCCAGACTAGTTTTAGGAAAAAATGGAATGTGCCTAATTTAAGGGAACTTCTTAATGCACCTTATAAGTTAATTAAACGCCACGTGAAAAATACTTAAATGCTCCTAGGTTCCAAGGATTCATCTTCAGATGCACCTAATTTTTAATTAACGTTAAAATATCCTGGAGATGCATCTTTGAACTTATTTCAGAGATGCATCTCCGAAACGTGTTGGAGCTTAAATCGTGCCAGAACCATTCTCTTTCCTCAATTATGATATTTCTCAAAACCTCTTTAAACTCTCTCAAATTTTTCATCACCAAGTCCATAATCAAGCAACCAAACTTAAAGGATCCTCAATCAACATCATAAACATCATCCAACACTGAAGCAAAGTGAAAAATTGTAAGTTTTTTAATGTTTTGATTTTTTTTGTTGAGTTTTTGTGTAAATGAGTAGAAATTGATGATTAAGGTAAGAAATGAGTAGAAATTGCATGATTGATAGTTTAGACATAATGTAAAATATATTTGTTGGCTGAAAAAGATGATCAAACTAGTATTTTTTGTGTTTCCATGACTACATTATCACCTTTGACGCATTTTTTGTGTTGCAGAAAATTCAGGAGATACATCTCTGAAATTTTTAAATGTTTAAGTTTCCCATTAACCTGATATGCATCTCCATAATTTTCCCAGTCTTTTTTATTTTTTATTCTTTTTTTATTTTCTTGTTTGTGGTGTTGCTTGCTTGCACTAATTGTCGGGTTTACTTTAACTTAAAGGAATTATGGATGATGGACTTGATAGGCTGAGGCATGGGTGGATTACACATGCATTAGTGCGGCGAGAGAAGGTCAGGTTTCTGAGGCTTATGTTCCCTCTAGCCATGCAAAGCCATATACTTCTGGGACTCATGTTTCTCCTCATGCTTCTACATCTCTTCTTCCCGTAGGAGACGGGTTTCACATACTGACGTATCACTCACTCCATCCTTCCATAGGATTCACCTATTCAGGTGCCTAAGATACCAGAGTCAATAATTATACTGGAGGCACCACTGCCACCTCCGACGCATGATGGTGCCAAGCAAATGCCACTGAAGTTTATTAATCACAAGCGAAAGATTATTGGTTTGCCTAAGCCGACTGAGGATTTGTTTCACGTAGCTTTGTCCCTATCTGGGATGAAGGACTCGTGCATGATCAGTTATATAACGGTCAACCACGTGATACTTAATGTATTTGTGAAGATATGACACCTGGAGACCTCATCATTTAATCTCTAGCTTGGTGAGATATCTATCACACTCGATGATGTGTCATGTTTTCTACATCTTCCGATCAGGGGGAGACTTATAGATAATGGGAGAATTACCAAAGATGAGACACTCGAGATGATGGTATACTATTCGGGGCTGACCCAATAGAGGCGAAGGAGTTGGATAGAACTAGGGGGCTCATACTAGGTTTGAATACTTGAAAAATGTATATTCAAATGAGAACCTGACAACACAATAGGCTAAAGGCGAGGACAAACAAGTGAGGCTCCACAGAGCGCATGCTATAAAAGCATACCTGTTATATTTGGTTGGCACTGCAATTTTTATGGACAAGAGTGTCACTTATACATATGTCATCTACCTATGGTACTTTGAGGATTTCGAGCGGATCCTTGAATACAACTGAGGTGTCGCTTGTTTGGTTTACTTGTACTTAAAGTTATCAGAGGGTTGTAGGTGGAAGATAAAACAAGTCACATGCAACATCACACTGCTGACGGTAATATTTATTTGTCTTTTAATCTTTATGTGTCATTTTCATTTCATCTTTACAACACTATTAATTATGATTCATGTGTTCCAAACTTTTCAAGTTTTGATCCTCCAACACTTCCCGCACATCTCCGACTGGGCAAATGTACCGACTTACACTAAGGATATGTCACGTGTTATTGCATTTGCCCAACTCATAGGGAACCAGACGATAGAGTCGTTAAAAGTGTATCTTGACCACTTGGGTTTTGAGGACACACACTTCAACAACTATGTCGATCACCATGAGACACATCCATTTGACGAGATAAGTTATACATTGAATGGTTAGCTTGCAGATCACGTCTCACTACTCATCATCTGCCCGAGCGCGACATGCGATAGTTCAAATACGCTTAGACCTTTCCAAACACCATGTTCTCCCTATTCCTCCAGCTTTGACAGGTAGACTGATGAATGCCATGTTTGATGAATATGAGAGTCATCTGGTACCGGAGGAGGCACAAAGTACAATAACTATGAGCGATTGGAGCTACACAACAAGTGTATCATATGGTTCTTCAAGGTGTAACATTTGTACATGGTGCATGTTGCTCTAGGAGATCCACCAAGGCTAGCTCATCAGAAGATACTAGAGGAGGAACAAATACAATAAGATCATGCTGAGGATGTCTTGCTTAAATGTTATCGCATGGTGGAGATTGCACAAACATATGTATCTTTCCTGATGAGTCTGATGTGAGGAAGGTCAGATTCCATCACGACGGAGACATAAAGGGCATTAATGTACCAAAGATTGGTTACCGAGGAATACAAGGAGCTAGAGAAGCCAAATGAGGCATAAGAGATATAGTCTGACATACATAGTAATGCAGTAGTATATAGTAGTTATACTATGTATTGTATTTTATTTTTACCTCATGCTACTTTATCATTGTTTTCGACTTTATTTATATATGACATTTGAACCATCTGAATTTATATACGTCATTTTTTGCATATGAATTTTATGATTTAAATCTTATCACATAACATGATATATAACACTTATATATTTTCATATGAATACACGTAAACAAAATGTAATATGTTATTCTGATAAGTTACAAAGATACATCTTCGTAAAATAAACGAAGATGAATCTCTGATACAATAAACTTGTAAAATGACTTTTGAGTATGATGTATAATATATATATTTTAAATACTTACGGAGATGCATCTCCGAAATATTTTAACGTTTACTAAATATTTAGTGCATCTAAAGATATATGTTCATAATCTGAAAAACATTTTAATATTTTTGCATCAAGAGATTGTGTGAAATAAGTGTTTCGGTAGACATTTCAGCCCATTATTACGTTCCAGCCCAAACAAAAGAATTGGCGATAAGCCCACTTTTCATTCCCCCTTCCTCCACCAATCTCCACCATCTTTCTTCAACATCGACTCAGTTCAACGCGAAGCTATTTTCATTTCCACTTCCAATCAATGCTTACCAGAAGAAAATTCCTCACCTTTTTTTCATTTTCCAATGCTTCTCAACTACTTTCTCACCAATTACAATCAAATGCTGTTCCAAATCCAATCCACAACCCTTCCCCCCAAATTTCAAACAATTTTAGGGTTTTACTATTCCATCTCTATGGAACCCAAGATTCCAAATTTCCCGAATACGAGATGCCTACAGTTACATGGGGAGTGATCCAAGGTCGAAAAGAGAAACTTGTATCGCGTGTCATCATTTTCGATTACCTCAAGGGTTTGGGAATTATTCCTGACGAGTTGCAGGATTTAGAGCTTCCTTCAACTGTTGATGTCATGAGGGAACGCGTTGAGTTTCTTCAGAAATTGGGGTTAACGATTGATGATATAAATCAGTATCCTTTGATGTTGGGTTGCAGTGTGAGAAAAAATGTGATTCCTGTTTTAGGGTATTTGGAAAAAATAGGGATTTCTAGGTCTAAACTTGGTGAATTTGTTAAGAGTTATCCTCAAGTTTTGCATGCTAGTGTTATTGTTGAGCTTGCTCCTGTTATTAAGTTCCTTAGAGGACTTGATGTGGAGAAAGATGATATTGGGTTTGTGTTGCAAAAATATCCTGAACTTTTAGGGTTTAAGCTTGAAGGGACTATGAGTACTTCAGTGGCTTATCTTGTTAGTATTGGTGTTAATCCTAGGGATATTGGTCCGATGGTTACACAGTATCCTTATCTTTTAGGGATGAGAGTTGGTACTATGATAAAGCCTCTTGTTGATTATTTGGTTAGTTTAGGGTTGCCGAAGAAGATTCTAGCTAGGATGTTGGAGAAAAGAGCTTATATACTTGGCTATGATCTTGAAGAGACGGTTAAACCAAATGTTGATTGTTTGATTAGTTTTGGTGCGAGGAAGGAATGTTTGCCTTCGATTATCGCGCAATATCCGCAGATTATTGGGCTGCCTCTTAAGGCTAAATTGTCTTCGCAGCAATATTTTTTTAGTTTGAAGCTTAAGATTGATCCGGAAGGGTTTGCGAGGGTGGTGGAGAAGATGCCGCAGATCGTTAGTCTTCACCAGAATGTGATTATGAAGCCGGTTGAGTTTTTACTCGGTAGGGCAATACCGTCGCAAGATGTGGCTAGTATGGTGGTCAAGTGTCCTCAGTTGGTTGCGCTGCGAGTTGAGCTTATGAAGAATAGTTATTTCTTCTTCAAAAGTGAGATGGGGAGACCTGTAAAAGAGCTTGTGGAGTTCCCTGAATACTTTACTTATAGTCTGGAGTCAAGGATTAAACCTCGATACCAGAGGCTTAAGAGCAAAGGGATAAATTGTTCATTGAATTGGATGCTGAATTGTAGTGACCAGAGATTCGAAGAGAGATTGCAGGGAAATTATATCGAAACGGAAAGCATAGGTCCTTCATTCTTAATTGGTGGAAAATTAGAGTTACCAGGGAATGACATAGTTTCAGATGAGGAAGAAGAGAGTGATGATGAAATGCTATACAGAAGAACTGTTTCTCTTTAGCATAACAATGTATTTTATTTTTAATTTTGCTTGATGAAACTGCTAATAGAGTAATAGTTGACACATCAAGTTTTCTATCAATTTCTTATCTTCAAAGCCACAACTATCATTTAGGTGAAGTGAGGTTTGAAACCATTGAGAACGAACATCAGGTGCAGTTCATGTTAATTAGGTTGCCCTTAACGTCCATGCGTTGTCTTTTTTTAAATCAATTTGGTAGGAACGCATGCAACATGTAAATCATCAAAAACTGTCATGTTGAAATTGTTATTCTTGGTCTTTTGTTTCGATTTCTGGATTTAGTGTCCTGATCGTCCAGTTTTCGTCAGACCTATGACAATTGAAGCTGGAATACTTCTTCCAATCCCTATTATAATTTTAATTTTTTTTTTAGATTTTAGATGCATTGAATATGATGATATATAGATCAAATATATTTGATAGGGTTTAATTTTTTTTTTGTCAATGTAAATATACCAAACTTCGGTTTTGATCCTCTTAAAATTTTCGTTCAATATTTTGTCCCCTAAAGTTTTTCGTCTCCAAATTTAGTCTTTGCCGTCTATTTGAGATAACAGATGCTGACATGACAAATGAATTGATAATTTTTATTTTTATTTTTATTTTGTTAAACGTTAATGCTGATTTGTTAGTCAAACATGATTCAAGTCCTGATAAAAAACTTTGCCCTAATTTCATTTCAATTTCTCATGCTGACTTTCCAAGCATTTTCAACTCTTGGTCTTCATCTTTCTCTGTCGCTCTCATAGATAAACGTTTGTGCTTCACTTTCTCTTTCACGCAACTTTTGTTACTATTTTGAATTGATTGTGTATTTAATGGTTATGTTTTTATCAAGTTGTAGTTCGTGGACAAGGTTGTGGTCCCAAACATCTATTTTGGAAGCTTCTGCAAAGGAGTGGTCCCTCGACAAGGAAAAACAAGGTAGATCCACTTTCTCTCACTTAGAATCTGATTTATTGTGAAATTTGTGGTAGATATAGTTGTTTAATGTAGGTTGTTGAGTGCTTTGAATGTTTTTTAGGATTTCTTTGCGGGTCCAGTATTGACTGTAATATATGTTTGTAAATGTAGGGATGAAGTTCTTTAAAGTAATATTTTTCACTAAGGAATGTTTTGTAAAAGACACTATGATAAAGTATGTTGGTGGGGATGTGTATGCTTTTACAGGACAAGATGGACAATGTTGGTCTTTTTTTGATGCATTTAATCAAGAGTATGGATCATGGCTTTGAGTATACTAGAGTTAGAATGTGGTGGAAACATGCTAAGGAACCATAGAGAATGATCTAAAACCTTTTAGGAATGACAGTGATGCTTTTGAGATGAGGGCCTTTATGAACGATTCCAAGGATGATGTTGAAATATACATTGAAGTCAAACCAAGTGAGGGTGCTGAAACATTTATGGAGACTGCTAGAAGGAGGAACAAATGTCAAATACCTGAACCTGAGGTTGATTCTTGTAATGAAGGTGACTGTTCTAGTGATGAATCATTGAAAGATATCAAGTTTGAAGATAGTGAAGAGGAAAGGATGAATCCTATTGATGATGGTATTAATGAGTAATTTGATACTCACCCATCAGTGGTAAATGTTGATCATGCAAGGGCTGGTTCTAGTCATGTTGTTAAAGAAGGACTGATTACTCAAAAGATGGGTAAATAACATGTTATTGAAGATGATTATTTAACAAATGAGCTAGATAGTGGAGCTGAAGATGGTAGTGATGATGATAAACCAAGACCTGTTAGGTTTAATGTTGCAAATGGTTTATCTAAAGACTATAAGTTCAAGTTGGGCATGGAATTCTCATCACTTAAATAGTTCAAAGAAGCTTATATTGGAGCATAATGTATTGAATGAGAGGGATGTTAGGTTTGTGAAGAATGATGTTGTGAGATGCAAGGTAGTTTGCAAGGACAAAACTCAATGTGATTATACTGTCCTTTGTAGCAAAGTGTTGACATCTACTACTTTCAGAATCAAGACATTATATGATAAGCATAAATGTGGTAGACAGTTTTTTAACAAGAGTGCAAAAGCAAATTGGGTTGCAAAGGTGATTGTAGATAAGATGAAGAACAATAACAAAATGAAGTTGAATGATGTGATTACTGATGTTAGGGTAAGGTACTCTACTGAAATTCCAGGATGTAGGGCTTTTAAGGCAAGACAAATAGCTAAGAGGATTGTGGAAGGAGATTCTAGCAAACAATACAGTTTGCTATGGTCATATGGGGCTGAATTGAGGAGAGCTTCCAATGGGAATACTTTTAAGATGAAAATATAAACACCTGGTCCAAGTTTAAAACCAAGATTTGAAAGATGTTATATGTGCTTTGATGGAATAAAGCAAGCTTTGAAGAAAGCTTGTAGGCCTTTCATTGGACTTGGTGGTTGTTATCTAAAGCATAAGTATGGTGGAATCTTATTGATAGTAGTGGCATGAGATCCCAATGACCAATATTTACCTCTTGCATTTGGAATTGTTGAAACTGAGTCAAGGGAGACATGGAGTTGGTTTATGCAACTACTCATTGAAGATATTGGTGACCATATAATGTGTTTCATTTCTGACCAACAAAAGGTATTGTACATCTTTGTCTATATTAGTTACATCTTTGTGAATTTATGTTTATAGTGTTTATTATTTTTTCAAGGGTTGGTACAAGTATTTGAGGAGGAATATCCAGCATTTGAGCACAGATTCTGTGTGAGGCATCTCTATGCTAACTTTAAGAAAAGATTTGGTGGTGGTACCCTGTTTAGGGACCTAATGATGACCACAACAAAGACTACCTATTTGGAAGCTCATGAACAATTCATGCAAAGGATCAAAGAAGTCAACATTGATGCATTTGATTGGTTGGAGGCCATCCCAAAACCAAAATGGTGTAAGCACGCATTGCCTTTGTTTTCCAAGTGTGATGTGCTCATGAATAATTTAAGTGAGTCATTTAATGCCATAATTCTTCTTCAAAGAGACAAACCTATAATCACAATGTTTGAATGGATTAGGTCCTATCTAATGGGTAGATTTGCAACATTAAGGGAAAAGGTTAGTGGCTATAATGGTAGGATTATGTCTAAACCACTTATGAGGTTATATAGAGAGATATAAAAGAGTGCAATAAGTGGCCTAAAACAGATGACCCAGTGATATACACTCCAATGTTCAAGAGAGGTCCTGGTAGGCCAAAGAAACTTAGGAGGAGAGAACCTGATGAGGGGAGCCAAGCAAAATGGAGAAGAAGTAACACAAACCATAGGTGTAAAGTGTGTTTTGAACTTGGTCATAATAAAAGAACATGCAAGAAAATGTCCACTTAGGACATATTCTGTAGAAATAGTTAATGAAATTCAGTATGCCACATATGACATATTCTGATATTAGTCACTGGCTTCAAAGAGTACACCAAAATGTAGTACACACCAAAACATAGGACATAACAAAATAACCAGTTTGAAACAACATTACAACATTACAAAAGACAGTACAAACAACATTACAGAAATCAAAACAACAATCATGGTCTTTAAAGTTCTTCTTGTATGATAACTGGATCATCAGCCTTCTTTCCAGGGCCAGTAATATTCTTGGTCTTCAAAGTCCTAAGCCTATCTAACTACCTCTTCTCAACTGAACCCTCTGATGTAGTCTTGTACCTGCTCTGGGCTTTAAACTTCAGAGGCTCATTGTTGGTTGGTCTTGAGAGGACAATTCGTATACCAAGTGGCTTGAATGGTGTCATTTTCTTAGACTTGGTTACTTTACCATAGAAAACTTTGGGACCTAAAGGGCCAGGCTTAGGTTTATTTGCTTTGATGGGTGATTTGTCAACCCTCAAAGGTTGAATGTTCAGTACATCATCAGGCCCCAACAATGTTGCCATAATATCATCCAAGTTGGTAGGATTAGGATTTGGTACATGTTTAGGATCAGGCAATGTAGTCTACATTTCCTCAGGCTCTGGTTCAGTCACTGCCTTTGGTAACTTTGGTGCCTTTGCCTCCCTTGGTCCTTTGGGCCTTCCATGTCAGAATAAAAAATATAAACATTTACAATGTAGTCACAATATAAACAAACACAATAGGACAATTAGACCTTACCTTTTTTTAGGTGTCAATTTGACATAAGTTGTTTGAGTAGGAATTGTTTCACTTGATTGAGTAGGATTTCCTTGACTGGATTGAGTAGGCATTGCTTGACTTGTTGCTAGAACAGGCACAAGCTGTTTGTTTTTCTTGCATGTTCTTTTATTATGACCAAGTTCAAAACACACTTTACACCTATGGTTTGTGTTACTTCTTCTCCATTTTGCTTGGCTCCCCTCATCAGGTTCTCTCCTCCTAAGTTTCTTTGGCCTACTAGGGCCTCTCTTGAACATTGGAGGGTATATCATTGGGTCATCTTTTTGGCCACTTATTGCACGCCTACATGGAATTCCTATGATGTCCCAGAACTTATATGAACATGTCCACTTATTCAAATCCACTACAAAACTATCAGTGAACATAACATGAGTGACCTGGAATGAAACACATCCTATGGTCACATATATCTTTAATGAGTAGTTGCATAAACTAACTCCATGTCTCCCTTGACTCGGTTTCAACAATTCCAAATGCAAGAGGCATGTATTGGTCATTGGGATCTTTTCCCACTGCTATCAATAAGATTCTACCATACTTATGCTTTAGATGACAACCATCAATTCCAATGAAAGGCCTACAAGCTTTCTTCAAAGCTTGCTTTGTTCCATCAAAGCACATATAACATCTTTCAAATCTTGGGTTTAAACCTAGACCAGGTGTTTGTATGTTCATCTTAAAAGTATTCCTATTGGAAAATCTCCTCAATTCAGGCCCACATGACCCATAACAAAATGTATTGTTTGCTAGAATCTCCCTCCACAATCCTCTTAGCTATTTTTCTTGCCTTAAAAGCCCTACATTCTAGAATTTCAGTAGAGTACCTTACCCTAACATCAACAATCACATCATTCAACTTCATTTTATTGTTGTTCTTCATCCTCTCTACAATGACCTTTACAACCCAATCTGCTTTTGCACTCTTGTTAAAAATCTCTCTACCACATTTATGCTTATCATATAATGTCTTAATTCTGAAAGTAGTAGACGTCAGCACTTTGCTACAAAGGACAGTATAATCACATTGAGTTTTGTCCTTGCAAACTACCCTACATCTCACAACATCATTCTTCACAAACCTAACATCCCTCCCATTCAATACATTATATTCCAATATAGCTTCTTTGAACTGTTTAAGTGATGAGAATTCCATGCCCAACCTGAACATAGTCTTTAGATAAACCATCTGCAGCATTAAACCTAATAGCTCTTGGTCTACCATCATCACTACTATCTTCAGATCCATTATCTAGAGCATATGTTAAATAATCATCTTCAATAACATGTTCTTTACCCTTCTTTGGAGTAATCAGTCCTTCTTTAACAACATGACTAGAACCAGCCCCTGCATGATCAACATTTATCACTGATGGGTGAGTATCAAATTGCTCATTAATACCAGCATCAAAGCCATCATCAATAAGATTCATCCTTTCCTCTTCACTATCTTAAAACTTGATATCTTTCAATGACTCATCACTAGAACATTCATCTTCATTACAAGAATCAACCTCAGGTTCAAGTATTTGACATTTGTTCCTCCGTCTAGCAGTCTCCATAAATGTTTCAGAACCCTCACTTGGTTTGTCTTCAATGTAGATTTTAACATCATCCTTGAAATCGTTCATAAAGGCCCCATCTCAAAAGCATCATTGTCATCCCTAAAAGGTTTTAAATCATTCTCTATGGTTCCTTCAACATGTTTCCACCACATTCTAACCCTAGTATACTCAAAGCCAGGATCCATACTCTTGATTAAATCACATACATCAAAAAAAGACCAACATTGCCCATCATGTCCTTTAAATGCATACACATCCCCACCAACAGACTTTATCATAATGTCTTTTACAAAACAACCCTTAGTGAAAAATATTACTTTAAAGAACCCTATCCCTACATTTACAAACATATATTACAGTCAATACTGGACCCATAAAGAAACCCTAAAAAACATTCAAAGCATTCAACAACCTACATTAAACAACTATTTCTACCACAAATTTCGTGATAAATCGGATTCTAAGTGAGAGAAAGTGGACCTAACTTGTTTTTCCTTATCGAGGGACCACTCATTTACAGAAGCTTCCAAAATAGATGTTTGGGACCACAACCTTGTCCACGAACTGCAACTTTATAAAAGCATAACCATTAAATACATAATCAGTTAAAAATAGTAACAAAATTTGTGTGAAAGAGAAAGCGAAGCACAAACGTTTACCTATGAGAGCGAGAAAGAAGATGAAGACCAAAAGTTGAAAATGCTTGGAAAGTCAACGTGAGAAATTGAAATGAAATTAAGGCAAAAAAAATTATGTATAAAAAAATTTGTCAATTCAGTTGCCATGTCAATGTTCGTTATCTCAAATAGACGACATGGACTAAATTTTGGGACGGAAAACTTTAGGGGGACGAAACATTGAACGAAAATTTTAGGAGGACCAAAACCGAAGTTTGGTATATTTACATGGACGAAAAACATATTTAACCCTTTTTTATATAATAAAAACAAGAGAGAGTAGCATACAAAAACAATTCAGAAAAGTTGGTGGAATGAGATATTTTAACTTAGCCATCCCCAAATTATATTTGGCACCCTCCCATAGTTTCATATTGTCAAAAATATCTCTGAATGACATTTCTGTTTCAAATTTCCAGTTTTTGGGACAGACTAAAATTTCCAATAGTGTATTATAAATTTCTGGTATATCATAAATTTCCAAATTTCTGATATGTTTCATTAAATTTCGAAATTTCGAAATTTGTCAATTGATACCGGAAATTTCAACCTAAGTGAAAATTTCGATAGTGTATTTTATTTTATTTTTATTTTTGATGTTCAGGATTTGCTTATAGTTTTGGATGGTTGTGATTTAATTGGAGTAAATGTAAAGTTTTATAAATAGGGGATCACATGTTGTTTGATAAAAACATCTCAAAAAATGTCTCTTCCTCTATTTTTGATTAAGACAGAAGTGTACTTCAACAAAGCTACACCTTCCGTAGAGTTTCGGTTTCTGAATTGTTGCCTGATGTTGAGAACAGAAAGGCGAGAAAAATCAAGTTTTGTTGAAAGTTGGATTGATATTGATAGGAGGTTGAAATACAACCTTATTGAGTTGAAGACCAATTAAGGTGTGAAGGATATATGGAAGTCACTTCGCCATAGGATAACAAAAGGGATGGTCGAGTTAAATGCTAAAATTTCAAGATCTGTTGACGAAATAATGAAGATGCAGAAACGTTCAGAATCATCCAGTAATGTTTAGGTTTTTCTTATTTATTATTGTTTCCTTAAGTTAGGTTTAAGTTATGTAATCTATGGTCAAATGTTAGTCAATGTTGATTTTGCATCAATGGAAGATAACAAATATTATGTATAATGATGAAGATGTCTGAATAATACACAAATAACACAAATAATACATAATAGACCAAATCCATGATATAAAAAAGATGCCTAAATAGGCTCCCAAGGACTGTGTGTGCAGTCTGAGATAATCCAGTATAAACCCGCCAACTGGGTTTACCAAACCCATAAGGTTATCCATAATAACTACAATCATCTAGAGGCGCAACTGGCCATCGGCATCAGTAGGAGGAGGAGACAACGACATGTCATTAACAGGTAGCAAGGCATCAGAAGGCCCAACATCAGTTGTAGGTAGAATGATGTGAGGGTGTGATACAATGAGGTACCACTCTAATTACCTTTCTCACCTACGATGGGCGTTGAATAATAATTGTTTGATCTCTGATGGCATGACCAGAGTTGATGAAGTTAGTCTGAAACCACCAATCAATGTATGTATTGGTCAGGAGATACTATAAACATAACCATACTGTCACAAACATCTCTCAGGAAAGTGTCCAGCAACCATGGTCTCCCACCACATACAACCTGAATATATTGACGACTCCTCGAACTCACAATGTACTATATGACCAGTGAATGATGTCCAGATGACATCATCTACATTCAACGCATTAAGCCTCCTCCTGAACTCAGCAACACCACAAGGATATGCCTGCTCAGTCTTGCATCTCCTCATCCGTGGGGACCCCAACTGTCGTAAACATCTCTCAGGAAAGTGTCCAACAACCATGGTCTCCCACCGCATACAACCTGGATATATTGATGACTCCTCAAACTCACAGTGCACTCTATGACCAGTGAATGATGTCCAAATGATATCATCTACAGTTAACACATTAAGCCTCCTTCTGCACTCAGCAACACCATCGGGGTGTGCCTTCTTGGTCTTGCATCTCCTTGCCCGTGGGGACCCCACTAGGGAATGTTGCACCCTCATGTCATAGATGATGGAGAAATGCTCGTATATCCAACACTAATATCAAAACACAGACATAACAAATAAGAAATAATAAATATTATTCGTAACAATTAATAAGAAATCAACAACAAATAATAATTTCAAGTATACTTGTAACAGACTCAAATAACCTGCAAGTTGTTTGGTCTTAAATATCGTCTCCACTTCATGTGTTCTATATATAATGGTCAACGCAGCACATCCCTAAGTACAACTAGTATCCTTGAGGCTACTAAATAGGCACATGTACCGAGCGTCAATATAAACACCAAAATTATCCGCAAAAAGAGTACATGATACTAGATGTAGCATGCATACCCTAGCGGCAACCTCATAACTCTTAGCTGCTACAAGATCGTTGTAGGTCTTCTGAAGCATATACATACAAAGTTGAGCACCCATGTTGATTTCAAACTCCTTTTGCACGGCCAGCTCAGAAACGCTCAGGTCTCGTGAAAAAATCATACATGTAAGGGACATGCTAAGAACAAGAGTCGTCCATAATTTTATGTCAATGGGGAGATGGTACAATGAGGAGAAATCATCCAGAGTGATAGTCATCTCCCCAAACGGAAGATAAAATGACAATGTCTCCTTGTGCCATTTCTCAACAAACACATTAAGTAGTGGAACGTCAAGCTTGGTGAGGGAGCAGTAGGAAAAATCAAGCAGCTCAAAATCTCGTATAATCAAGATGACCTGCTCAGGCATCAGAATCTTTGGGAAGTCTTTCACCTTCGGTGTGTGACTCTTCTGTGACAAAAAATATATAAATAAACTAGCTTATAACTTTCATGGAGCAATAATAAACAAATAAAAGTTAAACATAAAGACATATATATCTCCCTGCTATAGTCATAACGCCACATGATCAACATACTCAATAAGAACCGAATGCTCGGTCGAAACAACCGTAACCTCTGTGTCAGTAGTAATAGATGGGGCCGAATTAGCAATAACACCATCTGCTTGGACCATCCGAGTAACAACATCATCAACAAATTTTCGGTACGTTGCTCCAATTTTTCGCTATCACCCCAAGATTTTCAAATTCGTGCTTGTATACTGTAAATTTCGAAAATAGGTGAAATGATTTTGCAAGTGCAGTGTGGTATTTTCATACGCGATGGGGGTGTCAAGTTAAATGCTCTTGGAATTGGCTCAATGGACCAAACATCATAACTGTAGATGTTTAGAATTGGCAAAATTTTTGACCAACAAGAAGTGTTAAATTTAGTTCAGGATGTCACATCAGATGTTGTGACATTATCAAACAGAGTAACAGAGTATAAGTAAATGAACTTAATTCAGGATGTCACACCAGATGTTGTGACATTGTATCAGTTAATGAAGCAAGTTCAGTTTACAGGATGTCACACCAAATGTTGTGACATTATATCAGTAAATGAAGTAAGTTCAGTTTTCAGGATGTCACACCAGATGTTGTGACATCTCAAACCTGCTACCAGAATTAATTAATGACTAACAAAACTGAGTAAATTCAGGGAAGTTATCTGGAATTAATTATGGATGGATAAAACAGAAGAAGGCGCAACTGTAGGGAGATTTGTTATATGACTTCAGTATAATCAGAAGAACTGAATCACCTAGATTCAAGGAAGTAACAAACCCTAATTCAAGATGATGGCAGCATGCGTATCAGGATTGGATAAACCTACAGAAAGCCCAAAATCCAAACACCTATTTAAGCAACAGAAACTCTCAGAATAAAGTACGAAAATAAGAAAACCAAATAGGGTGTTTTGTGATTTAATAACAGGTTGTTTTATGTGTACCACTTTATGAGCTTTTAAGCAAAAGTGTATTTGTGTCTTGATTGAAACTGTGAAGTAAGATCAAGCTGTTTTGTTTGAAGTGTGACTTCAATTTTATTAAACTTGTAAACATATCACTGTGTGATTGAGGGGGAGTGAGTTGATACTCATATCTAAGTTGTGTCTTAGGTAGAAATTGCATTGGGTAGATATTAAGTGAACGATTAAACTGAGTGGTTTAAGTCTAGAATTAATATTACTTATATTGGATTTCCTTCCTGGCTTGGTAGCCCCCAGATGTAAGTGTGGTTATACACTGAACTGGGTTAACAAATTCCTGTGTTGTTTAATTTTCCTGCACTTTAAGTTTTGGTCAAGTTGTCAAGTGTTTAAACATCTCATTCGACATCACGTACCTGATCACAGAATTCCAATTGGCATCAGAGCAGGCACCCTACCTGTTTAACTGGGTGAGATCTAGGGACTGCAAATTCTGGAAACATGGACAGAGATGTAGGATCTGTAAACAGACCACCTATATTGGATGGATCTAATTATGACTACTGGAAGCCAAGAATGGTAGCATTCTTAAGATCACTTGACAATAGGGCCTGGAAAGCAGTCAACAATGGATGGGAGCACCCTGTCCAAGATAACAAAGATGGAGCAAAAATGTTGAAACCTGAAGAAGAATGGAGTAAGGAGGAAGAAGATTCAGCACTTGGCAATTCCAAGGCCTTAAATGCTTTATTCAATGGCATTGATAGGAACATCTTCAGACTTGTGCATCACTGTGAGCTGGCCAAAGATGTTTGGGACACTCTCAAAACAACTCATGAAGGAACATCAAAGGTAAAGATGTCAAGACTTCAACTTCTCACCACCAAGTTTGAAAACTTGAGAATGAAGGAAGATGAGACAATTCATGAGTTCTACTTGAACATCTTAGAAATAGCCAATACTTCTGGTGCTTTGGGAGAAAAGATGACTGATGAAAAGCTTGTAAGAAAGATTCTCAGATCTTTGCCAAAAAGATTTGACATGAAGGTCACAGCAATAGAAGAAGCTCAAGACATATGCAAAATGAAGGTTGAAGAACTCATTGGTTCCCTGCAAACATTTGAGATGGGAATGAATGACACAATTGTAAAGAAGAACAAAAGTATAGCCTTGGTGTCAAATACTGATAAAGAAGAAGAAATCAATGAAGCAGAACCTGAAGAAAATTTATCAGAAACCATTGCTATGCTTGGAAGACAATTCAAAAAGATTCTCAGAAAGATGGAAGACAAGTCCAGACCAAGTGGAAGATACTCAAACTCTTCTGAGAATAAAAGACCTTATGATGCTAATAGAAGGTCAAATTATGATGAAAAGATCAATCAAGAAAAAGGGATTAAATGCCATGGATGTGAAGGATATGGACACATCAGAAATAAATGTCCTACCTATTTAAAAAGGCAGAAGAAAGGTCTCTCTGTAACCTGGTCTGATGAAGACTCAGGATGTGATTCAGAAGAAGAATCAGCTAAGCATATCACTGCTCTAGCTGGATTATGTGAATCTGAAAGTGAATCCAGTGATGAGGAGCTTACTTTTGAAGAGCTTGAGCAATCATACAGAGAACTGATTAAAAGGAGCACTGAAATATGCATGGAGAGTATAAAGCAGAAGAAGCAGATTGAGGCACTAAAGGATGAAAAAACAAGTGATCTAGAGATCATTGACACCTTGAAAAGTGAAATAAGCCTTCTCAACTCCAAGTTAGAGCATATGTCCAAATCTGTTAGAATGCTGAACAGTAGCTCAAACACACTGGATGTTATTCTCAACAGCAATAAGCATTCAGGGGATAGAAGTGGACTGGGATTTAACAAAGTTCATAAGGTTGAAGCTAGCAACAACAAAACTACTTCAAATTCCATACAGTCAAACAAGATGTCCCAACAGATGCTTCAACATCATGAAAAGAACACAAAGTCAAACATAATGTTCCAACAAATGTCTCAACATCATGAAAAGAACATAATGAAGAAGAAGTATCAAAGATGGAGATGTCATCATTGTGGAAGGTTTGGACACATCAAACCTCATTGCTACAAGTTGCATGGATATCCAAATCAGATGTATCAGCAATCTCCTAAGCAGAAGATAGAGGTTACCAAGAAAGTACTGCATAGATATCAGCAACTCCCTGAGCAGAAGACAGAGGCCATCAAGAAAGTATGGGTACCTAAAGCTAGTCTTCATGCTGATCAAAGCTACATGCCCAAGAACAAGTTCAACAAACAACCTTGGAGCTCTACTAATGGACACTACACAGGGCAGAGGCATCAAAAGAAACCTCAATACAAATGGTCAAAGAAGGGTGTTGCATATATATCTCATACATCTCTAAGAGTATCAGCTAAAGAAGACTGGTACTTTGACAGTGGATGCTCAAGACACATGACTGGATTGAAGAATCTGCTAGTAGACTTAAAGTCATATTCATCCAGATATGTAACCTTTGGAGATGGAGCTAAAGGAGAAATCAAGGGAGTTGGGACCTTGGACTGTCCAGATGTACTAAGACTAGATGATGTGCTGCTGGTAAAAGGATTGACTGCTAACTTGATCAGCATAAGTCAATTATGTGATCAAGGTTACAGTGTAAACTTTACCAAAACTGAATGCATAGTGTCTAATAAAGAACAGAAGGTTGTCATGAGAGGAGCCAGATCTAAAGACAACTGTTATATATGGGAACCTCAAGACTTCAGTCTCACTTCAACTTGCTCTTTAGCCAAAGAAGAAGAAGTGAAACTATGGCACCAAAGACTGGGTCATCTTCATTTTAGAGGCATAAAGAAAATCATATCTATGGAAGCTGTGAGAGGTATTCCTAAACTGAAGATTGATGATGGCAAAATATGTGGTGAATGTCAAATAGGCAAGCAAACCAAGATGTCCCATCCAAAGCTCCAACATCTGACAACTTCCAAAGTTTTGGAATTATTGCATATGGATCTTATGGGACCTATGCAGGTTGAGAGCCTTGGTGGTAAGAGGTATGCCTATGTGGTGGTTGATGACTTTTCAAGGTATACATGGATAAATTTTATCAAAGAAAAGTCTGATGTATTTGATGTATTCAAAGATTTATGCCAAAGAATACAAAGAGAAAAAGCCAGCTGTGTGGTCAGAATAAGCAGTGACCATGGAAAGGAGTTTGAGAACAAAAAATTCTTAGATTTCTATTCTTCAGAAGGAATCAATCATGAATACTCTTCACCAATCACTCCTCAACAGAATGGGATTGTTGAGAGGAAGAATAGAACTATCCAAGAATCAGCAAGAGCTATGATCCATGCTAAAAAGTTACCATTGTACTTCTGGGCTGAAGCTATGAACACAACTTGTTACATTCATAATAGAGTCACTCTAAGGAAAGGAACCTTGTCCACAATCTATGAAGTCTGGAAGGGCAGAAAACCCACAGTTAAGTACTTCCATGTGTTTGGAAGTAATTGTTATATTCTGGCTGATAGGGAGCAAAGAAGAAAATGGATCCTAAAAGTGATGAAGGAATTTTCCTTGGATACTCTATAAACAGCATAGCCTATAGAGTATTTAACTCTAGAACCAAGGTTATCATGGAGTCTATAAATGTAATAATTGATGATGCCCCTGCAGATGTTACAGAAGATGTTGGAACATCTGCTGACAGTCAAACTGAAGCTGAAGAAAAGAGTGATCATCCTGACTTCACTCAAACTGATGCAAGGACAGAACAATCCAGCAAACCTCCCTCCATCAGAATCCAGAAGGATCATCCCAAAGATTTGATAATTGGGGATCCCAACAGAGGTGTAAGCACTAGATCAAGAGAGGTGATTTCAGGTTCCTGTTTTGTCTCAAAAATAGAACCTAAAAACATCAAGGAAGCTCTTACTGATGAGTACTGGATTTGTGCTATGCAAGATGAATTAGGTCAATTCACAAGGAATGAAGTGTGGGATCTTGTTCCTATACCTGATGACATAAATGTGATTGGCACTAAATAGGTGTATAAGAACAAGTCAAATGAGCAGGGAGTTGTTACAAAGAACAAAGCTAGACTTGTAGCTCAAGGATACACACAAATTGAGGGAGTAGAATTTGATGAAACCTTTGCACCAGTAGCAAGGCTTGAATCAATCAGACTACTTTTAGGAATTGCTTGTATTTTGAAGTTCAAGCTATTTCAAATGGATGTGAAAAGTGCCTTTCTAAATGGATATCTTAATGAAGAGGTATATGTAGAACATCCTAAGGGATTTGTTGATCCATGTTGTCCAAATCATGTGTACAAACTAAGGAAGGCTCTTTATGGACTGAAGCAAGCTCCAAGAGCATGGTGTGAAAGGCTGACTACTTTTCTTATCAAGCAAGGGTACAGAAAAGGTGGAATAGACAAAACCTTGTTTGTTAAAGATGAAGAAGGAAATGTCATGATTGCTCAAATATATGTAGATGACATTGTTTTTGGTGGGATGTCAGACAGGATGGTTAAACATTTTGTCACTCAAATGGAATCTGAATTTGAGATGAGCTTAGTAGGAGAATTAACCTACTTTCTTGGACTGCAAATAAAGCAAATGGAGGACTCCATGTTCATTTCCCAAAGCAAGTATGCTAAGAACATTGTCAAGAAATTTGGGATGGACAATGCTACTCATAAGAGAACTCCTGCCCCCACACACTTAAAGCTGACTAAAGATGACAAGGGTGAGAATATAGACCAAAGCCTATACAGAAGTATGATTGGAAGCTTATTATATCTGACTGCTAGCAGACCAGACATAGCCTTTGCAGTAGGTGTATGTGCAAGATATCAAGCTGATCCAAAAGTTAGTCATCTAAACCAAGTCAAGAGAATTCTGAAATATGTCAATGGTACTTGTGACTATGGCATAATGTACTTTCATGGATGCAAACCAATTCTCACTGGCTTTTGTGATGCTGATTGGGCTGGAAGTGCTGATGACAGAAAAAGCACATCAGGAGGATGCTTCTTTCTAGGAAACAATTTGATTTCTTGGTTCAGTAAGAAACAGAATTGTGTATCCTTATCTACTGCTGAAGCTGAATATATTGCAGCTGGAAGCAGTTGTTCACAGTTGGTTTGGATGAAGCAAATGCTCACAGAGTACAATGTCCCACAAGATGTCATGACATTGTACTGTGACAACTTAAGTGCTATTAACATATCAAAGAATCCTATCCAACATAGCAGGACCAAGCATATTGATATCAGGCATCATTTCATCAGAGATCTTGTGGAAGAGAAAGTGATCTCATTGGAACATGTAGCTACAAATCTGCAATTGGCTGATATATTTACTAAAGCTTTGGATGCTACCCAATTTGAAAACCTAAGGGGTAAATTGGGAATCTGTTTATGTGAAATATAGCAGTTATGGAGATGTGTCAACATGTCATATGACATCGTGTGGTATGATCACCAGATGGCAACACCAGTCTGGTCAAAGACTCTGGGTATTCCACTCCTAAAATTTCTCCAAGTAACAGCTATTTATAAAAATATCAGCTTGTTCTTAGCTATTCATCTTCTCATCATCCTCTTAAAACGAATTGCATTCTCTAACTGATTTTCAGAACTCATCAAAATCATTCAAACCTAAACTCTTCATCCACTACTTTCGAAAATGTCTCAACATCAAAACCCTAACCTCTCTGAAGAAATTCTCAACCAAGAAGATGTGGCGCATGCAACCCCCATCTCTGTGGTACCTATGGATTCAACTCCAATAGACGAAATCAGAGGAAGTGTTCCTCTTGCTCAAAAGCCAAGAACCCCTACTGTGAGAAGGGCAAAGGAACCTATCTTTAGCAAAGTCAAAGGAATGCCTTCATCCTCAAACACCACTCCAAAAGCCTCTGAATATGTGGATGATTCTATAAAGGAACTGGTGAACAGGATTTTGTCTGAGCAAAGAGTTGTGAGTGGCATATCTATCCCTCTAAACACCATGCCAGCTCCACAAGAAGAACAACAAAATCAGGCTAAAGAGGACACTCCTGCTCAACAGGATGTCCCAATAGATGTTGAAACATCTGAGGACCAGCAAAAGGCCTCCACTGATGATGCTGATGAAACATCTGAGGACCAGCAAAAGGCCTCCACTGATGGTGATGATGAAACATCTGAGGACCAGCACAAGGCCTCCTCTAAAGATCAAGCCTCTGTTGATCCACCGACTGAAGAGGAGACTGCTCAACCTCCTCCTGTTGTAAACATAGAACATGATTCTGACACAGAAATCATTGCTTCTGTAAATCCTAGCATAGCCAAAAGGCTTAGGACTAGGAAGGAAAAGAAGACTGCAGGACATGCAACTCCTGAGAAGAAGCAACCTACACCAAAGAAGGATAAAGCTAAAGTTGCTTTTGGTCCTACCAAACAATGGAGCAAGGTGAATACACAGAAGAGGAAAGCTGTCACCCCTCCAGATTCAGATGTTGAAGAGGATGTCCCAACATCCCCACCAAAGAAGAAACCAGCACCCTCAAGGTCCTCCTCTGCTGTTCCAGAAGCTCCTCTAGACAACATTTCTTTCCATCATGTGTCAAGTGTGAGCAGATGGAAATTTGTCTATCAAAGAAGGGTAGCACTTGAAAGAGAGCTGAGCAGTAATGCATTTGAGTGCACAGAGGTAATTGATCTCATCTCTTCTGCTGGCTTATTCAAAACAGTGTCAAACTTCTCTCCTTGCTATGAGCTGCTAGTCAAGGAATTTATTGTCAACCTTCAAGAAGACTGTACTGATGGTAAGTCAGCTGACTTCAGAAAGGTGTATGTAAGAGGGAGATGTGTGGAATTCTCTCCTAGGGTTATCAACCACTATCTAGGAAGAGAATCTGATGGACCTAATGAGCTGGGAAAGACAGATAACCAGGTGTGCAAGGTCATCACTGCCAATCAGGTCAAGACTTGGCCAGTTAAAGGGAAACTTTCTGTTAGCTTGCTAACAAGAAAGTATGCAATGCTGCATAGGATTGACACTGCAAACTGGGTCCCTACCAACCATACCTCCTCAATAGCAACTGGTTTGGGCAGGTTCATATATGTTGTGGGCACCCAAACAAAGCTGGATTTTGGGGCCTATATTTTTGATCAGACATTGAAGCATGCTGGAACTTCTGCAACAAAGCTGCCTATTGCCTTCCCTTCTTTGCTGTGTGGAATAATTCTTAGCCAGTATCTAGGTATCCTCACTGAGAAGGATTCAATCTGCAAAAGAGAGAGTCCCCTAGCCTTCCACTACAAGCTGTTCTTAAGTCATCATGCAGCTGATGTTGAAGCTCCCTCTGGGACATCTGCTGGATCTTCAAAGGCAAAGACTCCAATCTCCAAAGCTGCTTTGATTGCTGAGCTGAAGAAAACATGCAAAGAACTGGATTCCAGGAAGCAGAAGCTTGAAGAGATTATACAAAGGCTGGAGATTGAAGAGAGTGCTCAGAAAGTTGCTGCTTCTGATGAAGAAACTGAAGAAGAGAAAGACACTGAATATGAGGATTCTGAGTGAAACATGTATGTGAGGAATATGTAATTCTTCTGTAAAATTTGGCCCCAATTTATGTCTAACAAGGGGGAGAAGAGAACTGAACAACAACAACAACAATGTATGATGCAGCTTACTGATTAATGAAAAATGAATTTTGTTTGCTTCTGAACTAAAGATGTGTTTTTAATGAAAAATTTCTGTTGCAACAAGTCTGAACACATGTAGGTTTGAGGGGGAGTAAACTCACACATGACTCAACAGAAAAGACCTGCTGCACTCTGATAAACCAGAAAAGTATGTTAGCCAAAAATTAGCCAAATGGGGAGTTTGTAGATGTTTGGAATTGGCAGAATTTTTGACCAACAATAAGTGTTAAATTTAGTTCAGGATGTCACATCAGATGTTGTAACATTATCAAACAGAGTAACAGAGTATAAGTAAATGAACTTAATTCAGGATGTCACACCAGATGTTGTGACATTGTATCAGTTAATGAAACAAGTTCAGTTTACAGGATGTCACACTAGATGTTGTGACATTGTATCAGTAAATGAAGTAAGTTCAGTTTTCAGGATGTCACACCAGATGTTGTGACATCTCAAACCTGCTACCAGAATTAATTAATGACTAACAGAACTGAGTAAATTCAGGGAAGTTATCTGGAATTAATTATGGATGGATAAAACAGAAGAAGGCACATCTGTAGGGAGATTTGTTATATGACTTTAGTATAATCAGAAGAACTGAATCACCTAGATTCAAGGAAGTACCAAACCCTAATTCAAGATGATGGCAGCATGCGTATCAGGATTGGATAAACCTACAGAAAGCCCAAAATTCAAACACCTATTTAAGCAACAGAAACTCTCAGAATAAAGTACGAAAATAAGAAGACCAAATAGGGTGTTTTGTGATTTAATAGCAGGTTGTTTTATGTGTACCACTTTATGAGCTTTTAAGCAAAAGTGTATTTGTGTCTTGATTGAAACTGTGAAGTAAGATCAAGTTGTTTTGTTTGAAGTATGACTTCAATTTTATTAAACTTGTAAACATATCACTGTGTGATTGAGGGGGAGTGAGTTGGTACTCATATCTAAGTTGTGTCTTAGGTAGAAATTGCATTGGGTAGATATTAAGTGAAAGATTAAACTGAGTGGTTTAAGTCTAGAATTAATATTACTTATATTGGATTTCCTTCCTGGCTTGGTAGCCCCCAGATGTAAGTGTGGTTATACACTGAACTGGGTTAACAAATTCCTGTGTTGTTTAATTTTCCTGCACTTTAAGTTTTGGTCAAGTTGTCAAGTGTTTAAACATCTCATTCGACATCACGTACCTGATCACAGAATTCCAATAACTTTCTAATTCTACCATAAGATGTGGGAAAGTACCTTATGAAAATTCGAAAATACCACTTAAGTTTTGGAAATACATCTTCGGAAGTTCCATTTGTCTCACTGAAACATGCTCAAATCCAATGACTTTTTGGAAGAGCATTTCTAAATTTGTGAAACGGGAATTTGAAAACCTGTCACCTTTGCATGTCAACCATTTTCGGAGATGCATTTTCGGAGATGCATTTCCGAAAATATCAAATGTGATTTTAATAAAACACCCTGCATAATCAGACTCAATAACCATTTTTACCCAAAGCCCTTTCAAAAAACCCTTTTATTCTCAATTAAGACTTTCACTCCAAAACTTGAATATTATGTTTCATCAAATCTAAAGGAGTAAAAAAACTGTAATTCAGGGTAAAGATCGTTTATTTATTTCCTTATTGCTCACATTAATCTTGTTTTGTAACTGAAAAAGTTACGTTGCATCTAAATATACATTTTTGAATTTGTTGAAATAATCAAGAATAAGACATTTAAATTAAACAGTGTGTTTTGAAAAGCACTACGAAGACATTATTATATATAGATGGATTATAACTAATTACATGATATAGTCGATGTGTGACTATTCTATATACAAATATTCTTAACACTATATATATATATATATATATATATGTGTGTGTGTGTGTGTGTGTGTGTGTGTGTATATATATATATATATATATATATATATATATATATATATATATATATATATATATATATATATATATATATATCAACACCCCCCTCAAGCTTGAGCATATAAGTCAAATGCATCAAGCTTGTTACATATATATTTAGTTTTAGGGCTTCGTAGGGATTTTGTAAACATATCTGCATATTGATCATTAGAGTTGACAAAGCTTGTGACAATGTCGTCTGACTCGATCTTTTCTCTGACAAAGTCACAGTCTATCTCAATATGTTTAGTCCTCTCATGGAAGACTGTATTTGAAGCAATGCACAATGCAGCTTGAGTATCACAAATAAGTGTCGTTGGTTTTGCTTCTTCAATTTGAAGCTCCTTGAGCAACTGTTTTAACCAAATAAGTTCACATGTTACCATTGCCATGGACCTACACTCTGCCTCGGTGCTTGATCTTGCAACAACATTTGTTTCTTACTTTTCTAGGATATAAGGCTTCCTCCAACAAGTATACAATACCCAGAGGTGGATCGTCTGTCAGTAGGTGACTCTGCCCAATTAGTATCGGAGTATCCAACTATCTAGGTATGTCCTTTATCCTCATACACAAGATATTTTCCTGGAGCACATTAATGTATCTCAGAATCCGGATAACAACATCCATGTGTTCCTGACAAAGGGAATTTAAGAGCTGACTTACCACACTGACTGCAAAAGATATGTTCGAATGAGTGACTGTGAGATAATTCAACTTTCCAACCAATTTTCTATACCTTCCTGAATCAGATAGAGGCTCCCCCTGATTAGGTAGTATTTTGACACTTGGATCCATAGGAGTATCAGCTGGTTTAGCATTTAACAAACTCGTTTCTTCCAAAATATCAAAATCATATTTTCGCTGAGAAATTACCAAACCATCTTTAGATTGTGCTACTTCAATACCCAAGAAATAACGAATTTTACCAAGATCTATTGTCTAAAATTATTCCGAGAGATGTTGTTTCAACCGGAGTATTCCCTGTTGATCATTACCAGTCATGACAATGTCATCTACATACATAATAAGATAAATACACCCTTGGGGTGAGTGACGATTGAAATTCTGGTATAACAGACTCAGATATGATGTTGAGACATCTTATCTGTTACTTATAAACATGGTAAGGCATACATATCAGTACTTAAATAATTCTGATATATCAGAGTCAAACATGCTTCAGGATGTTGTGACATCTGATAGGACATTCAGTTCAGGTACTGCATAAAACATAAAAGATATAAAGAACACAGCAGAATTGTTAACCCAGTTCAGTGTATCTCCACACTTACATCTGGGGGCTACCAAGCCAGGAAGGAAATCCAATATAAGTAATATTAATTCTAGACTTAAACCACTCAGTTTAATCCTTCACTTAATATCTACCCAATGCAATTTCTACCTAAGACACAACTTAGATATGAGTACCAACTCACTCCCCCTCAATCACACAGTGATCTTTTACAATGATTTAATAAAATTGAAGTCACACTTCAAACACAACAGCTTGATCTTACTTCACAGTTTCAATCAAGACACAAAACTTCTCTTGCTTACAAGCTTCGAGAATCACAAGTGAAACAGCCACAATAGAGTTCCTTGTTACGCACGGCTGCCACAAGAACACAACCCTAATAATGTTTACATTTTCGGTTGATTGGGTTGATTGGGTTGATTCTAAACTAGGTTACAGGGTTTCTTTTATAACCTATTCCCAACTGGATTTGGGCCTAAACAATCACAACAATAGCTGCTACAAATATGCCACAAGATCTTCAAATCTAAAAACTCCTAAAATATCTCTAAATATAGAAACTCTATATTTTTCAATATTTGTCTTCAATTTAAATTGAGTCTTTAAGATCTTCTAAATCAGCACCCTTTAAATCAGCGCCACATATGATTGCATAATATCTCCAGAATATTCTGCATCTTTAAAAAGTAATTCCACCTGTGATATCAGAATATTTTGTAGAATATTCTGCATAATTCAGATCTGATAAATCCCACTGTCATCACCTTGAATTAGGGTTAGTTAGTTTGTTACCTCCTTGATTCAAGGTGAGTTAGTTATTCTGTTATACTGAATTCAGATAACTAATCTCCCTAAAGATGCGCCTTGTATTGCTTATCTCTTTCCAATTAATTCCAGATAAATTCCCCTGAATTTACTCAGTTCTGTTGCGCATCATTTAAGTCTGGTAGCAGGTTTACGATGTCCCAACATCTGGTGTGACATCCTGATGTCTTGACTTACTGTTACTCTGTTTGACAATGTCACAACATCTGGTGTGACATCCTGAACTAAGTTCAACACTTCTTGTTTGATATCTATATGTAACACATGACAGTAATGTTGTCATGACAGTTGCAGATGTTTCAACATTTTCTTTGACATCTGTCATGACAGTTGCAGATGTTTCAACATTTTCTTTGACATCTGTCTAAAACATATGACAGTAATTCTGTCATGACATTTGTAGATGTTTCAACATCTTCATTGACATCTGTCTGTAACATATGACAGTAATTCTGTCATGACATTTGCAGATGTTTCAACATCTTCTTTGACATCTGTCTGTAACATATGACAGTAATTCTGTCATGACATTTGCAGATGTTTCAACATCTTCTTTGACATCTTCCACATTTATCTGTGCCACCATGTCAGGACATCATGTTTGACATGTTCTTCCAGAATCTATACCATGTTAATTTAACATATGGAACTTCTTATTCAACATTTTCCAGCCATATTAGTTTTACCAAACATAATGCCAATCATAAAATAATAGCATTAACAATCTCCCCCTTTGTCTTATTTTGGCTAAAACTAATTTACATACAGGTGTAGTAGTACCTTATGTAGAAGTTCCTTAACATCACATCTTCATATCAGACCTCACACTATTAATTCTCCCCCTTTTTAGCCATAAAAAGACAAAGGTACGAAAAAAAACATAGAGGTATATAATCTCCATAAGCTTGAAACACACACAAGCTTCACAATTCCTCAAGAATCAAACATAAATTGCAGAGAGCAGCTTTATACAATATAGCCTTCTAGACTCCTAGGATACTCCTTATCTGGTTAAGATATAACTCCCCCTTAACTCCACAAAATCAGTTTCACATACTTGTAACACACTCCCCCAGTCTAGGATACTCCATGCTTCTCTGTACATTGATGAAAGGAAAACATAAGACGCATCTTCATGTCTTCAAGAGCTCACCCTCTGTTCAATTCCCAATTGAACACATTCACTTCTTGTACCAAAGCATACCTGATTCCTATCTTAGTTTGTAGTTACCACAGTCTACACAAGATGAACATCTTTTAGCACACAGG
The DNA here is from genome assembly GCA_963966055.1 of Lathyrus aphaca. NCBI lineage: Eukaryota > Viridiplantae > Streptophyta > Magnoliopsida > Fabales > Fabaceae > Lathyrus > Lathyrus aphaca. The sequence goes on from OZ014521.1 coordinate 7,066,980, forward strand.
TTCTTGACACTAAGCCTTTACACACCAAAGGCCATACAATCCAGATAAACCACATCCAAACTAATTATGACATTAAAATGAATGTCCACAAACAAACTTCCAAGCAATCAATACCTGATATACTTTAGTCTCTTTTACATGTTTCTTCCAATATAGATCATCTACTTCATCATTCTCCCATATGATTAGGTAGTCTAATAATAGAAACCATGTAGATAAACACCCCAGATAATGTACTAACACTTAGTTAGGACATTTTTCATACACCAAGACCTTATCACCATGATCCTAGATGTGCTCCACCAACTGGACTTACTATAGCATAGTAATCCAAGAACTGAAAATCTTCAACTACACTGTGCCACCAGTTAGAATCAGAAATCCAGAAAGAGTGATAAACTCTCATCCACCTTCAAGAAGAATAAATCCTCTTGAGTCTTCAACTCATCACTCCTCTGCCCAAGAGCAATTTGTTCCAAGACAATCCTCAAGAACAACCAGCTGCCACACTCTGATTATCTTGATTCTTTGAATCCACTTTAAAGATCAACCAATTACCACATTTTGATAACCTCCTTTATGAATCCTCATATGAAAAAGCCAATTGCCACTTTTGTCTTCTTCACGTTTATAATAAATCTTCCAAAGATATCCTGATCAATAAAGTTGATCTTCACCAAGATGTCAAGATAAAAGGCCTTATGAAGCATTCAATCCCTATAGATCATTCTATCTTAATTTATGTGTCACTTCACCAATTAGACTCTGATGTTGAACTAGATGTTTAAACATTATTAGCCCACATCCATCTGTTAAATTCAGGTCCTTCTTCTGCCACTTGAAAGAACCTCCTTCCTTTATAGAACAAGAGTTACATGCTCTCATAGACTTGATTTATCCATCAAGTTTGAGTAAACAACCTCCATTCTATTGGTTTTGCAGAAATTCCTACCGATAACACATATTGATGAGAAACTTCCAATGTTTCTCCAAAGTCTTCAAACCTGCCACTGTCTGATTATTCAGAAGGAATAGTTAAGAACTACACCTCATAACTATACCAAGGATGCCACCATTCCTTGAGTAAGGCAGTCTTAACAAATTTATGATATCGCCACCTATCTTAACTCCATGATGAGCATTCTAGACTACACCTAGATCAGAAATAAACTAATCCAAGTAGTCATCAAGATTATGATATGTTCATGGTCTTTCATCTCCATCTTCAGAATCAACAATATCCAGACCAGTTCTTGCCAAGAAACTTTCCAGAAATACATAACTTCTGTCACACAAGACTGAAGCCAATGCTACAGCTTATGCAATACCTCTCCCATGATTCTGCACAAACTCTGATGATAAGATGTTCCAACATCTTTTTGAACATCACCAATCTTGAATCACAAGGATAATCAATCAAATATTTGTGAACTCCACAAACAAAAATTGATCTTAAATCCTTGTATAATACCTTATCAGATAGTTCTACACAATCTGATCTTTTAATTTTGAAGGATTTTAAGGTTAGCTCCAGATAAGATTAGCAAGATCTCCTCATGTCATGGATAAACAATACTCCAGCTGAGCATAAACTCCACTAATTCTCAACTTCACATCCCTGATGAACATACAAAGAGCACAACTGATAAATATCCACACTTGATTTTATATTCCAAAACAGATGCTCTTAGTTTGCTTGCTACAAAGGGTTCATACTGCCACTATCCATGACTAGTAGTGGAAGAGACTACCAGTTCAACAACCATTCTGATCAGACTTCCCAATCTTACATTCTTCCCTTGCTTCTAGCAATTGTTGGTCACATTGCTAGCTTTAATCATGACCAAAGTCATGCATTTATCACCCACATTTGTAGATACATTTAGAAGCTTCTTCATCTTCAGATTCATCATCAGATTCATCAGTATTCTGAGCAACCTCTTCCAGCTCCAGCCTTTGAATTACTTCCTCAAGCTTTTTCTTCCTGGCATCCAGCTCTTTGCAAGTGTTCTTCAGATCTGCAATCAAGGCAGCTTTGGATATGGGAGTCTTTGCTTTTGAAGGTCTAGCAGATGTCCTAGTGGGAGCTTTAACATCGGCAGCATGATGGCTCAAGAAAAGTTTGTAATGGAAGGCCAGAGGACTTTTTCTTTTGCATACTGAATCCTTCTCAGTGAAGATACCTGGATACTGGCTTAGTATGATTCCACATAGCAGAGAGGGAAAATCAATGGGAAGATTTGTTGCTGATGTTCCTGCATGCTTTAGGGTTTGATCAAAGATGTAAGCCCCAAAGTCCAGCTTTGTTTGGGTGCCCACAACATATATGAATCTGCCCAATCCAGTTGCTATTAAAGAAGTATGGTTGGTAGGAACCCTGTTTACAGTGCCAATCCTATGCAGCATTGCATACTTCCTTGTTAGCAAGCTAACAGAAAGTTTTCCCTTGACTGGCCAAGCTTTGACTTGATTGGCAGTAATGACCTTGCACACCTGGTTATCTGTCTTACCCAGCTCATTAGGTCCATCAGATTCTCTCCCTAGATAATGGTTGATAACCCTAGGAGAGAACTCCACACATCTCCCTCTTACATAGACTTTTCTGAATTCATCTGATTTACCTTTAGCACAGTCCTCTTGTAGGTTGACAATGAATTCCTTGACTAGCAGCTCATAGCAAGGTGAAAAGTTTGATACTGTTTTGAATAAACCAGCAGAACAAATTAGGTCAATTACCTCAGTGCACTCAAGTGCATTGCTGCCCAGCTCTCTTTCAAGTGCTACCCTTCTTTGGTATACAAATTTCCATCTGCTCACACTTGACACATGATGGAATGAAACATTGTCCAGAGGAGCTTCTGGAACAGCAGATTTGGACCTTGAGGGTGCTGGTTTCTTCTTTGATTGGGATGTTGGAACATCCTCTTCAACATCTGAATCTGGTGGAGTTACAGCTTTCCTCTTTTGGGTATTCACCTTGCTCCATTGTTTAGTAGGACCAAATACCACTTTGGCCTTGTCTTTCTTTGGAGTAGGCTGCTTCTTTTTAGGAGTTGAATGTCCTGCAGTCTTCTTTTCCTTTCTAGCCCTAAGCCTTTTGGCTATGCTAGGGTCCACAGAAGCAATGATCTTTGTGTCATAGTCATTATCTAAGTCTTCAACATGTAGCATAGATGCCTCCTCTTCCAGGTTAGGAGTAGGTTCCAAACATATGTGATCATCACACATTTGTCTAGCACCCAAAGCATCCATCATGTTAGCAAGATATCACACCAGTTTCCTTCTTCTGGAACACAAAACTAAGCTTGGTTCTGAAACATTATTGCTTTCAAGATTACTATCTTTTCTTCAATCATCTCCAACTGAAGTGCTATAACATTATGAAAGATACTTTGCACACATACAATAGTCAGTAGCATCTCAAAGAGTATTCAGCTTCATAGCTTCAGAAATCCTTAAAAAACAATCTTTTAGGTCTTTGATTCAACATTTACCATAAACTGTTGATGTGTAGTGTGGTGTCAAGCCATTAGGATTGACATATCAATTCAGCTTCTTTCTTGATGAAACTTCCTTCAGTTCATGATTTAGACAATCATAAACATGTATCTTCACAAGAGAGATTTTCTTCACTATACCTAAACAACATAGGACACCATAACCAGGAAGAATATCCTCATTAGGTCACCATAAATAAGCTTAAGAGATAACTTATCAAGATTTTCACTCCCGCATGAAAGATTTGATAATTATACTCTTTTGTTTTGGCTCCAACCTCTTCTTTCATCAAGAACCACAACATTCTGAACTAAGTGTTCTCCAGTTCTGTAATCACATGATAGAACATCAAACTTGACATTATGAACTGAAGTCTTACAACAGCCTTTGTAGGAAGTACTGGGGAACCACTATCAAACATAACACATCATAAATAATAGAGCAATTCCTTATAAATTGTATGATCATCAATTCAGATACAGATATAACTCCCCATACAAGAACAACCAGAACATTTCCCAACCACAGTGCATCTAATCCAAGTAACACACAAACTTGGTATAACTTCAGAATATATCAGAGGCACATGCAGCAGTACAGAAGTTGAACCCAAACCTCACAGAAAACAAAATACAAGCCTCCTTCAAATATAGAATTCTCTGAACCAAGATGTCAGGACATTCTGTCTGACATCATAGCTACACAGCAATTCACCAGCAAATTTCCAGCCCTGATAACACCAGACTGGTCCAATATACACCATATGATGAATAGTCCATCCTCCACTTCTAGGGACCATTCAAAAGCCAATATGAACCTCTCAATTTCCAACAGCTTTTCATTATATCATCCTTCTTCCTTTACCATGAACCATAAAGTATCCCCCTTAGATCTCATCCAGAAACAGACCAGGATGCTGTCGCTCCCGATAAATGGGAAATGGCCCAAATAAAGGTACAGACGCGAACGGTCGGCGAGATGGACAATGAGAACACACAGCCGTGAACTCACTGGAGATGAATAGAGTCGCCAGCTAGGCATTTTTATCCCGGAGGAAAGGCAATGCTGCATAGACCTAGAAAGATATGGATAAGACGGTTGCGAACCAGAGAGACTGAGAAAGGGGGTCGGTTACAACCTGGGAAGGTATTAGCACCCAGATTGTCCGTCGTACTCGACGGGATCCACGCTTAAAAGATTTGTGTTTTAAAGGGGTAGTGTCGGTGCAATTTGTGTATAAAAGAGCTGGAAAAGGATGTACAGGTGTCAGTGTAAGAGAAGTGTGAAGTGTGAATATACAGTGTCAGTGTAAGAACAAGAATAGGATGCTCAAGATCATGAGGCTTAAATAATAATGCTGGAAGGAGGGGGAATATACAGAGACTTTTGTTCGATAACCGTTAAGTTATGCCTACGTATCCTCTCGTGCAATGAGGAAGTCAGAACACCGTAGTTCGACCCAAAGAGACTGGAAGATGAATTGACTTGTGAACTGCTTACTTGCCAATGCTCAAGTGAAAGACCTGTCTGGCTCAGGTGCAAACTGTCTTGCATTAGACGGAAGAAGCAAGTTCTCGTTCATGAGTGAATGAGATGAGAAAAGAATCCTGGAGGAGACGATTATTGCTTGTTTTTGAGTTTTCAATCTTTTATTGCTTTTGAAAGTTTTTCATAAGTTAATGAGCTTAAGCCTAAACCAATGGGTTAGTAAACTCATCACATCTTCCCTCTGATTAGGGGTAATGAGAATACCTTAAGTGTGAAGTCAGTTTCTCACACTTAATCACCTTTGATGCAGGATTAAGATCATTAACCTACTTGTGATTATTTAGATGTTTTTGTGGTTTTTGTTTAGTGTTGAGTAATGATATTAAGCCATAATCAAGGATTAAACAGACTCATTACACCATCCTAATAGAAGGATAATAGATGAGAGTGTTTAAGCTGAGGAAAGCTCCTCAACTTAATCCATGATTAGGGATTAAACTCATGACAAAACAAAGTCTTTATTAAGTGGATTTTAGTTAATGATAAGATGATGAAGAGATTTTTAGGGTCTGTAAGACAACTTGAGGGGGACTTGTCCATTAACACTAGGGTTAGTCCTTCTTAACCAATTAAGGAAGAATTAGAACCCTAATGCAAGGCCCAAGTTACAAGTGTGATGTCTTGATGATTATTAAATGAATTGATTAAAGGATTTAAACACATTAAGGGTTTAACACTTAGGATTAAAGTTATACACTCCATCCTAAGATAAGGATGCAAGCATAAACTTAATCACAAAGCCTTAAAGCCTTTAGGGTTTAGTCCCTGATTATGAGGTGAGAAGAGAAGACTCAAAGAGACACAAAGGTGAAACTAAATGGGGAGACTAAACAAAGCCCTAATCATTGTCATGCTTGGTCATTCCTAGGGTTTGTGAGGTTAACAAGAGAAATCTTCAGGGGAACCACCAGGAAGCAGATGAAAGGATCAGGAGAAGCAAAGTAACTTGCTTCATTCAAGAAGTCAAGTCACTTGAGAAAAGAAAGTGAGAAGAAGAAGAATGAGCAAGCTCAATCCAAACACATACAAAAATGCAGCAAGGATGCAAGAGAGAGATGAAAAGAAGTTATGAGAAGTGAAGGCAAATCCACTTCTCAAGACAACTTACCACCTGAAAAGTTAGTGAAGGAGATGCAATGCAATGCAAAATGAGATGAGATGACATGATGAGAAACAAAACCAGAAGCACATACATGATGCTAATGATGCTATGAGATGCCACAAACATGAAACCACTCATGAGGATGATCATATAAGCTTATGGATGCAAATGGAGCAAGTTAAGACATATGAACATACATGAAAAGTTATGAGATGCATATGGCATACAACAAGGCAAATGCAAAATGCAATGATCAAACATGCTTTCAATATGTCTTAAGATGTTCAATGAATCAAATGGAGGCATGGAATGTCATGGCAAGTCATGTTATGCAAGTAAATGCAAGGTGAATGCAAATGGAAGCCCAAATTAGGGTTTATGAACAATACATCAAACAAAAACCAAAATCAGAAGCAAACAACATTATAAAAAATTGAAAATGCACTCAAAGGATCCCTAATCCTATACTAACTCACTGCCCAAAGGAGAGGTTTCAACTCTTAACCAAATTCAAGTTATGGTTTTTCTAAGTTTTCTAGGGTTTTAGGGTTCCTAAACAAGAAAATTACCAAACAAATGGAAAATGAAAGATCAAATCATGGCCATTTAATCTCACAAACTACATGTTAAACACAATGCAATGCAAAAAGAATCAAGGTCCAACTCTTCATGGATAGGCAGAAATGATTTTTTGAAGTTTGGATCAAAATAATGCATCAAAATGATTTTAATTCAATGAAAAATTCTCAAAATGCATCAAGATCAAAAAATAAATTTGGTTTGAAGGTTGGACAATGTTTCTAAATGTCTTAAAACATTTCATGAATTTTTTGGTGATTTTTAAATACCTAAAAGTATTTTTAATAAATTAATTTTCATTAATCAATTAAAAATAAACTTTTAAATATTTAAAAATACTTTTTTAATGCTAAAAATGAAAATAAAAATATTTTTGTGTTTTTAAAATTAATGAAACTCAGGATAAAAAATTTCATAATTTTTAAAGCATTTTTGCTATTTTAAATAAATTAAGGAAAACAAATGAAATAATATGAAAATTAAATGAATTTTAAACTGAAAAAGGAAAAGTAATCAAATCCTAGGGTTCAGATTCAAACAAGCATGCGCGCGAATTGACCTGGCGCCAAATCCTACGGCCAAAATTCAAACTCAGCTAATTAATGTTTAAGCCCTAATCCTGCCGTTAATGACCCTCAGGTGACCGGAACAGTGTTCCGGTCATCTTCTCCGTTCACCCCAAAAATCAATCTCTCTCTCCAGGCCATTTTAGGAGCTCTAACTCTCCAGAAATCATCTACTAACTATCCTAAACACGAATCCAGCACAAAATCATGTTTAAACTCAAACACAAACACGAATCGAAGCAAAGAAAATTTTAGGTCAAACTTTCAGAACACCATAACATGCTTATTTCTTGCTCATTTTCAAAAGTAAATAGATCCCAATGATCAGTGCAACATACCTAACAAGATTCTAACAAGAAAATAGAGTTCTGGAAAAAAAGTTCATGAAGCTACCTGAGGTTGAGCTTTCGATTCAGGTGCTTTCTGGCTGCTTCTTTGGCTCAAACAAGTCCCAATGATCCTCCTTAGAAGCTTTTAACCTTTGGTTGGAGTTTATATAGCCTCTAGAGAAAGTTGACAGAAACTCAGGCCAAGGGGATGTGAAATTCGTATTTGTGATATTGGAGGTTTCAGGCCAAAACAATGGTTGGTTTCTGATCAGTGAAGTGAGTTGAGATGGTTTGTGAAGTTTTTCTTTGTGTTTGAGACTTGTGGAGAGAGATTCGAAGGTTTTTGCTCAAAGGAGTGAAAATGAGGATGCTGAGTTCTAGTATGTTTTTGGCTTGTGTGTTGTGTGGTTTTGCTAGCATTTGATCCACATAAACAAATCTCATTGGTCAGATGATGTGACCTGCCCTTTATTGATTGGTATGGCTACTTTTGCAAATTGTCAACTTTGGTGTAAGAGAAGCATGGGTCAAGTTCTAGGCTAGTACAAGGGCTGTGGGCTGCGCAGCAGGGTGTGAGGGAGAGGCTAGGGTGGTTCAGCATTGTAGGCAGCAAGTGGATGGAAGTGTGATGATGGTTTTGCAACTTGCTCACTTTTGGTTCACATGGAAATATCTTGCTCCCAAGTTCATGAAACATGTGATCTTTTGGTTCAAATCTGATTTTTAGAACTTGTATGATGCTTGCATATTGGTTTGATATGAACTAGAAGTCACAAATGCCTTGGTACAAAGTTTTTGCAAGTTTCTCATTTGGTGCATATTTTGAAAATTAGTGATTTTTGCCAACTTTGACACACCATAACTTTTGATCCAAAATGAATTAGGTCATGTTCTTGTACTTTTTGAAAAGGGAAAGATCTAATCTACAACTTTCATGACCAAAGTTTTTCCATTTGAAGCATTTTTGGATCAAAAAGTAAAAGTTGAAAAAGTTGCATAAAATGACATTTCATTAAAAGTCAACCATGCCCAAAAAAGTCAACTTTGCAAAAACTTGTAATTCTTGAATTTTGTGAACTTCAAACCTCTTTCATGATCAAATAAAGATCAAATACACTCAAAATGATGAAGATCACCCCTTGGTTGGGTCATTGGGGGCCTCAGATGCCCTGATTTTGCACTGACTTGTCTAGAAAGTCAACTCTTGATCAGATGACTTCCCCATGGAATTTCTTCATAAAAATTGATATGCATACTCCCTATTCCATATAGAGACCAATAGAAACAAGAATGACCAAAAAATTTGGAGTTATGGCCTCTGAAGCCAAAACCCTAATTTTAGGTCATCTGTGCAGTTAAGCCTGGCTCTGCTTCCCTACCAATCCCAGTTCTTGTGATTCTTTAGCATTCTTGACTTTGAGAGGATATAATATGATATTTGAACACACATGGACCCCTTTGAAGTGATTGGTGACCTTTGGAGTGGCTCAAGAAGCTCTTGGATTGCTCAGATCACAAACCCTAGGTGCAGATGACTTTGAATCTATGTAATGGAACAAAAATGGGATATGAGATGTTATGATTGTGTTTATGCATATGAGAATGATCACAAGCCATGGTGTGAATGGGTGAGGGCAAATTTGGGGTGTTTACAGCTGCCCCTATTCAAACATGAGTTAGCTGTGCAGGATGTAAGCAACGGCTTAGCAGGCAAACAAGATAACTTGTGGTTGAATACCAAAGACAGTCCAAAATTTGCACTCACAGAATGAAGAAGAAAAGGGATATAGATTGTAAAAGGAAAATAAAGTATATTGTAAAGTATGGGCGACGGAGGACGACCGTCGAGCTGAGGACGACTGCTGGGTAAAGAGCAATGACGGGGACGGCCGACATGCTGGGGATAAAAGGTAAAGCCAAGACGGGGACGGCCGACTAGCTGGGAAAAATAAGATATTATGATGTGGACGGCCATCAAGTAAAGCTACAAGATTCTCTGGGGATCGAATGAAACATGACGGGGACGGCCACCAAGTTCATAAAGTAAAGTAACCGACGATGGGGACGGCCATCGGGCTAAACCGAAAGGAAAAGGGACCACGACGGGGACGGCCATCGGGTTAAAGAATAAATGAAATAAACAGATGATGAGGTACGGTCATCAAAGGTGAAGGACGATCACCTAGCAGGGGACGGCTGCTCTGTAAGGGTTAAGATGAGGGACGGTCATCTTAGGTGGAGGACGACCACCTGGCAGGGTACGGCTGCCGAAAATATCGCGACATAGGATGAATGCCGGATAAAAGGGTCAACGATGGGGACGGCCATCGAACGAGCATGATGGAGGACGACCATCAAGAGGTGGAGGACGACCACCTAGCAGGGGACGGCTGCTCTCAAGGTTTATCATGACATAGGACGAATGTCGGATAGCCAAAATCAACAATGGGGACGGCCATTGGATAAAATGATGAAGGACGATCATCAATGGGTGGAGGACGACCACCTAGCAGGGGACGGCTGCTAAATATCAACGATGGGGACGACCATCGGATGAGCATGATGGAGGACGACCATCAAGAGGTGGAGGACGACCACCTAACAGGGTACGGCTGCTCTCAAAATTTATCATGACACAGGACGAGTGTCAGATAAAAGGAAAATTTGCTTTGCTGGGGAATAGTAAACACGGACGAGTGTTTATATCCAAGAAACAAAAGGTATAAGTGTTTAGAGGTTTGTGTATAGATTAAAGATGCGGACGAGCATCCTTAAGACTACGATACGGACGAGTATCGGGTAGAAACAAACTGACACGTGTTCAGAGATGATGATACGGACGGGTATCAACGGGTTAACAGAGAACACGGACGAGTGTTGAATCTGAAGGGACTCTTCTGGGGAATAGTAGATACAGGCGAGTATCTATATTCAAGAAGACAAGAGTATTTGACAAAGTGTATGGATTAAAGATGCGGACGAGCATCCTCAAGACTATGATACGGACGAGTATCATGTAGAAACAAACACTTGACGCATATTCTGAGATGATGGTACGGACGAGTACCAACTGGTTAACAAAGAACATGGACCAATGCCGAATCTGTGGGGATATAAGTGGTATATACAAGATACGGACGAGTATCTGTATAAGTATGAGCGTGAATATTGTATAGATGAGTATTTTAACTGCTGGGGAGAGTGACACGGACGAGTGTCAACAAGGAGAAAAGTAAGGTATCAACAAGTATATGGGGTGTAAAAGTGTAGGCGACTGCGCTGGGGATATGACACGGACGGGTGTCAAGAAAATGTATATACAAGTATAGGTGAGTGCAAAGATGATGTCTTTGGCTTTCTGCTGGGGGTATGACACGGACGGGTGTCAGGAAGTATCTGCAATACGGGTGGTATTGTTTGCAAAGAATGTTCAGGCGACTTTACTGGGGAAAGATGACACGGACGGGTGTCAAAAGGAGTATATACTGGTGTTTGTGAATTGTGAGGCAACTGCTTTTGCTGAGGAATCTGGGGGATTTTTCTGTATATTGTTGATGAACGGTTATTATCCACAAGTGTTCGACTCACAACATGGCTTATGATTATGCTATGTGTTTGATTTTTGCCGTAATGCTCCGTATTAGACGGAATGCTACGCTTTTGTGGGTGAATATGATGCGAATGCCATGATTATGCAAAGATACCAAACCGGGATTCGGATCCCACTGCCGCGAAGATCTCTGGCTGATCTGTTTAAAATGGGCATCCCCGCTGGGAATGAGATCATTGGTAGATCTGATGAGATGTATCTGCTTGGGGGATATAGGTCACTGATGGACATATCCTTGTGATGAGGGACCCAGCTGGGGTTCGTGGAAGCTCTTCTTTTACTCTGTTGTGACTCCTTCGTGCGTTGCTCTTCTGGATTAGAGGCTGAAACTCTGTGGGGAGATGGTTCCCTGGATCTTGGCCAATGGCAACTTGGCTGGGGGAAAAGATCACTGAAAGAACTTCCTAGAAAATTCTGCTGAGGATGATACTTGACAACTCGGCTGGGGATATGGGCATCTTCTAATACTGCCCTGTTGGAGAGGTGATGCCTGGCAACTCTGGTGGGGATAAGTGACAAGTGGTAACTCAGCTAGGGGAAGTTATCGGTGACAACTCAGCTGGGGAGAAAGCACCTCGGGTGCTGAGAATGAGTGTTGATTTGTCAGCTTGCTGGGATGAAGCTTACATGTCCCAAGTTGCGCTTCGGATACCTGCAATCCTGCAAAGATTGGGAAACGCACAAACGATCCCGAGGTATCCCTTACTGGATTCCGTCATAGGAGTTATACGCTTCTGAGAGTAAGTATATTTCCTGCAAGCATGCGTTTCTATTTTTGAAGAAAAGCATCTGTACTTGTGTAATTAGTTTTTTAGAAACATCAGACATTTTTGCAAATAAAAATACACAAGACGAAACATGACTGAAAAATCTGATTTTATTAATTTATGTGCCCTGAATTGGCGAGATACAGTCAAGGAAACAAATCTCCTAAAATGAGGAAATTGTTGTAAATTGAGAAACAAAATGCTGGCGATGTTGACGACGCTTTCAAAGGAGCTTCCTCTTTCGCTATGACTCGTATGACTTTTGACGTTCTTCTCGTCTTGCTTTCTGAAGGAGGTTGATTCTGATTGAAGCTTGACCCTTTTGAAGCTTACCAAATTGTAGACGATACAGACGAATTCAGAATGCAGTTGTTCGCTTATTCCCCTATTTTACATGGATCGCCCTTTCGGGTTTTCAATCCATCGGGATACCCATTTTTGCCTGAGCTGTCCAATGCGGCTTTTCAACTCAGCGGGTGTGCATTTTTTTATTTATTTTCCCTTACTTTTGCCCGAGTCTTTTATTCTGTTTTTGACTCGCCGGGATGCCCTATTTTTGCCTGGACTTACATTCTGTTTTTATGTCCAGCGGGTCATTTTTATGCGAAGTATTTTTTAACTGCATCTGAATTCACAGGGGACGGGAAATCTTCACCATCCATGGTGCTGAGCATCAGTGCTCCACCTGAGAAAACTTTCTTTACCACGAATGGTCCTTCATAGTTTGGAGTCCATTTGCCCCTGTGGTCTGTATGAGGAGGGAGGATTCTCTTCAGCACAAGATCCCCTACTTGGTACTCTCGGTGCCTGACTTTCTGATCGAAGGTTCTCTTCATTCTTTTCTGATATAACTGCCCATGACAGATTGCAGCCAATCTTTTCTCTTCAATCAGACTCAGTTGTTCGTATCGGGACCTAACCCACTCTGCTTCGTTCAGTTTAACATCCATCAATACTCGTAAAGAGGGTAATTCAACTTCAACTGGTAGGACTGCTTCCATACCATACACAAGCTGATACGGTGTTGCCCCAGTGGATGTTCTGATTGACGTGCGGTACCCATGCAAGGCAAATGGCAGCATCTCATGCCAGTCTTTGTAGGTGACTACCATCTTTTGCACAATCTTCTTGATATTCTTATTAGCTGCCTCAACAGCGCCATTCATCTTTGGCCTGTAGGGAGAAGAATTGTGGTGTTGGATCTTGAAGTCCCGGCATAGTTCTGCCATCATCTTGTTGTTTAAGTTGGAACCATTATCAGTAATGATTCGCTCGGGCACTCCATATCGACAAATGATATCTCTCTTCAGAAACCTGGCTACCACTTGCCTTGTAACATTTGCATAGGAAGCTGCTTCAACCCACTTGGTAAAATAGTCAATGGCGACCAGGATGAATCTGTGGCCATTTGAAGCAGTCGGTTCAATCTTGCCGATCATATCAATGCCCCACATAGCAAAGGGCCAGGGTGAAGACATTATATTCAGAGGATTGGGGGGCACATGCACCTTATCTGCATAAATCTGGCATTTATGGCATCTTCTGGCATAGGCACAACAGTCTGCATCCATTGTGATCCAGTAATAACCTGATCTTAGCAATTTCTTAGCCATGGCATGCCCTCCTGCATGGGTACCAAAAGATCCTTCGTGCACTTCATGCATTAACAAGTCTGATTCTGTTTTATCAACATATCTGAGGAGTACCATATCAAAGTTTCTTTTGTACAGGGATCCATCAGTGTTCAGAAAGAAACTACCAGCAAGCCTTCTCAAAGTCTTCTTATCATTGGAAGATGCCCCAGATGGGTATGTTTGATCCTCCAAGAAGCACTTAATGTCATGAAACCAAGGCTTATCATCTTTGGCAACGTCTGCTGCAAATACATATGCCGGTCTGTCAAGTCTGGACACTGATATTTGAGGTACAAAGTTGGCAGCTTGAACCTTGATCATGGATGAAATGGTAGCCAGAGCATCTGCAAACTGATTCTCGTCCCGAGGGATATACTCAAGTTTGACCGTTGTGAAGAAAGTCAGTAACCTCCTTGTATAATCCCTGTAAGGTATCAGATGGTCCTGGTGGGTGTACCATTTACCGTTGGTTTGATTAACTACCAGAGCTGAATCTCCGAATACAGTCAATGTCTTGATCCTGAGGTCAATGGCTTCCTCAAGACCCATAATGCAAGCTTCGTATTCGGCTTCATTGTTAGTGCAGTTGAAAGTGAGTTTTGCCGAGAAAGGCATGTGAACTCCCTTAGGTGTAATGAGTACTGCACCAACACCGCGACCATTCATATTAACAGCCCCGTCAAACATCATGGTCCATTCTTCTCCCGGGTCAGGCCCTTCAGTGTGAACAGGCTCTTCATGATCTTTTGCTTTAATGAACATGATGTCTTCATCAGGGAAGTCAAATCTCATAGGCTGGTAGTCATCAATAGGTCGCTCAGCAAGATATTCAGACAATACACTGCCCTTGATGGCTTTCTGAGATGTGTATTGGATGTCATATTCTGTGAGGATCATTTGCCATCTTGCAACCCGTCCGGTAAGAGCTGGCTTCTCAAAAATGTACTTAACTGGATCCATCTTTGAGATCAACAAAGTAGTGTGGGTCAACATATACTGTCTCAGTCGGCGAGCAGCCCACGCTAAAGCACAACAAGTTTTCTCGAGCAGTGAATAACGCTGTTCACAGTCGGTAAACTTTTTGCTTAGGTAGTATATTGCATACTCTTTTCGACTAGACTCGTCATGCTGGCCCAGCACACACCCCATTGACTCTTCTAATACTGTCAAGTACATTATCAGAGGTCTTCCTTCAACTGGAGGCATAAGGATTGGAGGTTCTTGTAAGTACTCTTTGATCTTGTCAAAAGCCCTCTGGCAGTCTTCATTCCACCTGACCGTCTGTTCTTTTCTTAACAGCTTGAACAAGGGTTCACAGGTTGCCGTAAGGTGAGATATGAACCGTGAAATGTAGTTCAATCTACCCAGAAACCCTCGAACTTCTTTCTCAGCTTTTGGTGCAGGCATTTCTTGAATGACTTTGACTTTATCAGGGTCAACCTCAATCCCTTTCTCGCTTACAACAAAACCCAGCAGCTTACCAGATCGTACCCCGAATGTGCACTTGTTGGGGTTCAGTTTCAGTTGGTACTTCCTCAGACGCTTGAATAGTTTCAGCAGGTTTACCAGGTGATCTTCTTCAGTAAGGGACTTGGCAATCATGTCATCCACATAACATTCGATTTCCTTATGGATCATATCGTGGAATAATGTCACCATAGCCCGTTGATATGTTGCACCAGCATTCTTCAATCCAAATGGCATTACCTTATAACAGAACGTGCCCCAAGGTGTGATGAATGTTGTCTTCTCCATGTCTTCAGGTGACATTTTGATCTGATTGTATCCTGAAAATCCGTCCATGAAGGAGAATACCGAGAACTGAGCCGTATTATCAACCAATACATCAATGTGAGGTAATGGGAAATCATCTTTCGGGCTGGCTCTGTTCAGATCCCGGTAGTCAACACACATCCTTACCTTGCCATCTTTCTTAGGCACAGGTACTATATTAGCAACCCACGGTGGATAGCTAGTTACAGCAAGGAACCCGGCGTCCCACTGTTTTTGTATCTCTTCTTTAATTTTCATTGCCATGTCTGGGCGAGTACGGCGCAGCTTCTGTTTGACCGGTGGGCATTCTTCTCTTAAAGGCAGCTTGTGCATGACGATATCGGTATCCAACCCTGGCATATCCTGATAAGACCAAGCAAACACATCCACATATTCTTGAAGCAGATCAATCATTTGTCTCTTCACCGAGTCTTGTAAACCGGCCCCGATTTTAACCTCTTTCACATCTTCATTTGTACCAAGATTAATCGTTTCAATCTCCTCCTGATGAGGAGTGATAACCTTCTCCTCTTGTCTCAACAATCTGGCTAGCTCTTCAGGAAGCTCGTAATCTTCTTCAACCCCTTCATCAGCTTGATTGATTGGATTGTCAAAGTCATACGAAGTCATAGCCGTGCTGTTGTCGGTGCTGTCTGGAAGGCACTCTCTGCAAGGGTTCAGTTTATTCATTTTAGTGATTGATTTTAATCTTGTTTTAGAAAAGTGAAATAAAGTTGTCATTTTGAAAACATCGCCATTTATTTTTTGTACAAAAAGAAAAATGGAAAAACAGTGAGCGGAAAAGAAAAAGACTCATTTGCAAAAAGATGTCTGATATTTCATTGATTAATCTTGTTGCACAAAAAGTACAGATGGCCCGATTACAAAATGAGCCTTGTCATCTTGGGCAAGATGCAAGACTTTGATGCATGCTATAAAAATACAGGAAATAATAATTACTCTGCATGAGTAACTCTTATAATTTCCTGGGAAGACCAGTTTGAGATACTGCTCCCCGGGATCTTTGGACGAATCCAGCTTTCCAGGTTGCGTTCTTCTTCCGACTCGTCTTCCAAGTTGTTGACAGCATCAGGGGTGAGCATCCCCCCACTAACAAAGTTGGGCTTCTTGGCAGCCTCTGCTTGATCTTCTTGAGTTGGTTTGTAACCCAACCCAAACCTATCTTCTTTCTTCTCAACAGGCAACAGTTTGCCCCAGCCTTGAGCGTTTCCTTCTTCCACCACCTTCTGGGCTTGTTGGTAGGATGTCATAGAGGTCCCAAGCACAGCAGAGGTTTCATTAACATTCAGGGCCTCAAACCCTTGGCTCATCGTCTCGTGGATCTCCCCATCCATCTCAATATACTTATAAGTAGCCAGATGGCTAACAAATATATCCTCCTCCCCGCAAATAGTAACGACTTGGCCTTCCCACTCAAATTTTAACTTCTGGTGAAGGGTAGACGTTACTGCGCCAGCGGCATGAATCCATGGTCTACCCAACAAACAGCTGTAGGCAGGCTGAATGTCCATCACGTAGAAGGTCGTTTTGAAAGTCTGTGGGCCAATCGTTACAGGCAGCTCAATTTCCCCCAGAACCGATCTCTTAGAACCATCAAAGGCTCTTACTACCAGGTTACTGGGACGCAATGCCAATCCTTCATACTCTAGCTTCACCAGGGCCTTTTTTGGTAAGACATTAAGGGATGATCATGTGTCTACCAGCACATGGGAAAGGACTGCACCTTTACATTCCATGGTGATGTGCAAGGCCTTGTTATGATTGCGGCCTTCCGTAGTCAAATCAGTATTGGTGAACCCTAGCCCATTGCTAGCAGTAACATTTCCAACCACAGTTTCCAACTGATTGACGGTGATCTCTTCAGGCACGTAAGCTGCGTGCAGGACTTTGAGTAGTGCATTCCGATGGGCTTCGGAGCACATAAGCAGTGATAGAATGGAGATCTTGGAAGGCGTCTGGTGAAGCTGATCCACTATTTTGTAATCACTCTTCTTGATGATTCTCATGAACTCATCAACTTCTTGATCAAAGGGTGTTTTCAAAGTTTCCTTAAGAGCTTGATCTTCCTGCACCGGGCTCTTCCCTTTTGCCTTGGCAGCAGCTTTTGCTTCGGCAGTGGGTCTTTGAATTTGTGGAGCAAAGAGACGTCCGCTTCGAGTGAAGCCTCCGCCTCCTCCCACATTGTCTATTTGTGGTGCAGGTGTTGATGGTTCAAGAGTGATTTTCTGTCCTTCGCAGTATATGTCAGAGCCGTAATGCCAAGGGATGGCCTTACTGCTTTCATAAGGTACTGGCCCAGGCACTGTGACAGTGACTGGACTGATGGCAGCTGCAGAAGGGACTGTGATGGTCTGTGGATCATAATATATTGTGACAGGTGCTCTGATGGGAGTAGCACTTTGTGAGTTGTAGGCAGAGTCATTTTCAGGATCATAATAAATCGTAACTGTTGAGACATCTTCATGGTTTGTTGCTGATGTTGTAGGAGACATTGTCGGAAGGATGGATGTTGTTGTTGTAGGAGATTCGAAATGAAGTGGTGCTGAAGTCGTAGTAGGAATGTTGGTTGATATCTGGTCAGTTGAGATGACGGATGAAAAAGTTGTTGATGAAGCTGAAGAGTTGTCTGGAACAATGGTTGTTGCAGTTGTAGGAGATACTGGAATTGTTGCTGATGAGATTGCTGGATTTGTTGGGAATGATGTTGTAATCTGAAGCAGGCCACTCTGAATGAGGCCATCTATGCCATCCCTCAAGTTATCACAACCATTCACTGAAATGTTGCAGTAAGCACACCCTAGCTCACATCCTGGGAACATTTGACATTCGAGGAGCTGAGCTTTGATTTCTACCAACGGTGTCCGAATCTGACCCACACTGGTTATTAAGTAAGACGGCTTGTCTTCTTCAATAGCATTGATTCGGGGACCACCATGGTGTGGCATAGGGTTCTTGTTGACATTTGGTGGTGGTGCAAAGTTCAGAGCCTTGGAATCCACTAGATCCTGTACTTTCATGTGCAAAGCTCTGCACTTTTCCGTACTATGACCAGGTGCATTTGAGTGAAAGGAACATCTGGCGCTGGCATCGTAGTTTCTGGGCAGACTGTTAGGATCCGGAGGTGCCAACGTCCTTAGCTCAACTAGGTTGAGTTTCAAGAGTTGTGGCAGCAATGTGGCATAGGGCATAGGGATCGGATCGATCACCCTATTAGCCTGAGAGGGCCTCTGTTGGAATGGTCTCTGCTGATTGTTGTTGTTGGTGTTGTTGTTGTTGTAATTTCTTGGAGGATACTGAGTTTGTTGCTGGTACTGAGGTTGTTGCTGATAATTTTGTTGCGGTGGTTGATAAGTTGGTTGTGGATGAGCTGGAGCGGGAATGGTGACTGCTGCCACAGACCTATGAACATATTGGGGCCTGCCCCTGTTGGTGTGGATGGCATTGGTCTCACCAGTTCTTCTTGGGCCTGCAAAAGGCTTTCTTGCATTACTGGATGAGCTTGAACCGTTGTCTGAGATCTTACCCATCTTCAATAGGCTTTCAATTCTCTCTCCGGCTATGACCACATCTGCAAAGCTGGTAGATAAGAAGGCAGCTAGCCTATCAATGTAAGTCCCCTGGAGGGTGTTCATGAACATATCAGCCATCTCCCTCTCTGACATAGGTGGCTGGACAGCAGCAGCAAGCTGTCTCCATCTTTGAGCGTACTCTCGGAAGCTCTCCCTAGATGACTGTGACATTCCCATTAGGAGGGTCCTGTTGGGTGCCATATCCAGGTTGTACTGATACTGTCTGATAAAGGCCTCTGCCAGGTCCTTCCAGCATCTAATAGTTGCTCTTGTCAGATGGGAGTACCATTCCCTCGAAGCTCCAGTTAAGCTATCCTCGAAATAAAACATCCATAACTTTTCGTCCATGGTATAGGCCTTCAGCCTCCCCAGGAAAGATTGTAGATGGGTCCGGGGACAGGAAGTCCCATTATACTTCTCAAAGCATGGTGGCTTAAACTTGTGGGGAATCCTGACCCCGTCTACCAAGCCCATATCCATAACATCAAAACCCAAAGAGTTTTGAGACTCTAAGGATCTTAATTTCTCAGCTATCTCATCCAGCCTTCTATCATAGGCCTCCTCCCCAGCTCCCATCACTGTGAACTGATCTTCCTGGGGGTCTTCTTGCAGTACCCTCCCTGCTGTGGCAGTCCCTTGTATATTGACAGGGATGTTGGCCTCAGGATGGAGGTGGGGTCCAAAGACTGGGGGATTGACATGAGGTTGGACTCTTTCATTGTTGCTAGTCCCAGCAGTCCCTGGCTGATGGTCTTCCTGGTTTCTCCCTTCTACCAGTGCTCTTAGCCTCTCCTGACTTTGAGCCATATTGTTCATTACCTCCATAAACTGTGTCATTTGAGTCCTCATTTCCAACCTTTCGTTGGTCATTTGATTTCTGACCTCTGTAAGGTCCTGTTGCATCTGATCCATCTGTATGCCCGGAAGATTGTTGCGGGTGGGGTATCTGTGTGGACGGTTGAGTGGAAACCCTCGACGTCGAGCAATAATTCCTGAGATCACAACAGAGTTAGTAACAAATAATCAAAAACCTACAAAACAAGGTAAGGGGTTAGTATGCAATGCAGTTATGCTTATTTGTTTCCAAGGTATCCGGCTTGGCACTTGGTTTTGACCTTTCCAGACCCCTTGAAGAAGATGCTTGTGATGTTGCTTGAGGAATTCAGATGAAACAAACCAACACATACATTACAAAAAGGTAAATGGTACATAACTTGTTTCTTTTACAATACAAGCCCTCTGGGGGGTCAAAAATACAACATAAAGAAAAGTACATAAAATGAAAGCAACAACAAGCAAAAAGTCAAACACCAAGGCCAAATTCATCCTCCTGAACTTCCTTGAGAAGTGCTTCAGTCACAGGATCAGCTGGACGCTCTGTAAGATTCCTGATAAGGAGATTCCTTGTGGCAATAGCTGTAGTTAGCTTCTTGTGCTGACTCTGGTCCTTTGACCTCTTCACTCCAGCTCTGATCTTCAAGTCTGAGACCTCCCTCTGGGCTGCTGCCAGGGCTTCCTGTTGCTCTTTTGCACTAGCTTCCATCTGCTCCATCTTGTCCTGAGTCCTTTTGTCTTCTTGAGTACGGGCCTCGGTAATCCTGACCCACCTAGCCTGACTCTCCTTCAGATACAAATCAGTCTTGGCCTTCTGGAACTGAGCTTCCTTGCAGGCATTCTTCAAGATTTGTTCTCCAGCCCTAGACTTCTTAATGTAATCCTCCGACTTCTCAATTCTAGCCAAATGCTCCACTTTCAACTTCTCTAGCCTCTCAATATCCAATCTACCATCACTCCTCTTCCAAAGGGTCTTCTGTAGAGCTTGAGTCAACTTCTCATTTCTCTCTTTCAATTTCTCAAACTCCTCTAAGCTGACAGTTGCTGGAGGTGGTGCTGTGGAAGGTCCAGGCATATCTTCAATAGTGAAAGGCATTCCAGAAATTTGAGCCCTGGCATGAGACCACTCATAGTACTGGGCTGAGGCTACATTATTGCATTTTCCAAGAATGGTTACCCCCTTAGTCTGCACATTGTCCCAGGCCCAGGCTGCCTGCCTGACAACAACCAGATTAGGTTTGATTTCAACATAAAGGGTCTCAGTCAGGTCTTGTGCTCTAGGAGGATGAACCAATGCATAGCCCAGTTGTCTTTTGAACAGCAGAGGGTTGTAATTGATGCAACCCTTCACTCCAATTAGAGGCACATTGGGAAATTGTCCACAACTTGTAATGATGTCTCTGCCCTTAGTACTCTGAGTACACCATCTGATATCATCTGAGGTTAGAGCAACAAGCCTCCTAGCCCAGTTCTTCTGCTGGTGAGGGTTCAAGAATGCATCAGTCTTTGGCAAATGCTTGAGCAACCAAGTATAGAACAAAGGTGCACAGCATCTCACTAATCTCCCCCTTTGCTTTTCATTCCTTTGATGAACTGAGTAGTAAAGGTCTCCCAGTAAGGTAGGCACTGGGTTTCTCAGGATGAAAAGATGGATTGCACTCTTGCTAACAAACCTAGGCTCATCTGCAAAAAGTATGACCCCATATATGCTAAGGGCCAACAGAGCACAGAATGCCTTCCACTCCCCCAAGGAGACCTTCAGACTAGCTTGAGAAATCAAGAAATCCAGATGAAAACCAGAGATTCCAGCTTTAGATGTCAAATTCTGCCCAATCAAAACTGGTTCCAGGCGTAATGCCTTTGCTATCTCCTCATTACTTGGGAAAGCCATTTCAGGGTTGAAGGGGATTCCACCCCTGATGGGTACACCAACCAATGATGAATACTCCTCCAGCAAAGGTCCCAACTGGAAATTCTGAAATGTAAAGCACCTTAGGGGAGGGTCATAGAACTGCAGACAAGTATGTATCAGGCTCCTCAGTGAAGGGTCCAAATCTAATACCACATCAAGGATTCCTCCATAATGTTCTCTGAAATATGGTATGTGGTCTGGGGTAATCAGGGTCTGAATCCTCCTGATGCTGGCTAGCTCAGGCTCAAAGAAGTGGTAGGAGATGTTACTTTTCTTAGGTGCCATGTTGCTGAAGAATTGGGTGCTGATGATGACGACTGAGGACAACACTGAAGATGGGCCACTGATAGGCTGGGACTGAGGATGCAAGTGACTGAAGCAGGTAACTGATAGTTGAAGCAAGTGCTGATGAAGATGGGTCTAAGCTGAAGAAGGGGTCAAAACCAAGCCAAAATGATAGGATGGATACCCTGAAAAACAAATAAACACATGTTAAAATGATGCAATGAGGATGTATGCAAATGATATGCAAGGGTTTGTGACTGAGCTGGATCTGATTAACTGCTCTGATACAAGTCCATGTGTGTTCAAGAAATCCAGATGGAGGTCTATAAGTTCAGTAACCAAGGTGGGGGACTCAAATAAAGAGTCACATGTCCAGGGTTTAAAATCACAAGAACTGTTCCAACATGGAGTACTCTTAATCAAAACAAAGTAACAGGGTATGCTGAGGTCAAGGGTACCTGCAAACCTGTAAACAACCCAACCCCCTCACAGGTGATGTTCTAAAACAAGGATCCTCAGACTTGGATCAGTTATGAGAAGTGTAAACACTTCTAACCCGGAGGTACAGTGTTCACAATAACCATAAAAGTTCCTCCTCTAATTCACCTCAGTTTCTGAAGGTCAATACTAAAGGTCATCCAGACTTAGCAGGCTTCCCAGATAGCCCTAGCATTGCAGGAAATCTGCAACACAGAGTTCTCAAGAAGAAACCCATATCTGAACCGTGTTTCATATTCCCGCACCAGACCGAGATGGAATGGGAAAGAATATGAACCACTCTAGCCTAGGTGTCACTCAGGTCCCAGGTGTAGGACCTCAACTCTCAATGAATCACCCACCCACCAAAGCAAAACCAGATCCAGCCAGCAGTATGACAGTATGATATATGAAAAACTGTAAAGAAAGCAGTAAACAAACTGTACATAAAGCAATAAACAAAAATAAATATACAAGCACAGATAGCACATAACACCCCAGTAAACACAAATCAATCAAGCGCTAGGAGGAACCCACAAAAAGAACCAGAAGCCCTGGTTACAGTATAAGGATCCCCAGCAGAGTCGCCAAGCTGTCGCTCCCGATAAATGGGAAATGGCCCAAATAAAGGTACAGACGCGAACGGCCGGCGAGAGGGACAATGAGAACACACAGCCGTGAACTCACTGGAGATGAATAGAGTCGCCAGCTAGGCATTTTTATCCCGGAGGAAAGGCAATGCTGCATAGACCTAGAAAGATATGGATAAGACGGTTGCGAACCAGAGAGACTGAGAAAGGGGGTCGGTTACAACCTGGGAAGGTATTAGCACCCAGATTGTCCGTCGTACTCGACGGGATCCACGCTTAAAAGATTTGTGTTTTAAAGGGGTAGTGTCGGTGCAATTTGTGTATAAAAGAGCTGGAAAAGGATGTACAGGTGTCAGTGTAAGAGAAGTGTGAAGTGTGAATATACAGTGTCAGTGTAAGAACAAGAATAGGATGCTCAAGATCATGAGGCTTAAATAATAATGCTGGAAGGAGGGGGAATATACAGAGACTTTTGTTCGATAACCGTTAAGTTATGCCTACGTATCCTCTCGTGCAATGAGGAAGTCAGAACACCGTAGTTCGACCCAAAGAGACTGGAAGATGAATTGACTTGTGAACTGCTTACTTGCCAATGCTCAAGTGAAAGACCTGTCTGGCTCAGGTGCAAACTGTCTTGCATTAGACGGAAGAAGCAAGTTCTCGTTCATGAGTGAATGAGATGAGAAAAGAATCCCGGAGGAGACGATTATTGCTTGTTTTTGAGTTTTCAATCTTTTATTGCTTTTGAAAGTTTTTCATAAGTTAATGAGCTTAAGCCTAAACCAATGGGTTAGTAAACTCATCACATCTTCCCTCTGATTAGGGGTAATGAGAATACCTTAAGTGTGAAGTCAGTTTCTCACACTTAATCACCTTTGATGCAGGATTAAGATCATTAACCTACTTGTGATTATTTAGATGTTTTTGTGGTTTTTGTTTAGTGTTGAGTAATGAGATTAAGCCATAATCAAGGATTAAACAGACTCATTACACCATCCTAATAGAAGGATAATAGATGAGAGTGTTTAAGCTGAGGAAAGCTCCTCAACTTAATCCATGATTAGGGATTAAACTCATGACAAAACAAAGTCTTTATTAAGTGGATTTTAGTTAATGATAAGATGATGAAGAGATTTTTAGGGTCTGTAAGACAACTTGAGGGGGACTTGTCCATTAACACTAGGGTTAGTCCTTCTTAACCAATTAAGGAAGAATTAGAACCCTAATGCAAGGCCCAAGTTACAAGTGTGATGTCTTGATGATTATTAAATGAATTGATTAAAGGATTTCAACACATTAAGGGTTTAACACTTAGGATTAAAGTTATACACTCCATCCTAAGATAAGGATGCAGGCATAAACTTAATCACAAAACCTTAAAGCCTTTAGGGTTTAGTCCCTGATTATGAGGTGAGAAGAGAAGACTCAAAGAGACACAAAGGTGAAACTAAATGGGGAGACTAAACAAAGCCCTAATCATTGTCATGCTTGGTCATTCCTAGGGTTTGTGAGGTTAACAAGAGAAATCTTCAGGGGAACCACCAGGAAGCAGATGAAAGGATCAGGAGAAGCAAAGTAACTTGCTTCATTCAAGAAGTCAAGTCACTTGAGAAAAGAAAGTGAGAAGAAGAAGAATGAGCAAGCTCAATCCAAACACATACAAAAATGCAGCAAGGATGCAAGAGAGAGATGAAAAGAAGTTATGAGAAGTGAAGGCAAATCCACTTCTCAAGACAACTTACCACCTGAAAAGTTAGTGAAGGAGATGCAATGCAATGCAAAATGAGATGAGATGACATGATGAGAAACAAAACCAGAAGCACATACATGATGCTAATGATGCTATGAGATGCCACAAACATGAAACCACTCATGAGGATGATCATATAAGCTTATGGATGCAAATGGAGCAAGTTAAGACATATGAACATACATGAAAAGTTATGAGATGCATATGGCATACAACAAGGCAAATGCAAAATGCAATGATCAAACATGCTTTCAATATGTCTTAAGATGTTCAATGAATCAAATGGAGGCATGGAATGTCATGGCAAGTCATGTTATGCAAGTAAATGCAAGGTGAATGCAAATGGAAGCCCAAATTAGGGTTTATGAACAATACATCAAACAAAAACCAAAATCAGAAGCAAACAACATTATAAAAAATTGAAAATGCACTCAAAGGATCCCTAATCCTATACTAACTCACTGCCCAAAGGAGAGGTTTCAACTCTTAACCAAATTCAAGTTATGGTTTTTCTAAGTTTTCTAGGGTTTTAGGGTTCCTAAACAAGAAAATTACCAAACAAATGGAAAATGAAAGATCAAATCATGGCCATTTAATCTCACAAACTACATGTTAAACACAATGCAATGCAAAAAGAATCAAGGTCCAACTCTTCATGGATAGGCAGAAATGATTTTTTGAAGTTTGGATCAAAATAATGCATCAAAATGATTTTAATTCAATGAAAAATTCTCAAAATGCATCAAGATCAAAAAATAAATTTGGTTTGAAGGTTGGACAATGTTTCTAAATGTCTTAAAACATTTCATGAATTTTTTGGTGATTTTTAAATACCTAAAAGTATTTTTAATAAATTAATTTTCATTAATCAATTAAAAATAAACTTTTAAATATTTAAAAATACTTTTTTAATGCTAAAAATGAAAATAAAAATATTTTTGTGTTTTTAAAATTAATGAAACTCAGGATAAAAAATTTCATAATTTTTAAAGCATTTTTGCTATTTTAAATAAATTAAGGAAAACAAATGAAATAATATGAAAATTAAATGAATTTTAAACTGAAAAAGGAAAAGTAATCAAATCCTAGGGTTCAGATTCAAACAAGCCTGCGCGCGAATTGACCTGGCGCCAAATCCTACGGCCAAAATTCAAACTCAGCTAATTAATGTTTAAGCCCTAATCCTGCCGTTAATGACCCTCAGGTGACCGGAACAGTGTTCCGGTCATCTTCTCCGTTCACCCCAAAAATCAATCTCTCTCTCCAGGCCATTTTAGGAGCTCTAACTCTCCAGAAATCATCTACTAACTATCCTAAACACGAATCCAGCACAAAATCATGTTTAAACTCAAACACAAACACGAATCGAAGCAAAGAAAATTTTAGGTCAAACTTTCAGAACACCATAACATGCTTATTTCTTGCTCATTTTCAAAAGTAAATAGATCCCAATGATCAGTGCAACATACCTAACAAGATTCTAACAAGAAAATAGAGTTCTGGAAAAAAAGTTCATGAAGCTACCTGAGGTTGAGCTTTCGATTCAGGTGCTTTCTGGCTGCTTCTTTGGCTCAAACAAGTCCCAATGATCCTCCTTAGAAGCTTTTGACCTTTGGTTGGAGTTTATATAGCCTCTAGAAAAAGTTGACAGAAACTCAGACCAAGGGGATGTGAAATTCGTATTTGTGATATTGGAGGTTTCAGGCCAAAACAATGGTTGGTTTCTGATCAGTGAAGTGAGTTGAGATGGTTTGTGAAGTTTTTCTTTGTGTTTGAGACTTGTGGAGAGAGATTCGAAGGTTTTTGCTCAAAGGAGTGAAAATGAGGATGCTGAGTTCTAGTATGTTTTTGGCTTGTGTGTTGTGTGGTTTTGCTAGCATTTGATCCACATAAACAAATCTCATTGGTCAGATGATGTGACCTGCCCTTTATTGATTGGTATGGCTACTTTTGCAAATTGTCAACTTTGGTGTAAGAGAAGCATGGGTCAAGTTCTAGGCTAGTACAAGGGCTGTGGGCTGCGCAGCAGGGTGTGAGGGAGAGGCTAGGGTGGTTCAGCATTGTAGGCAGCAAGTGGATGGAAGTGTGATGATGGTTTTGCAACTTGCTCACTTTTGGTTCACATGGAAATATCTTGCTCCCAAGTTCATGAAACATGTGATCTTTTGGTTCAAATCTGATTTTTAGAACTTGTATGATGCTTGCATATTGGTTTGATATGAACTAGAAGTCACAAATGCCTTGGTACAAAGTTTTTGCAAGTTTCTCATTTGGTGCATATTTTGAAAATTAGTGATTTTTGCCAACTTTGACACACCATAACTTTTGATCCAAAATGAATTAGGTCATGTTCTTGTACTTTTTGAAAAGGGAAAGATCTAATCTACAACTTTCATGACCAAAGTTTTTCCATTTGAAGCATTTTTGGATCAAAAAGTAAAAGTTGAAAAAGTTGCAT
This sequence comes from Lathyrus aphaca, assembly GCA_963966055.1. Classification (NCBI taxonomy): domain Eukaryota; kingdom Viridiplantae; phylum Streptophyta; class Magnoliopsida; order Fabales; family Fabaceae; genus Lathyrus; species Lathyrus aphaca. The sequence continues at coordinate 7,094,282 of OZ014521.1, forward strand.
AAAATGACATTTCATTAAAAGTCAACCATGCCCAAAAAAGTCAACTTTGCAAAAACTTGTAATTCTTGAATTTTGTGAACTTCAAACCTCTTCCATGATCAAATAAAGATCAAATACACTCAAAATGATGAAGATCACCCCTTGGTTGGGTCATTGGGGGCCTCAGATGCCCTGATTTTGCACTGACTTGTCTAGAAAGTCAACTCTTAATCAGATGACTTCCCCATGGAATTTCTTCATAAAAATTGATATGCATACTCCCTATTCCATATAGAGACCAATAGAAACAAGAATGACCAAAAAATTTGGAGTTATGGCCTCTGAAGCCAAAACCCTAATTTTAGGTCATCTGTGCAGTTAAGCCTGGCTCTGCTTCCCTACCAATCCCAGTTCTTGTGATTCTTTAGCATTCTTGACTTTGAGAGGATATAATATGATATTTGAACACACATGGACCCCTTTGAAGTGATTGGTGACCTTTGGAGTGGCTCAAGAAGCTCTTGGATTGCTCAGATCACAAACCCTAGGTGCAGATGACTTTGAATCTATGTAATGGAACAAAAATGGGATATGAGATGTTATGATTGTGTTTATGCATATGAGAATGATCACAAGCCATGGTGTGAATGGGTGAGGGCAAATTTGGGGTGTTTACAGATGTCTGCTCTGATACCAACTGAAATTCTGGTATAACAGACTCAGATGTCGAATATGATGTTGAGACATCTTATCTGTTACTTATAAACATGGTAAGGCATACATATCAGTACTTAAATAATTCTGATATATCAGAGTCAAACATGCTTCAGGATGTTGTGACATCTGATAGGACATTCAGTTCAGGTACTGCATAAAACATAAAAGATATAAAGAACACAGCAGAATTGTTAACCCAGTTCAGTGTATCTCCACACTTACATCTGGGGGCTACCAAGCCAGGAAGGAAATCCAATATAAGTAATATTAATTCTAGATTAACAATTCTAGAATTAATATTACCCAATGCAATTTCTACCTAAGACACAACTTAGATATGAGTACCAACTCACTCCCCCTCAATCACACAGTGATCTTTTACAATGATTTAATAAAATTGAAGTCACACTTCAAACACAACAGCTTGATCTTACTTCACAGTTTCAATCAAGACACAAAACTTCTCTTGCTTACAAGCTTCGAGAATCACAAGTGAAACAGCCACAATAGAGTTCCTTGTTACGCACGGCTGCCACAAGAACACAACCCTAATAATGTTTACATTTTCGGTTGATTGGGTTGATTGGGTTGATTCTAAACTAGGTTACAGGGTTTCTTTTATAACCTATTCCCAACTGGATTTGGGCCTAAACAATCACAACAATAGCTGCTACAAATATGCCACAAGATCTTCAAATCTAAAAACTCCTAAAATATCTCTAAATATAGAAACTCTATATTTTTCAATATTTGTCTTCAATTTAAATTGAGTCTTTAAGATCTTCTAAATCAGCACCCTTTAAATCAGCGCCACATATGATTGCATAATATCTCCAGAATATTCTGCATCTTTAAAAAGTAATTCCACCTGTGATATCAGAATATTTTGTAGAATATTCTGCATAATTCAGATCTGATAAATCCCACCGTCATCACCTTGAATTAGGGTTAGTTAGTTTGTTACCTCCTTGATTCAAGGTGAGTTAGTTATTCTGTTATACTGAATTCAGATAACTAATCTCCCTAAAGATGCGCCTTGTATTGCTTATCTCTTTCCAATTAATTCCAGATAAATTCCCCTGAATTTACTCAGTTCTGTTGCGCATCATTTAAGTCTGGTAGCAGGTTTACGATGTCCCAACATCTGGTGTGACATCCTGATGTCTTGACTTACTGTTACTCTGTTTGACAATGTCACAACATCTGGTGTGACATCCTGAACTAAGTTCAACACTTCTTGTTTGATATCTATATGTAACACATGACAGTAATGTTGTCATGACAGTTGCAGATGTTTCAACATTTTCTTTGACATCTGTCATGACAGTTGCAGATGTTTCAACATTTTCTTTGACATCTGTCTAAAACATATGACAGTAATTCTGTCATGACATTTGTAGATGTTTCAACATCTTCATTGACATCTGTCTGTAACATATGACAGTAATTCTGTCATGACATTTGCAGATGTTTCAACATCTTCTTTGACATCTGTCTGTAACATATGACAGTAATTCTGTCATGACATTTGCAGATGTTTCAACATCTTCTTTGACATCTTCCACATTTATCTGTGCCACCATGTCAGGACATCATGTTTGACATGTTCTTCCAGAATCTATACCATGTTAATTTAACATATGGAACTTCTTATTCAACATTTTCCAGCCATATTAGTTTTACCAAACATAATGCCAATCATAAAATAATAGCATTAACAATGATAAAAAAAACAAAATGGTCAGCATCACTATGGACCATACCAAACAATTGTAATATAGTGTTGAATCTGCCAAACAAAGCTCTCGGAGATTGCTTAAGACCATAAAGAGACCTGTGTAACCTATAAACCATACTCAATGACTCCCCCTGAGCAACAAACCCAGGTGGTTGCTCCATATATACTTCCTCTTCAAGAATAACATGTAATAATTCATTTTTGATGTCAAGTTGATGAAGATGCCAATGTTGAATGGTTGCAATGGCTAGAAGACGTCTTACGGATGCCATCTTGGCTATAGGCGACAAGGTATCACTATAATACGACTCAAAAATATGAGTGTATCCTTTGGCTACCAAGCGAGCTTTAAATCGATCAATCTTACCATCTGGATCAACCTTCATTGTATAAATCTAACGACAACCTACTAAGGATTTCTCATGGGGTAGAGGAACCAGTTCCCAGGTACCACTGCTTTGAAGAGTACACATTTCATCAATCATTGCTTGCCTCCACTTAGGGTGAGATAATGCTTCACCTGGAGTTTTAGGAATATAAACCGAAGACAAGGAAGACAAACAAGTATACTACAAAGGGGAAAGACGATGATAACATAAATCAATATAATATGGAGAAGGGTTTCGTGTTTGACGTTTACCTTTTTGAAGGGAAATCGGAAGATTAGACTCAGGTTGCAGGATCAGATCTGGTGATAGCGAGAGCATCGGAGGAGAGTCTGTATTGACTTCAGGGACATGTCCGACTACAAGGACAAGTACGACAGATGTTGGGTGACGACGCTGATATGTTTGAAGTGGGCGAGGAGTGATGGGGTCAACTATAGGGGTATCTAGTGGATCAGGTTCCCTATAATGATGGGGAATAATGATAGATGGGACATCCTAAGGAGGTGTGGGAATACTTTCCTGTAGAGGTTCTGTAGTTACTTGGCTAGACTCAAAATATGGAACAAACTCGAAGAACGTAACATCGACAGATACAAGGTATTGTTGTAGAGTATGAGAGTAGCGACAATAACCCTTTTGGGATCGATGATAGCCAAGAAAAACACACTTTAGTGATCGAGCTGATAGTTTATCAAGACCAGGTGTAACAAGGTGGGAGAACTGACTTGGGTGTTTTTGTTTAACAAAAACCATGTTGCGGATAGCAAAAGTCGCCACCGACTTTTATTTTATCCAATAAGAAAAAGGAATAAAAGAACAGGAAAGACCTTTTTTTTTTAAAAGATTTGAGTTTGGGGGGTAAGTTATACAAAGGGAAGGTGTTAACACCCTTTGTATCCATGGTTATCCATGGGCTCTAAATTACTTAGTTCACTTTACTTTTGTTTGAAAAAGAGTGTAGTGTGTGTTTAGAAAATATTTTCATAAGTCTTTAACTTTGCAGTGATACTCGTATGGATGTATACAAAGTGTTTAGTTTGAAAAGTATTTTGAAAAGTGGGGTGTAAATAGTGTTTTGAAAAAGTGAGCAAGTATTTAAGAGTTACCTACCCTAAGTTTATAAGGTCTTTCTTGTTATTTATTTCCTTTAAGGGTAGGATTGTTCTTACTATTAGTGAGTAAGTAGTCTTTACCTTGGATGTTTAAAGGGACGGGCATAGGGTCATAGAAGGCAGCTTGTAATGGTATCTTAGTAATTCGAAGGGACTATCATCATTTTCGTAGGGTCTTCGAGGGACAAGATCATTTGTTCGTAGGCAACTCGAAGGGACTATGATCTTTTATCTGAAGGGACTTGATGATTTTATTCGTAGGCAACTTTACTAAGATACCCCCACGTTCGAGGGACTTGACCATATTTTTGTAAGGCAACCAAGAGGGGAAACCCTAGGAGGTGAAGATGGCAATCGTAAAACGATCGACTTAAATGTGTGAATATTAATTTCAGATATTTATCTTGAATTTAGTGGGCTAGGTCCAATTAATTAAGCATACATATCTTCTCACACCCTATTATTACTAACCACGCAGTTTAATCATTTTGCGGAAATTAAAAGCAGAAAATAAAAACCCTAAACTATTAAATGGCTTTGGGAGAGATACATAGATAAAACCTGACAGAAAACGTAAAGTGCGGAAAATAAAACCTAAAACTATTACAGGGCTTTAGCAGTTACATTATCTTTCGAAATCGTAAATAATCGAAACGAAAAGACCAAAAGAATATTGAGTCTTTGAGATGATAGGAGGATGAGTTTTTTTTATCATGCTATTAGAACAATAAAAAAATAGTCAAATAAAATCACTGCAGATTTTAAAATAATGAAAAATAAGAAAAACGATTAAAATAAAATCTAAAAAATATTAAAAAGATGCTAAAAATCTAATAAAATCAAATAAAGAGCGCACAATTTTTTTCAATTTTTTTTGAAAATATGAAAATAGAAAATAAATCAAATCAAATAGAAAAAAGATGAATTTGCGATTTTTAGGGTCAAAATCTTTTAGAATTTATTCTAAAAGAGTATTATTCTTCGATTTTTTTTCTGAACTTCTGGAAAAAAATCGGAGTAAATCGAAACAGTAGCACTTACCTGACTTACCTGTCAAACTGGAATTCTTATCACTACTGCAACCTTCAAAGTATCGGCGGAAACGGATTACAGCGGATTTACCAACAGTTTAGTTCTTCATGGTGCCCTAACAATGGCGTTGTTCGAAACCTGCATCATAACTAAAAAACAAACGATCAAAAAACATCAAAACATGATTATAAACAATATTATGAAAAGAAAATGTATTAAAATGTTATGAAACAAAAGATTTGAGATCAAGAAAAAGTAAGAGGCGACATGTGTTCATAGGATGACCTCCTGGAAGTTTATTGATGATGATTGGATGAAGAAAGAGGCTGAAAACTTGCTATGAAGTATTTTTTGAAATTTATTTTAGGGTTTTTTGGTGTAAGAGTTTTCGTGTCTTTGGCATTTGGTTGTGTTGTGTACTTATAAGTTATGGAATTAGGTTAAAAAGTTGGGGCTTTGTGGATGGATTTGAGGTTGCTTGAAGATGAAGAAAAGTGATTTCTAATTTGGTCCAAAATTTTGATAAAATCATGCCTTTTTAGTTTTGCACGAATTTGATTCTTCTCAATCATCATAATCATCAAATATTTGATCCCAAAATAGATCTAAGACCAAATATTTGATTTTTTATTATTTATATTAATTAAAATTGAATTTAAATGATTTAAATCCAATATAATATAAGATAAATATAAAAAAAATTAAATAATATGATTAATGGGTCGTGAATGATATTATAGTTGAGTTTGGGTTGAAAGAATATGGGCCCATTTGGAAGAAACTTGAGTTTTGGCCTTTTTTTGCTTCATACACCTCCTCAAAATTACCCAACTTCAACAATGCATAACTCCCTCAATTTGTATCCCATGAAGGTGTTTTAGGACTTTTTAGAAATCTTAGAGTGTCTTATAACTTCTCCTTTTGGTCCCATGTCCATTTTATCTTCCATTTTTAAGTTACGAGCTTTTGAAAAAATTGACTTTTTGTTTACTTTTAAAAGGACCTGTAATGTCTTGGCTCATAACTCTCAAATGAAGCATTTTTGGCCTTGGCTTGTAAGACACAAAGTTGTAGAGAATTGAATTTCCTTCAAAATGATATTTGGAAAGGAAATTTCTGATGAAGCATGTGAAAGTTATGGCTGGTCAAAATACAATTGACTTTTCCTACACAAAACCCTAATTTAGTAACTCCTGATTCTTGATGATTCTGAGGTTTCTTTGATGAATCATGATCAACCCTTGATCAAACAATGAATTTAACCTCATAATCTTGATGTTGAGCAAAAATATTGAAGTTTGACTTTGTGTTGAGCACAATTGACTTATTAACCAAGTTAACTAATTTTTTACTATCTGAGCATTTGATTGACCAAACTTGTAGGGCAAGCCTTGAAAATTGACATGAGGATTCTTTGAGGTATATGGGATACCATGAAGTCCACTTGAGGCTTTGGAAGTCCAATTTTCTTTGAGGAATTCAAAACCCTAGTTTAAGATCCATTGCTTAGGAAGAGGTTTTGTCTGATGAAACCTGAAATCCTTTTGAGCAATTGTGAATCTTGTGACTATTAAGAGACCTCTTGAGACATATTGTCTTGAATATGTGAGGAAATTTTTTGGGGTACAACACCATAGGAGAGATTGTATATAAAACACGTAGACCCGAAGACTAGAGGAGGAATTGGGTGAAGGGAGAGTTTGGAAACATGATTGAATGAGGGATTTTATTATTAAAGACAGATGAGGGCATGCAGTTTATGAGGTAACATGACGTGAGCACCTCATCACCCTAAAACCGGAGAGGAACATTACCATGTAAAAGTAGGGTCCAAGTGGTTTCTACGAGGTGTTTATTTTTGCGTTCGGCTACCCCATTTTGTTGGGGTGTATGAGGGTAAGATATTTGGTGCAAGTACCATTGGATGACATAAAAGTTTGAAATGTTTGGGATAAATACTCACGTGCATCGTCACTTCTTAAGGTACAAATAGGCAAACCAAATTGGGTTCTTATTTCTCGATAAAAATTTTCAAAAAAGGAAAATAATTCAAATTTGTTCTTCATTAAAAATAGCCATGCGCAACATGAAAAATCATCAATAAAAGTTTAAAAAATACCTAGACTAAAAAGTCGACACGGTACGCGAGGGACCCTAAACATCGGAGTGAACCAAAGCAAAAGAGGATACAACCCGTTTATTGACTAAATCGGGAAAGTGACTACGAGTATGTTTCCCTAACTGACAAGAATCACAATGTAAAGTGGATAATTTAAATAAACTGGGCACCAACTTTTGTAGTTTGGGAAGACTTGGATGACCTAACTGCGCATGTATAATGAATGGATAATATATGGTGGAGCATGTGGTAGATGACACAGAGAAGTAGTAGAGGCCTTGAGACTCACATCCGACGCCAATCGTCTGTCCCGAACTCCGATCCTTCAGAGTGACATTACTATTTGTAAAGGTGATAGAACAATTAAGGGAACAAGTTAAACAACTAACTGACAACAAATTAAATGGGCAATTAGGTACATATAGAACATAAGTAACAGAGAGAGATGGTAAAATTTGAACAGTACCAATCCATTGGGATTGAGTTTGAGAACTGTAATACGGTGGGAGAACTGACTTGGTGTTTTTGTTTGACAAAAACATGTGCGGATAGCAAGAGTCGCCACCGACTTTTATTGTATCCATATGGAAAGGGTATAAAAGAACAGGAAATACCTGTTTTTAAAAGACTTGAGTTCGGGGGGTAGGTTATATAAAGGGAAGGTGTAAGCACCTTTTATATCCATGGGCTCTTAGTTACTTAGCTCACTTATTTGTTTGAAAAAAAATGTGTAGTGTGTGTTTAGAAATTTTCGTAAGTCCTTGCAATGATCCTCATATGGATGTATACAAAGCTTTTTTAAGTTTGAAAATTGTTTGAAAAGTTGGGTGTAAAGAGTATTTTGAAAAAAATGAGCAAGTATCTGAGAGTTACCTACCCTAGACTGGTCTTTCGTATTCTTTTATTTCCTTTCAAGGGTAAGACTGTCCCTACTATTAAGGAGTAGGTAGTCATTCCCTTGGATTTTGTTAAGGGACGGACGTAGGGTCATCGTATGGTCAATGAAAGCAACTTGTAGGGGTGTCTTTAGCAATTCGTAGGGACTATCATCATCTTTTCCGTAGGGTCATTGAGGGACAAGATCATTTATTCTGTAGGCAACCTCGAAGGGACTATGATCTTATGAACTTTGAAGGGACTTAATGATTTATTTTGTAGGGACATTTGCTTAAGACAACCCCACGTTCGAGGGACTTGACCATGTTTTAAAGGCAACCAAGAGAGGAAACCCTAGGAGGTGCAGTTGGCGATCTTGGAACGATCGACTTACGTGTGTGAATATCAATTTCAGTTATTTATCTTTTGGATTAGTGGGCTAAGTCCAATTCATTAAGCATACAGTTTTTGCACTCCCTAAATTACTAACCACGCAATTATTTGCAGAAATTTAAAAGCGGAAATAAATATCTTACGCTATTACATTAGGGGAGGGGGTACATTAGTCTTTTTGGGGGGATTGCGGAAACTAAAAGACTGAAAATTAAACCTAAGTTATTACATGATAGAAGCAGTTACATAATCGAGCGGAAAAATAAATTACATAAGAATGAATATCCTATATAATTTTTCTAAATACATAAATAAATAAGACAGATTAAATAAAATTAAGAAAAAGAAATTATTTTTATGAATAAAAATTAGGGTTTTAATTAAGGTTAGTTTTTTTTTAAAGAAAATCAGGGTTTTAACAAGAAGAAGAAAAAAAAGGGTTTGATTAATTTTTAGAAAACCTAAACCTAATTATTTAATTAATTTATAAATTTAATAATAAAAACTAATAAACTAATTTTTTTATGAAAAATAATGTGTGAGAAAAATAATTAGGGATTAGTTATAAAATTTGTTTCTTAGAAAAAATAATTAGTAGAGTGATTAAATTAATTATTAATTGTTAATTAGGATTAATTGTTTAGTTAATGTAATAATAATAATTAATTACAATATGAAAAAGAAAGAAAAGAAATTCGCTAAAAAATAAATGGGGAATGCCAGAATCGAACCCTACCCCCCATAAGTTACCAGTGCATCCTCCTTGCCAACTGTGCCACAGGCATTCGCGTGATAAGGAACATAAACAATACATTATACTACCTCTGTCCCATATTATTTGTCACATTTGATCATTTCACACAGATTAAGAAACAGTAATAAATAAAAAAAGAGAATAATAATTTTACCAAATTATCCTAATTAACTATTGGTGTATTCAAATTAGCATTAATGTTAAGTGAGAAAACAATTAATTAAGAGTATTTATTAGAGGATATAATTGGAAGATTAAATATAAAAATGTCTTGGTAATCTAAAGTGACAAGTATTTTGAGACAATTTTTTTCCTCAACTGTGACAATTATTTTGGGACAGAGGGAGTATAATAAACTTAATAAGCAAATTCAGTTCAGCCACTATTCATTATCTTCAATCTTTTTCCTGCGAATTTTGCTACGAATTTACCTGCGAATTTTGCTGCGATTTTCGTAGCAGATATTTTTCTGAAATTTTTCTGCGACTTTTTCTGCAGTTTTTGCTGCGATTTTCATAGCATAATTTTCTTGAAATTTAAACACCAAAACAAACAAATTTTAACATGTTAAACTCATATATTCCTACTAAATCAAGCCTTAGGAATTCAATGGTGGTATTATTTTGGTCTAAAAGTGAATGCTTTGTAAGCTTCGATCAAGAAAAGCTTTGTGCCCTAATAATGGCACACCTCCAAACCTGCATCGAAACTCAAAGATAAACAATCAAATAATATCCATACATGATTATGAACAACATTATGAAAGCAAAACACATTAAAATATGAAGAATGAAGAGTTTTAATTTCAAGAAACATGGTTATGGCGGCATGCTTGCATATATGAGATTCTACACGTGTTCCACCTCCAATAATGGTTGATATGATCTCCTGAACACTCCTTGATGAAGATTGAATGGAAATAATGGCCTAAAATTTCTTGAGGAGCCTCTTTGAACTTTGTCCTAATATGCCTTTATTTTGAAAAAGTTTCTATGGTTTTTACCTCAAGAATTTTGTGTACCCTCCTTATGGTCTTGTTATGTAAATATAATAGTGTAAATTAGGGTAAAAAATTGGGCCTTGGTTGGAGTTTTATGGGTTGCTTGAAGATGAAGAAACCAATAATCATAATTGTCAAAAAAATCAAATTAAATCATGCTATATTGGTCTTGAATGAATTTGGATGATCTCAATCACTTTAAATATCATATATTTTATCCAAAAATAAATTATGAGATCAAATATTTGATTTTCATATTTGATTTATATTAAAATTGAATTTTAATAATTAAAATCCAAAATAATATAAAATAAATTATAAAAATTAGAATGAATAGTCACTGGGTCGTGCATGACATCATCTTCAAGTTTGGGTTGCAATTTTATGGTTCCATTTGGAAAAAATTGAATTATGGCCTTTTTTGCTTCATACACCCCTTAAAAATCATCCAACTTTGACAATGCATAACTTCCTCAATTTTGATGCTATGAAGGTGTTTTAGGACTTTTTAGAAAGCTTAGATTATCCTCTAACCAACCCTTTAGGTTCCATGTCCATATCATTTACCATTTTTAAATTATGAGCTTTGTAAAAAGTTGACTTTTTGTTGACTTTCAAAAGGACCTATAATGTCTTAGTTCATACCTTCCAAATGAAGCATTTTTAGGTTTGGCTTGTGAGACACAAAGTTGTAGAGAATTGAATTTAATTTAAAATGAGCTTTGGATGGGAAATTATTGATGAAGTATGTGAAAGTTAGGGCTGATCAAAGTTTAGTTGACTTTTCCTACACAAAACCCTAATTTAGCAACTTCTAATTCTTGATGATTCTGAGGTTTCCTTGATGAATCATGATCAAACCTTGATCAAATGATGAATTTAACCTCATAATCTTGATGTTGACCAAAAATCTTGAAGTTTGACTTTGAGTTGACCACAGTTGACCTCAGTTGACTTTCTGACCAAGTTAACTGATTTTTAGGTATCTGGGCATCTGACTGACCAAACTTGTTGGGAAAGATTTGAAACATGACATGAGGATTATTTAAGGTATGTGAGATGTTATGAAGTCCACTTTAGGCATTGGAAATCCACTTTGCTTGGGGAAACTTAAAACCCTAGTTCTAAAATCCATTGCTTAAGAGGAGGCTTTGTCTGGTGAAACCTTCAATCCTTTTGACCAATTGAGAATCTTGTGACTATTAAGAGACCTCTTGAAGTATATGATCTTGAATGTGGGAGGAAAAATTTTGGGGTACAACAAGAACCATTTACGACAGTTTTAGTGGGTAAGAAACCAGAGGTATAAAGGGAAGAAAAAAGACGTTTATTACTAGTAACATGATCAGACGCACCTGAATCGATGACCCAAGGAACAAAAGGAGATGATTGAGAGAAGCAAACAAATGAATTACATTGTATGCAACTGAAGTCGTGGAACCAGAGGCATGATTAGTCTGACACCGCCTGAGAAAATCCTTGTAGCTTGGCGTAGGGTTCTGAATAGAAGGTGAAGTCTGCATAGTGTCTGGGTTATCACTTTGAGTTGAATTTAACTGATGTGGGGGTTTTCCATGTAGCTTCCAAAAACGGTCGATCGTATGCCCAAGACGGTTACAACGGTCACACTTAGGACGAGGTTTGGAGTTGGATGACCCTCCTCGAGGGCAATTCTGATTGTTGGCAAGAGATGCAAGGGCAACCGTGTCACCTGATATCGGAGCAATAATAGATGGAGAGGAAACTAGACCAAATGCATGAGTTGTAGCCAAGCGCAACAGTTGTTCACTAACTACATCATAGTTAGGAACACCAGTACTTGATGAAATATAGTTACAAACGGAGTCGAGTTTGGATGGTGGTCCTTTAAGTGCCATGACAAAGAAAAATTTACTCTGTTGTTTGGCATGAGTTGTTGCATCTTTTGCGTACGGCATGAGGGTTACGTAACTAGCTTTCAAGGCATCAAGCTTACTCAGATAGCTTTGCATATCCATATTCTCTAACTTCAGTGTGTCGAGTTTGAGGATGACATTGTATAGACAATGAACATCGTTGGAGAAGACTTTCTTGGCCTTTTCCTAAACCTCATTGCAAGTGGAGAAGGCTTGATACTGCGCTTGGAGGTTAGGTGTTATGGAGAACCATAACACGGTAAGCAAAGAGGCATCAGTTTTCTTCCATTTAGCGAGTTTGGCGGCGACAACATTAGTCAATTTTGTGGTTAGGTGATCTTCATATCCCCGACCATGAAACCACATATCGACAGCACGAGTCCATATGTTATAGTTTGTTGATCTGACTATTTTTTCATATGGGATAAGCAGAACTTTAGTAAACGAGACAGAATCAGTGTCTCCCATGACTTAGTGACACAAAAACAGAGTGAAATCGGGGTTGTTTGCAATGGAGCATCGTTTTCCGTGGTTCGGAAAGTAAAAATGAAGCTGGATCTGGAATGGGTGGGGAGAGGTGAGTAGATCGACGTAAAAATGGATGGAATCAGACACTGGACACGCAGGGCAGCAGCGAAAAAAAAGGGAGATGGCCGGATCGGAGGACGGTAGGTCGAATGGTGGGAACGGTTTTCCGAAATGTCGTCGGAAGTTTTGTCGGAATAGTAACGGCAGCAGTGGCGGTAGCAGGGTGGTTACCGGAGAATATTGAAAAAAGAGAGGCAAATCGGACTGACAACATGGTTTGCAAAAAAAAATCCTCACCGGAAGACAGTGGGTCAACCGGGTAAAGCACGATGAAGAAAGAAATTCCTCTTAGCCGGCTCTAAATACCATGTTGAAATATGCAAGACTAAGAGACATTTAGATTAAACTGTGTGTTTTGAAAAACACTACGAAGACATTATTATATATAGATAAATTACAATTAATTACATGATATAGTCGATGTGGGACTATTCTATATACAAATATTCTTAACACTATATATATATATATATATATATATATATATATATATACATATATATATATATATATCAACATGATTCATCCGAAAATGCATTTCCGAAGTCTGTCTGTTTTCATTTTCACACTGTCTATTTTCATTTTCAGTTGTTTTAAGTATTTTATATTATTGTTTGCATTAGATATGGTGCACCCCAATGTTTTTTCCAAATCTATTGCATCTCTGGTTGCCAAACGTGTTGATATGAATGAGGTAGATGTTGGCAACCAATTTACAAATGGACAAGGGTTTGAATTTCACGATCATATGCTTCAATGGCTTCGTACGGAGGCATCCAAATTGGGGTCTGGTATTGTAATCGAAAGGTCCGATAATGATTCAGATAGAAACATTGTATTTGTGACAATGTCATGCGAAATAAATGGGAAGTATATAACTCCTCTCTAGAAATTCAAACAACATGACACCGATTAAAGAAAATGTGAGTGTCCCTTTAAGTTGTGTGGTTATCTTTTGTCAAATAACATATGGGAATTTGATGTGATATGTTGTTTACATAACCATGACATGTGCAAAGAGTTAGTCGGACATCCAATTACATCGCCTCATGCTGGAAGAAAAGGAAATTGTTTCAGACATGACATTGAATATGGTGCAACCGGAAACATACTTGCAACTTTGAAATGTAAAAGTCCTGGAAATATCTCAAATATCAAGCAAGTCTACAATATTTGGGCCCTGAATAACATGGCGTTGAGGGGATATAACTAAAATGCAACAATGGTTGAAACTTCTGGATGATAAAAATTATGTATCTATGTACCGACCATGTGAGGATGGAGTAATCGTAAGAGATATATTTTGGACTTATTCAGATTCCATCAAGTTGTTCAACATATTTTCTACCATGCTTATCATTGATTCAACATATATGACCAACAAATACAAGTAAGATTTTCCTCTTTTTCCCTCTACTGAGAAGAGTTATTCTGTCGACTTTGCATATCTAGAGTACAAAAAAAAGGAAAATGTTAATTGGGCTTTAGAGGTGTGTTGGGAAATATTGAAGGACAAAGAAGACATGCCAAAAGTAATTATCACCGACCGCGATACTGCTTTGATGAATTCAGTTGCAAATGTATTTCCTACTTCTTATGTATTATTTTGTAGGTATCACATAATAAAGATTGTAAGAAGTCGGGTTAAACCCGCGGTAGGGATGAAACAAATTAAGGGAGTAAATGAAAAAAAATGGTCAAAACGGGCGTGATAGTGGAAAGAATAATGGATACATGGAATGTTATGATAAATTCTTATACAAAAGAGTTATATGTCGATGTTGTTATACATTTTAGGAAAGTTTGTGAGAAATATTAAGATTTGATGAAATATGTTGAAAGGTTTATTCTAGAGCAGGTGAAGGAAAAGATTGCTTGTGGTTGGATCAATCTGGTAAGACACTAATATAACAACTAAACAAGTTGGGTCTGCCCATGCTACACTGAAGAATTGGTTGAGAAATAGTAATGGTGATTTGTGTAAAGATTAGGATATTGTGAACCAACTGATCCAAATTAATATAATGAGATACATGCATCATTTGGTCGCAACATCACAGTGTTGGAACACATATTCAAAGACAACAATTTTTATTCTAAGTTGGTCGACAACATACTCGTGTAGGACTAAATTTTATTTTTCATGAAGCCAAACAAGCTGAGAATGTAGTTTCTAATAGCTCAAAGTGTGGATGCACACTTATGAAAATGTATGGTCTCCTATATGTTTGTCTTATACACCGTAACAAAACAGTGTTGTCGAGAGGAATAATAATTTTATCTTGAACATGGTAAGGAGTATTCTAAATGGAAAGGACTTGACAAAAGAATTTTTGGTAGAAGTCGTCTCCATAATCACTTATTTGCTGAAAAAATGCCTCACAAAGAAGCTGGAAAATATCACATAAGAGGAGTCTTGGTATTGATTTAAATCGAACATGAGTCACTTGATAGTGTTTTGTTTGCTGGCATATCGACATTTGTCAAATCAACTTATAACGAAGTTGGATGACAAGGGAGAGCATATGACAAAGGAGTTACAATAACCTGTAATCGGTTATCAACACACTGTAAGCAGTTACAGAAGTGAAAAAGTGGTTCATGCAGTACTTGAAAATGCAAAAACAACCTCCACTGAAGCCCGAATAAAAGAAAACATGATAAGATCAACAAGGAAAAAAGGTTTTCTTGCAAGACTCCAAGATTGTGATTTATTCCATGACAACAAAGTTAATGACAATGGTGACTTTGTCCATTTATCACTAATGGTTGAATATGAAACCGTTAAAACGAAGGAGGCTTTGAGTGATCCAAAATGAATTTGTGCTATGAAGGAGGAACTAGACCTCAAGGGAAAAATCTTATACGTGTGAAATGGGTGTATAGGGTCAAAGCAATCTCAAAGGAGGGATTGTAAATCACAAAGCTAGATTGGTAGCTAAGAGATTTTTGCAAAAGGAGATAATAGAATTTGAGGAAGTATTTGCACTGGTAGCAAGAAGTGAGACCATCCGGTTGGTTATTGGGATTGCAAACAACAACAATTGGTCTATTTATCAAATGGACGTCAAATTTGTGTTTTTGAACGCATCGTTGGAAGATGAGGTATACGTGGAGCAGCCTCAAATTTCATTGTGAAAAACCAATAATGAAAGTTCTATAGATTGAAGAAGGCTTTGTAAATTGAGGATGGATGATTTCTTAAAAGAGATAGGCTTCAAGAAATGTGTATCTGAACATGTCGTGTATGTGAAGAATAATGCTAATATAAGGATGGTAATTATGTGTCTCTACGTGGATGATTTTTTTATTACGGACAACGATGGAAGGTGCATTTCAAATTTAAAGATTGAGGTTATTAAGGAATTTAAGATGATCGGCCTTAGCCACATGACACACTTCCTTGGAGTTGAGTTTTAAATGTCCAAGAAGGGATTGCTTATGCACTAAAGAAGGTTGCACATGTCAAAGAATGAGCATGAGTAGGATATTGGAGATTGATTGGATCTTTACATTACTTTGGTAATATGAGACCAGATTTGGCCTTTAATGTCAGAATTGTGAGTAAATTCATGAAGAGATTCAGTCTCTTACTTGGCAGCGGTCAAGAGGATTCTAAGATACATCAAAGGTTCTATTGTTTGTGGAATTTTGTTTTCCGCAACAGAAAAAGGATAGAAAATACAATTTATTCGGATATACCGTTTCCAACTGGCGCGGAGATAAAGATGATAGAAAATCCATAACTGGATATAACTTTGTGTTCAGAGAAATATAATCTAATGGTGTTCGAAGAAGGAACCGGTAATGGTGCTCACTTGTGAGGTCGAGTATATTGCAGCTTTGTTGTGTGCGTGCCAAGTCGTATGGTTGATTAATATATTGAAGGAGTTATGCAGTGAAGAAAGTGAGGTTATAACGCTTATGGTTGACAATGTTTCCGCTATAAATCTTGCTAAGAACCTCATTGCACATGGGAGAAGTAAACATATTGAGATAAAATTTCACTATTTTAGAGAGCTTGTTTGTAAAGGAAGATCGAGATTCAGGTATTGTAGAAGTGAAGACCAAGTGGCTGATTTGTCGATCAAAAGAGTATCAATTGAAGTATTCAAGAGATTGAAGAAGCATATGGACATAGAATACTTGGAGCACATGAATTAAGGTGATACATTAAGTGAAAATGTGTAATTCATATGTCTATAATCGATTATTGCGGGATTGTAACCGACTACATCACTTTTACAAAAAGAATCAGAATATTAGTATAATCGGTTTACATTTTATCAGTAACTGATTACACTATCTTGTAGAATTTTTTGATTTTTTGTTTGTTAGTTCTCCCTCGTTCAATGTAATTATATATATACCATTTGAGCAGCTCTCTCAGTCATTCTCCACATTATCAATCACCATCATTGTGGTTCTTTGTTTCAACAAGGGAGTATGTATTGTTTTTTAAACAGACTGTATAAGTTTTTTTACTGGTAATACCAAAAAAAGTTCAACAGATTATGAATAAATAAATGAAAAAGCAGCACATGGTGCTTCACTCAACTTGAAACTATGAATGTATTGCACAACCAAATAAGCTTAGTTCTTGATCTGATTAAAAAGATATTAACAAACCAACCAACAATCACACTATGTGCGTATTACAAATATCAACTGCCAAATGGATAAAAGAAGAGATAAAGCTACCTATACAACAGTCACTCTCAATGAAAAGCTGAAAGTTAGCTCTCCTTGTTAATCATCTTGCTTTGCCTTGCTTCTTAGCCAATCTCTCTAAGCAGAGAACACAGAAGTCTAGGTTAGATGCATTCCAATTACTTGAGTAATTTTCTCACCCTCAATCCATGGACAATATCATTAACGACTGTCGCCAGAACCTCGGTTACAAACTTATAATCAATTGGAGAAAAACCAACAAAGGTAAAATAAAAATAACAGAGGGCAGAATAATTATGCTATAAAATCCACTCCTTGGTGCCTCTGCAATAGACTTATTATCACTGGGTGCTGCGTGTTAATCCTCCCCGTGTCATGTTTCTGTGCAAATGTATGATTCCATATCAGTTGAGTTGTTGGGGAAAACATAAACATGAATAGTAGACAAAATAAGCAAAAGGCAGTAACATACTTGAAATTTCAATATTAAGTCAGCAAAAAGGCTTCAAATTCATAAATTTCACATCCTCAATCCTTTATTGTTTTGTTTCATGATTCTTTTTGTGTCCTCGTTTAACTTGTTAAGAAGACAATTAATGGCACCAACAAATCTTAAAGGAAAATAATACTAAGTTATACCCAGTTTCGGAAAAAATACCATGGCTCATGCAGTTGAATTACAGCCAAGTTAAGCTGCATAAAAGAATGTGGCATAGATGCAAAGAAATATAAAATATGAAGTCATACAAATGTTAAAACTTGGCCTATAATTCAAAATGCAACTCCTGTAATTTTGTCTTACAATACAAATACAAAAATGCATACAAATGCAACTCCTGTAAACTAAAATCAGAAAGTGTATAGTTTATACCCTTGTGCACAAATATGTCATGAATAATTCCTAGTCTCAGAATCATTTACTGAAAAAATCAAGCTATAGTACTTCATTGAATAAAAAGCACAAGAATGTGACCCAAAAAGGGAGAGGAAAAAAGTACCTCCCGGAAACAAGCTGTTGTTGAGCACTGTTCATAGAGCTCTTCACATTGCTGAAACGTTTTGCTTTTGTCTCTTGCTCTTTGTCCACGCGCATTGCAGCTACCTCCTTCTCCATGACAGCTACTTCCCTTCGCATCTTCTTTGCCTCAACTTCCATAGCTTTGGTCAATGTATCCACTTTCTTTGCTAGCATCTGACAGATAATGATCATTTTGCAACAATTAGCTAAGATTGCACTGGTCACTAAGAAATCTAAGATTAAAAACAAAAGAAGGTTAAAAAAAATACTAACCTCAATTGCATCGTCTTTATCTTTTAGGATTTGATCTTTTTCATTACCAGCTTTCCTCAACACTAGGACCTCTTTCTGCAGAAAATCATACAAGACTCCTGGAACGCTATCCTCTGCGTCTACTAATGGGAAGTCATTTGGCTTATCATCCAAACTTCCTTTCCAATTATTGTTTTCCTCTTTCTCTTTAGTTCTTTCAGAAGACTGGTTAAATGACGAACTTGGGGGCTTTCCATTTAGAAGAATTTTACTCCTTTCTAGTGACCTAGAACCACCATCAAAAGACTTGGACGCACCTTTAGCATTCTTCAAAATTGTGCTGGAGGACACAGAGGACCTTATTTGAAAGGATGATGTTCTCTTAGTCAGAAATCCATTAGAATTCAGTTTGGATGTGTTATCAGCTCCACCTAGAGATAGTCGTCGGGAAGGCCCATTGCTAGTAGAAGGCCCATTGCTAACACATCTTCCCTCTGAAGTGCCGCGATTAATACCGTTAGAAGTTTCTCTCAAACTCTCTTGTAGCACTTTAAGCCGTAATTGATATTTTTCCTGAAAATTGTAAAAGGTTTACCTTGAGTAATGGAAGAACTTATCTCCTAAGTTAATACATTCAGGCTGTAAGACCAGATTATTACTTTTAACTGTGCTTCATACTTTGCAGTGCGGTCAGCTGTAGCAAGCTTTTCCCGAAGTTGCTGCATCTCTCCCTGTAAGAAAGTAGTTTAATAGAAACCGTTAAAAAAAAATTTAATTTACACTTAAAGAAAAAGCAACAAAGGACTAAGAAATTAAAAGTTATCCACCTGTAAGCATCGTCGCTCTTCAAGCCATTGTTTGACAGGCATCACTTTGTCATTAGCATCTTTCCATTCATTTGCCACTACTGTAGCTACTCTGTTAGCTGTTACCTTGGCTCGAGCCAACTCCCGATCGAGAGTTTTTCTTTCTTCCTAGAGTGTAAAACAGCCCATGCAAAAACTCTTAACTAGAAGCAGGAAAAGAATAAAGAGTAAAGCATCTGAAAAAGTAAACTATGCAAATTTAACAAGTTACATTCATTTCTTGAAATTTTCGTTGATAATCTCTCACAGCATTTGCAGCTGCTCCCCCTGCAAGGACAGCCTCCTCTAGTTCCCTCACAGTTTGGGTCAGCTTTTCAACCTCTGCCACCTTTAGTCTAAGCATTCTATCCAAAATTTTGTTTTCTTCCTGGGAGAGGTGATGGGGATACCAAGTACAAAAATGTTACATCATTATGGTAACAGCTTACTCTGTATATCTTTAAAGAGAAAAACAAACAAGATTGCAAATACCTGACAAATCTCAATCTGTTTCATTAGCTCTTGATTTTTATTTTGGAGATCATCCACCATGGAGGCCTTAGCCAAGGCAACCTGAACGGTCCTTTCAGCTTCAAGAAGAGCTGCTTCTTTAGATTTTGTAAGACGATCTAAGGCTCTGTTATCATCTTGAAGTTTAGCAATCTGCAAGAAACAAACCAAATAAAACAAGGACATGAATCACCTATGTCAAGCCAGCCTCATTCCCCTTTAACCAGTATTTTCACAATAGGAATTACTATCCAAAGTAGAAAAACAAGGCAATCGACACCTCTTGCCGAGCAAGCTTGAGTTCAGCCTCTAAAGGAGCTAGAATGGCTTCTATAGGAGGCATGTCATCATCCTTCTGAGCAGCATGGACCCTTCGAAGAGTAGCTTCAGCTGCAAACTGGGCTGCCATCGATGCTTTTTTTTCATCATTGATTTTCTTTATTTCAAGATTCTGCAAAAAATACTCGGTTGAGTAAACATATCACAACATGAAAAAAATTACTCATCCATAATCCATAAGGTTGATAAAGGCTCCGAGGCTTACTTTGCTTTCTAGAAGATTTTCTGTTAGCTTCAGCTTTCCATCAACCTTAGACAATTCTTCAGTAAGCTACAGCACAAGCAAAAAAACAGAAGAAAAAAAATCAATTTTAAGATAACAAATAGTATTACTTGACTCATTAACTAGCTGCAGTAACATGAATAGAAATGATTATACATCTATACAGCTGTGAAACATCATGACTTCAAAATAATGACTAAGCACGTATAGTTATTGGGAAACAAATCATTTCAACAATTAAGGTTACAAATACAAATCCAGCAAATAAGTCCACTTTCACCCCCTAATTCAGCCAAAACATCATGACTTCAAAATAATGACTATACACAAATAATCATTAGGAAACAAATCATTCCAACAATTAAGGTTAAAAATACAAATCCAGCAAATAATTTCCCTTTCACCCCATAATTCAGCCAAAACATAATTGATGCGCACATATACGATACAAAAACGAATCAAATAGATTAACAAACGACTCTAAGAAAATTCAAATCAATATCATAAAGATGTAAACACTAAACACATACATGTAAAGAATGCTTTGTAGAAAAGAATAAAAGCATTTTCTCTTGGACAAGTAGCAAGTAAATAATTAACAATCAATCAGAACAAAGATAATTATCCAGAGCAAAATTAAAAACCAAAAACCTCCAAAATTAGTAAGAATCAAAGTTTGCATAATCATAACAATAACCACACGATAACTTTAGAAAATCAAAACTAATTGAACATAACTAAACGTAAAATCATAATCAACCTCTTCAACGGCTTTTTCTCTCAATCGTTCAGAGTGTTTCAAGGCTTTGATCTCAGCTTGTGCTTCTGCTAATTCCCTATCCTTATCTGCAACCACAGCTAAAATCAATAAACACGAAACAAAATCAAGTCAAAAACTAGTCAGATCGAACTGCATTCTCACACCTCTAACATCATTCTCAAGTCGATTAAGCTCCAACTTCACCGGATCCGAACCGTGAAGCAAATTCATGAACTCATCCGCATCCAAACTAGGCCTCATGGAATGCTGACGTCTCCTCGACGAGTTCCTCCCTTCTTTAAACGATCCAGAAACCGTCAACGGCGTCGGCGTCACAACAACCGTCGCCTCCATTCCTACGTCACCGGAAAATTCTGCCATGGCCGATCTAAAAAACTCACACGCACATCCAATTGCTCGTAGCTTGTAGAATCTCAATGCAAGGAGAGAGAAAATGCAGTTGTGAGAATGAAGAAGAAGAAGTTAGTTTTAGAGAGAGAAAATGCAGTTGTGAAAATGGAGAATTAGTTAGTTTTAGAGAGAGAAAGTTGGAGATAGATAGTTTCATAGTTTATGAGTGTTTCTCTCTCTAGAGTATGAATTTAAACCCAGTTTTGTTTTGTGAGTGATTAAAGAAAGTGATTAATTAATGAGTGAACGTTGTTAAGCAGACCAAAACTGAGTGACAGAGAAAGATAGTAAAGTATTGGTTGATTATGAGTTTAACATGGGTTTTTATGATTTTAACATGTAGCGTAATGCGCACTCCATGCAATGTGTTGTTTACGATATGCGAGTGCCATGCGCGGGGATGCGTACGATAGTGAATGCTTTTCTTAGACATGTAGAATGAATTAGGTGGTAAAGGAATTTCGATGGCCCCTGACCTTAACGGTTAACACAATTCATATGAAAATTAAGTTATTATAAGCTTAAATTTTAAATTAATTAAACATTTCAAAAATTCAAATATAAGCTATAAATCTCAAATTGATTAGAAATTATTAAAATGTTGAATTACCTGACAAATTAAAAATTATAAAAATATTGGATTACCACAATATCTTATATCTTAAAATTTTGGATGATATGGATCAGGTCCACAAGTGTGAGTGAATATGAGTGGCAAAACGAGTCTGTCTCGTCAAACGTATTTGTTTTGTTTGATTTGATTTAAATAGTTTTTGGTTCTTATAAGTTAGTAATTTTTTTATTTTAGTGTCTGTAATTTTTTTTTAGTCCATATATCTCACATTCGCATTCGTTTTAGTTCCTAAAATCATAATCCACATGATAATCCGCAAAAAAACTGTGGATTTTTCTACAGATTTTAATTTTAGGGACTATAACGAATGTGAAAATGAGATATAGAGACTAAAATCAAAATAAATAACATTGACTAAAATCAAAAATTCATTAATTTACCGAGACAAAAAACTATTTAAATCGTCTGATTTTTTTTATGTATAGACGTGTATATTAACATAAATTCTTCTATGTTTAAATCTAAAATATGTTTAAATCTAAAATGTATAGTATTTGTCTCATATGTCTTTAATTTTAATTTTATGCCACGTATGAAGATTTTAGATCAATATCCCTAATAATTTATTCTCTGTTATGTCTCATATTTTATAAAATAAATTTAAATAAAACAACATGTATGTTTGTCATCCCTACAGATGCATAATGATAAATTCTACAAAACAATGTTAATTATAAATAAATAATTATGAAAAATGAATTATAAATGTTTGTATTATTCAATTAGTTAAAATGAATGTATGATATATATTTAAATTAGGTTGGAGGTTTGTCTTGATCGAGACTGGGCCTGCAGATATGTTGTTAAATGTGAGTTAAGAGCTCATATGCAAATGTTGGAAAGAAGGTTCGTTTGATAATCATCCACATAGTTTTGAATCTTTGTTTAGATTTTTATATTTCTTCATTCATACACTTGGCAATTGATTAGCCTATCATTGATCATGTCAATTGATTTGATTAAAGTAGTAGATAAAGTACAATGATTAATAATTTAAATACCATCCTTTTATAAATCAATATCAATCAAATTAAAGAAAATAATGTCCAACATTGCCTTCTTTATTGTGGTGTGTGCTAGCCTTTTATGCAAATAAAAGAGGAGATACTTAGATCAAAGGTCCCATTTGTTTTAATATTTTAAGAAGATATTTTTATAATATTATATATTCTCTTTTTTAAAAAATTTAATGAAATTTTTGTTTAAATAGTTATTCTTTAAAATATTATTTTAGGTATATAATCATTTTGCTATTTTTTTAAGAAATTAAAATTTCATAAAATCACTAAATTTAAAAGTTATTTTAAAGAGTTTTAAAAAATATATTTTTGAGATACATTTTTATTAAAAAAAATATTATTTTTACTATGTTCTAATATATATTTATATAATATAATGTCAAAATTATTCTTTTAATTTATATAAATAAAATAAATTTAAAATAATTTTTCATATTTAAAAAAATTATAAATATATTTTTTTTAAATATAAAGAAAATTTTATTTCAAAAGCTAAAATAAACGTTTGTTATAATTATTCTGCAATATTGTTAATTATGGCATATTTCAATTAAATTGTTATCCCTAAGAAGAAAAATAAAGAAACGATGTCTGGATATTAGATTTGTTCTCTTTTGTTTAATTGGATTAATGATTGTAATTTAATGGAGATTTTTAAGAATGTTTATGGATCGTTTTGGTTCGATTTCGAGAGAATTTGATACTAAATCAATAAAAAATAGACTTAATATCATTTTTTATCCTCTAACTATTGGCCAGAGTCCAATTTGGTCATCTTTATTTTAAAATTCCAAATTAGTCTCATACATTTTTAAAATGTTCCATGTTTGTCCTTTCTGTTAGAAAAGTTAAAGTTTGGCTTAAAATGTTGATTACATGAAATTAGTTGGCTGATGTGTAATATAATGAATCACGGTGTTGACTATTCAATACTCTTTAGTTGTATGACATAGCACTCTTCAGTTGTCTTCTCTCATTTTCAAAATATTTCAACCCTAGCGCAGAGAAGAGTGTTGGTTCAAGAAGACGAAGCAAATGAATTCCTTCAAGACGAAGACGAAGCAAACGAGGTTAGTAACCAATTCCTTTCCTGATTCTATGGTTTATGTATTCTGTATTTTAGGGATTTTTGCCCCCCCCCCCCCCAAACAAAATATGTATTTTTTATTCTAGGATTTTTTACCCCCTTTCAAAAACTAGGGTTGATGTATGCCTTTTCTGTAATTTGCGTTTGCAGGTGATTTTGGTTTCAAATGGAAGAACTAATAACTCTTAACATTCACCATAGTGGTGAATTTTTGGATTCTGAAAAAACTAATTATGTTGGTGGAAAATGCAATGAGTTAAGGGTAGATGTTGATAGGTGGTCGTATTTTAAGTTGATTGGTGTTTTAAAAGACCTAGGGTATACTCAGGTAGAGAATATATACTATAAGGATCCTACATTTGGAATTAATTTGATTAAGGATGATAAGAGAGCTTTAGACATAGCTGACTTATGTAGGGTTCACCTGAAAGTAGACATTTATATTGAACACCCTATGTCCCAACCTGAGTATGTTGATGTTCCATTAGATGAACAACCATCAAACATGAAGGAGGAACCATTAAATGAAGAACCCCTGGACACGTTTGTTCCTGAACACTATGACATTGTTGTAGAGTTTGTTGAACAAGTGATTAAGGATGTAGAGAAATAACATGAGGAAGTCAATGTAGGTGAGGGAGTGAATGTTGATGAGGGAGTCAATCTAGGCGGGGGAGTGAATGTTGATGAGGAATTAAATCTAGGTGAGGGAGATGATACTAGTGAGGGACTGAGTACAGGAGAGTGATTGAAGTCTGGTGAGGGATTGAAGACTGGCGGGAGTGTGAATGTTAATGAGGGTGTCAATTTTGATGAGGGAGTTGACAATAGTTCTGATGATGAGGATTCTTCATATGTTTATGATAGTTCTATTGAAGTATTATATATTAATTATGATGTTAGTATGGACAATGAGGAAGAGCATGTTGCCAACATGGCTAGTTATGATGATAACCTTGAAGGATGCAGTAACTTGAAGAAAAAGAAAGGGGAAGGACAAAGTGTAGAGGATAATGATGGTTTATATGATAGTGAATATTTAGATAGTGGATGTGATAGTGAGGACAGTTCAGAACCAAGGAAGAAGAAGCATCCCATATTTAAGTCTATGAAAGATATGTCTGACTATAAGTGGGAGTTGGGGACTTACTTTAATACCAAAAGTGAGTTTAAGGAAGCCATACAGACATATGCAGTTCAAAATGGAAGAGGTTTAAATTTTTTGAAAAATGACAAAAAAAATAGTGAAAGTTGTGTGTAAGGAATGATGTGAATGGGAGACATATTTTGGAAAGTTGTCTGATGAGGAGACTTGGTAACTTACGAAACTAGTTGACATAAACAATTGTCCTAGAGAGTAATGTTAAGATGATGAGTACAATATGGCTTAGTAAGAGGTTACAAAACTCTTTGAAAAATAATCTTAAACTCAAGCTGAAAGATATAAAAGAGAAGACACTTAAGAAATGGAATGTAGGGGTTAACAAAACAAAGGCAATTAGGGTCAGGTTTGCTGCAAGGGATATGGTGGATGAATATTTCTTAGGAGATTACACAAGGATTTATGACTACTGTAATGAGATTTTAATGACCAATCCTAGTTCTACTGTCAAACTCAATGTCACACTTGTTCAAGATGGGCCTGAGGATACATGACTTATTTCAAGGGACTCTACATCTTTTATGCTGCTTGCAAGAAGAGTTTCAAGTTCTGTAGGCCAATAATTGGACTTGATGGATGCTTTTTGAAGGGCCTATGTGGTGGTCAGATTCTGGAAGCAATTAAAATAGACCCCAATGACCAAATGATGCATATTGCTTTTGTTGTGGTGGAAGGTGAGATTAGAGATAGTTCGACATGGTTTTTGACCCTACTGATTGATGATTTAGGGGGAAGAGAATAATGTTGGACTTACGTGTATTGCCCTTGACTGTTAAGTGTAATGCCTGCATATCGGGAAATGTTATGCGTAATACCCTAGTGTGTTACGTGTAATGTCAGATCTGTTACGTATTCTACCAGAAAGTCTACAATTCCAACTCTGCTGTGAATTCTCACCACTTCGTCATTCTATTCAGGCCTAATTGGGTTTCTACATCGATTTTACTCTCAGAAACATCTCTATCTATTCATCTATCAAGTTCTATAATCGATTATACGAACCCTAACTTCTTATCTACACGATTTCTGCAACCTAAACCAGCAACTACAACACATCAATGATTATTACAACCAGAACAGTTTTCAGAATAGCAATACAATAAGAACAACATGCTTCTTTATCAGATATCAACACAAAATCGACAACAACAATTCATACCAAAACAGCAACGAAAATCACACGAAAACCTAACCTATATACGATCATCTAGTCCCGGTTATGAAATTCGAACCCCACCTTACCTTGGATTGAAGGCAGCTCGAATTCGTTGTAGAAATCCCACAAAAATCCTTAACCTAGCATCTTCTTGGTCTCTTCTAAGACTTGTTCTTCTCACCAAAATTCTGATTATCCCTAATTAGGTTTCTTTTGTCTAATTCTACTAAATTACCACTAATCAACCTAATTACTAATGGGCTTAAAACAGCACCCCCGTTTTACTACTCTCACCACACTACTAAACCCAACTTAATATTATACTAAAAATGCTTATTTTATTTATTCGACTTAATTAAATTAAACAACCTAAACGCAACTTAACTCGCAACATAAAATCAACATAACAACTTAAACAACTTAACGACACAAATGACAAAACGACGATCAACAACCAATAATCGGGAAAATACGCAATAATATTTAATTAATTTAATTAATTAAATACGGGCGTTACACTCTAGACTTTTATCGAAATCCAAGCTCTGATACCAACTATTGGGTGAAAATATGGAAACAACAATGTCTATAAGGAGGGTTGAATAGATGTAAAATCCTTTTAGATAATTTAAAAACTTTTTAGGTCTCACAAAACGAAATCGGAGATTTTAGAAAGCGTGGATGCAGAACAAAAGTACGAGAGCTT
Source organism: Lathyrus aphaca (assembly GCA_963966055.1). Classification (NCBI taxonomy): domain Eukaryota; kingdom Viridiplantae; phylum Streptophyta; class Magnoliopsida; order Fabales; family Fabaceae; genus Lathyrus; species Lathyrus aphaca. The sequence goes on from OZ014521.1 coordinate 7,121,667, forward strand.
GGAAGCATCTTAATGAATCAAGTTGCATCATACGATACATAAAAGAACTATAGGATAGACCATTCCTAGCACAAGTCATTTACATGACATCCAAATCGACTTACAAACAAGGCGATTTAAAACACATTACTTGGATGATCTTAACAATGCATAATCAACTTCATAATGATTCCTTAGAATTGATAAACCACAAACCTAAGCATATACATTAAAACACTATAAGAAAGTTCTAACTTATATGATATACAATTTATGCAAAAGAAAACAAGTAGTAGCAAATATGAAATGAATGAATGCTTGCAAAGTAAAAGGATAGAGAAACATAAAGATAAACAAAGATATAAAGTGCTTCAAAATTTGTCCTCGCTTTTCCTGCATACACTCTTAAATGGAAGATGTCATCGGAACATAATCATGATTTTCCACTATGATGATAAAAAGATTACAACTTTTTGATTACGAGGAACTATCACACAATAACTCCATCTAATAAAGCAGACACTAAACTGCTAACACAATACAAGATCCCACAAGATCTTAATCCAATAACCTTGATATTCAGAATAACCTGCTTCAAGTATTCGTATGTGGCAATCCATCTGATCCCACAGATTTCTTATCTGAACGATTGCCCTTAACTAAGCGTATATTGGACAACTCGCATCTTTGTCTACTAGCAATCTTTCTCCAACGCCTCCAAAGAAGCACAATTTCCAACTACGCCTTACAGACCTGTGATACTTGATTATGCTAAAGTCTTACTTGGAGTATAATGGAAACTCTTATCTTGTTAGATAATTTCTCAATCCCAAACTGCACTTAAGAAACGATACACGCACTTGTTACAAATAAAAAAATCAGTTATACAAAAACATGTTAGATACCTTAATGTACCACTAGTCTCCCTTTCACTCAATCTTTAGATAAGGGTCCTTAAACAATGAAAGAAACTAAGGATGAAAATGGT